>JAHLGO010021107.1:7817231-7851833 GCA_020615895.1 Ceriops decandra
GATTATCAGTTCATATCTCAACACATAAACAAAAGACACAACGTTTTAATACTCATATACAATTCAGCTGAAATCACTCACTCATACCAAGGATAAGAATGATCCCAACACTTGAATGCAGATTAAGCAGTCATTGTCCCTTTATAGATGGGAAAGTGATAACCAAGTCCTTACCTTTGATTAGATTCATGACTTTTCGCCTGATGCCTGATGGCATCTGGGTGATTTATTGGTTTCACCAAATGACCAAAAGGGCACTTCCATTTTCCTTGTTTATACAGATGACCAGAAACATAATCAAAAGCATAAACAAACAGCTACTGGGCAGTAAAATACTCCACTTTCAAAAAGTAGAGCCATCTGACCATTAATTTAATTTATGCCTTGATTAAAAAAAAAAAAAAAAGAAAGAAAGAAAGAAAAAAGAAATCACCAAAACAGCAAAGCTGACTAATTCTGCAGATAAAACATTCCTTCATATTGGTAGGCTAAAAACTTTCGAGCTATTGCAACCGGTGTTATGAACCACCACCATAAGGCAGCTTCTGCCGAGATTTATTCTTACCCAACACTTTCATCTGGTTTGCATGTTCTTCTTCTTCTTCGGTCTTTTTTCTCCAAGCAGCCTCTTCTTTTTGCCTTTGAATCAGCTCCAACTCACGGAATCGTTCCTCCTCCTTTCGCTGCAGTTCTAGAGCTTCTCTTCTTTGTGCCTCTTCCACTCTCCGCCTATTCTCTTCCAACATTTTATCTAGCTCTTCTCTCTCCTTTCGAGCTTGCTCCTGGGGTGATTGCATCCATAGTTAGACAATTGTACTGATAAAACAGGAAACTTTGTTCTGTTGTGAATCTACTGCTAAATGGAACCGTGCCAAAATCACAAGAAGCAGTATCTTGTAACACACATTCTATCTAGGATAGATACAGCAGGAAATCTATGGGCGACGATGCTTGCAATTATCAGAACAATTCCATGATGCTAAGGCAGCACAAGGCCACTCATTGAGTTGAAATGCCCAAGATAGCACACTAAAGTTCTGCAGATAACATCTGCTTTCTGCTCGCTGTCTATATAAGTTCTTTGAACAAAAATGGCCTTAGTTTTTGAATAATGGCCACCTAATTCAGACAGTCTTATCTCTTTTCATTGATTGCAAGTTCGGAACTACACTCCAAGAACACTTTAATGCCGACACACAGCTGCAAACAGTGGTTACTGCTTCATTCATTGTCTTCATATTAATAAACTTTTTGTCTTTGTAGCTCTCTTATGAAATAATTGAACAAGCTATAACAGTTATGGAAAGATTTAAAACAGTTAACAAACTCCACAAATTGGCAATGCACACATTGCAATGACCATAGGACCAACTGACTCCTGCTAGCCATTATTTCTTTCATTCTTATAGCATCTTCTCCTATCCTGCTTGTTCACCTAGCTCTAAGCCAAAAATTGGATGTTCCTGTAGCAGACACGTCTATTGCATTCACAAATCATATTGCTTGGAGAATGCTGCATAATTTATTTAGCAATATATAACTTGCCAGTCTGGCACAAGATGAGTAAACTTATTTGGAGAAACACCATGGCTCTTCATCTATGCCAGTTGAGTAGAGAACTTTGGATGGTAGGAAGATCCAATGTTCAGCACATAGATACATTAGGAACACTAGCATAAGAGACACTGAAGAGAAGCAATCAGCTTCCTGCAAAGTCATCTTGTTAAATGAGAGTGAACATCATATTCATGCATTTCAGGGGGTCATGGCCATTTGCTGTTTAATTATTATTGCAATAAAGAAAACCAAAAGGTGGGAAAAATATTTTCTGTGGTTAACATAATCACGAATAGAATTATTTATACTGAAATTTTGTATTTTCCCAAGAGGTCAGTAACTTCCCTAGTTCAAATCTTACCTCTTTCTGTCTTGCCTCAGCAAGAGCAGCTTGCTTTTCCTTTTCCAGTTGAGATACAACATCATCGTACAATTTCTTCTGACCTTCTTCTATCCGCCTCTCTATCTCTAATTTAACTTCCTCAGAATTTAACCTTTCTTCCACATTTTTCCGGATCACTTCCTCCAGTCTCTTTGCAGTCTCTTCCTCTAGCAGTTTCAGTTCCGCCTCATGTTGACGCCTGAGATGGAAAACAGAACAAGTAAAGCATGAATAAGGCTATTTAAAAAGCAAAAACTTGATGCCAGACAAGAGCAGCTACAATTTCTGCACAAGACATGGGGTTTTATTTTACTAACCCTCCCTTCTCATAAAAAACTTATTGACCTCCCTTAAGCACTGTGCAGGGAACCTTACACAATGCATAACACTATAAGTATAAGGTCTATTTTTCATTTCCACTTATTCTTTTTCATTTTACTCTGGTTGCACAACAACTTTCAAATCATTGATCACCTTAACTTCCACAAACACAATTGATGGACCACACTACATTGATAAATTTCTTCTTTTCCTCATTCACTAGTTTCACAAAGGAAGTGAACAAAACCATTGACACTGGGGATGTAAATATGAGCCCTGACAAATTCAACTGCTACTTTGACCCAGTTTTTAATGTTGTTTTTGTTAAATTGGAAAGATTGGAATCAGAGCTTCACAAAAGAACATCAAGTAGGAGGAGAAGAGGAGGGGAAATCATTGCAAAAAGACAAACTAACATTTGTTTTCTCAAAGAGTTCAATATTACTTCACAATCCATTTTCCAAGTAAGAAGCCCCAAAGCTTGCTGCAAAAAATTAGAGACTTGAAAACGCCAACCCTCTTTCTCCCCCACCCCAACCCCAACCCAGGGTTCATCCACTTACAAACAAAGAACATAAAGAAAGGGTATAGAAACACGGAAGGTATAATTACCGTTTCTTTTCTTCCTCTTGTTTCTTTAGTTTGACAAGTGCATTTCTGCGCTCATTGGATACAAGACTGGGACTCCGGGAAGAGGGCGAAGAAGACAATGAGTCACTCCTACTTCTGTATCTTCTAGCACGCCACCCCCCAGGTGCTGGAGATGGACTTTTACGGCGTCTGTAGCTAGGCGAACGACTTCTGCGGCGGCGTGAGGAATCCGAAGAACTCCTTCTCCTGAATTAAATGATGACCCCACAACTTTAAGGTATACATACAAACCAGCACATGGTATGCATCAATAAACTAAGTATGCCTCCACAACAACACAGCGAGGAAAGCTACCAAGAGGGATAGGACAATCCGGAATGGAAAGTCTTTTTTTTTTTTTTCTGCAATTGAAAATTACTACCAACCAGCGAAATGGGCATCAAAATTCAACATCCATTATTGGCTTTTTAACATCAAGAAAAAGAGATGCATAGCGAGTTAAGAGAAGGGAAAGCAGAGAAAGAAAGAAGACCTGGAGCGGGAATTAGAATAAGGAGAACGACTGCCTCGGTAGTCTCTTCTGCTTCTTCTTCTTCTGCTGCTATGGCGATGGCCCGTCGGCCTGTAGGAGTACGACGGCGACCTCGATACACTTCTTCCCATCACCCTCCTCTCCTCACGTTCGATTTCAGGCACCAGAAATCATAAAGGCGCAACGCCTTGATTTGTGTACGGGATAGGGGAGGGTCCGAACGTGGAGGGTGGGGACAGGCGACGATTCCCACAGAGGCGGTGGGGCAACCCGACCACCCTCCCTCCCTTATTAATATATAACTGGTAGGCCAATCCCTCTTATTATTCAATATGTTTTTGCCGTAATTTATATGCTTCATTGCACAGTTCGAGCGAATAAGCGTAATAGTATGATTGCTTAGGCCGTGTTTGATTTACTTGATCTTGATTGTTATTTGTTGTCGGTAGTTGATAATTATTATTATTATTATTATTATTGATGATAAATAATAAAAAGAATATATAGTGCTTAATTAAATTAATATTATCTATTACTATTAGTATTACATAATAAAAAAAAATGGTTTACTTTGTTTGGTAATTTTACAAATAAGTGATGTCACCTTGCAAATGGTTTACCATTCGTTTACTGTACACAACTGCACGAGTCTTCAGCGATCAACTCCATACCAGTACATCTGATGGAACCGGAAGCCAAAACAAACTCTTGAAATACCATTCTTTACACCCAAGTGTACGGAAATATCACTATTCTTTGCACCGTGCATCCAACAATATACATAGCAAACACTCCGAATATACATGCTACAGGATTGTCTACGTGCTGTACAGTCTACAAAGTAACGGCATTTCCTGTCAGCATATTGGTCGATTTAGTTTTTTTCCTGGTCATTGATAATCTCTGTATAATTCCATTGGCTTCCTTAACACATCCACCCTATCAATGACTTCCAATGCTTTCTCCTTGTCAACACCAAAAACTGATAATGGGAATCACAGAAGGTAACCCTCTTAACAGCAAATGATTCCTTGTCTTCCCTTCTAGGGGATTGGCCTGCATTCTCACTCAGTCTCCTTTTTCTCGATCTCTGCCTTAAAGTCAAAGCCCTGACTCTTGCCCTTTCCCGGACATCATTTTTTCTTGCTTGCATCCTCCAACATTTTCTGATCTTCAGGAGTTGATGACATACCAGCTGAGCAATCTACTGGCTGCTGATCCGACTTTCCAAGCTGTTTGCTAAGTGAGGTTTTAATGGAGGATTTTGTGCCCCCACCTTTAGCAACAATCCTTGATTTGCTGACTAGATTCTGAAGCCACAAAACTAATTCGAGTATATAGGCTTCTGTTTTCTCCTGGTCTGCATGGTAGAGCGTCTCAATCCGAATTACATCAGCTGGGGTAGCATCAGGCTGCCGGTTAACATCAGACCTGCATTCATCAAGACGGATTTTCTTTTACTCCTGCATTTTCAAGTAAAGATTATGTACCACAGAATTCTGCTCACCTATTATTTGCCCACTCTCCAACCCAACCAAACCCGTGATGGGCTCTGTTTTAGATCAATTATAATCACAAAGAAAAGAAATGACAGTTAGGCAGTGAGAAATGAACTGGTGCATCAACAAGAGGAGATTTTCCCATGTAATTACTTGGCTGTGTTAGTGGCCATCGGGACAAGCCACTGCAGAGTCTTCTCCATCTCTTCTTTGATTTCTGTTACGGTGAACTGACAAACAAAAATTCCGACTAAAGTCAATCAGTTGGAATCTGCTTAGCTGAACTTTCCTGAAGTTTCTTCTCTCTTTTTGTTTTTTTAAAAAAATAGGGAAAATAAATTATCTTCAGTTATTAATTTGCTTGCTTTCTGAGTATAAGATCACCATCATTTAAAGCTACGAAAAACAAACACTGTGTAAATGAAAAGGAACATATAAACAGACCAAGAAATACCTCTTCATTCACATGAAAGGCTTGTAATTTTGGATGTAAAGCTGACTTTATGCCAGGCGGCAAGCTCTGGTATAATGAATCCCTCATATTTGGAGGAATAGAACTTGATCTCACCACCTGAGAGCATTGAAATTTTCTCAAAACAAAGCCTCTAGCACACGGTTTAGTAAAATGCAAGCGCATTGCTAAGTTGCTAGAGAAGTCTAAAACAGTGTCATCAACTCCTGGAATACAGATAACCTAAGACCATTACCACATCCAGCTCTAGGCAGAACAATCCAACCGGCAACACAACATGATAAATCAATCGGTCATCATAGGAAAACTACAATATAGTCCTTAAAAGTCCATTTAGCTCCGCTAGAGCTTCTAAGAACATTTCCAGTTTGGAAACATCCCTGTGGAAATGCCTCCCTGCCAGTAAATGTTTCTTGAAGGAACATCAGGAGCCCAAAGACTTGGCATAACTGCCTACAGCCCAAAGATTAGAGCCGTGAATGGATGACTAACCCTAATGCATAATGAAGTTTGTTAGCTGATGTCATCACCATGATGGAGCTAAGTTGATGAACAGCTCACTAATTCATTTTTTCCTTTCCATTTGCAGAGGAATTTATCCTTGCAATGCTAAAAGTTCAGCTAGGGATGCTTATTTGCTATGTCAACCTAAATCAAGTCAAAATGGAAATTTTGACTTTTAAGTCTCAAGTGACTGTTCAAGAAGGTAAAATCCATTGCGAAACAATATAAAGAAGAGATAGAATGCTCACAAGGGTATCAATTTGCATAACTACATTTGCAAAATGCAAAGAAAGGCCAGTGGATCCCAATCTTCGATGATTGCTCATGGGTTCTGTGACTGTGTTGTGACCATCTACTCAAAAAAAAAAAAACGTAACCAGATGTCAATCATTGTCTTTGCTGATAGATATCAAGATTCCAATAGTCACATAAAAAAACACACACACACACACAATCAGAGAGAGAGAACTCATAGAGATGTGCATACCTACATAAGGTTAAGAATTACAAGTCAGTTACAATTAGAGATCGTGATGAAAAGACCAACCTCATGCCTCCATCACCTCAACCAAAATGCAAGGACACCACAGAAAATCTTTCAAAAAGGAAAGAGGCTCAAATATGGAGGAAATAATAAAACTCTAAGAGAAGCTTTCAGATGTTGAAACCAGGATTTAATCCTCAATGGATCACTAATTGTTAACCAATGTAAAATGTCATCACTAACCACTAGATAAAAGAAAACTGCCAACATCGAAACCTCCAAATCTAGCAGAAGAAACATCAAAAGCAGGCCCTCGCATTCAATGATCATTCTTGTATGCCTTATTGTTTTATGGTGCTTTATTCAGATTCCAAAAATTTTGTTAATTCCATGAAAAATAAAGTCCCACTGACAACCTCTTAGGCTGTCAACTTGGCTGACTTGATACACTGACCTGGAAAAGGTTAGATCACATGGAAGCCAAAGTTGTCAAATCTTTCTGTGGTTACATGCCATGATGTCTCCATATTAAACTACATATCACTCCACCAAAATACACACATTATCAAAAATGGAAATCAACAAAAAATTGTGTTTCCTTCACTGGATAGCATTGAGAACGTTCAGGAATCTTCTTTAGTTTGTAGTCCTTCTCTTATCTTTAATTTGGCCTACTGGGAATTTTAATAACAACCATAATATGGAACTTGAGGGAGAGAGAGAGAAGCTCATGACACAATCTTTCCAAGAAATCAGACTCAAACCAAAGAAAGTAATTTAGAGAAGTGAATCACTTAGATCATTGAAAGCCTGAAAACTTGTAATGAAAATGATAGTATCCCTTGCACATCAGAACTAATAATGGATGGGACATTAAGATAGCAATAAAATCTTTTAAATACAAAAAGCAGTGGTCTTGGTAAACCACAAACATGGTTATCATTTTGAGGGGTGGCTGTGACTTTAAAACAATTGTAAAATAGTTCAAAGAACATGCCCTTTGAATAAGATGATTAACCATTTTAAACAAGAACAAGCATGCTACAAATCTTTACTAAATTCATACCAACAGGTCCAAAGGTGTTGTATATTTCCATGAGTAGGAAATGGCCAATATCTACAAGCTTCTCCATTACCTACAACCAAATAAACAAGTAGCTCTTGTAGAATTGCCAACTTTATTGGATAATTCAGAACCTTATCAAATGATTGTCAAATTAATTTAAAGAACAATATCAGTGCAGAGAGAGAGAGAGAGAGAGAGAGAGAGAGTCTAAAAAATAAAGAGCCAAAAAGATAAGAAAAAATAATGATGATTTCCCAAGTCTGATTTTGAAAATGAAGCAGTATGGTGTAACTACCTCTTCTAAACTTCTGGACCAAAGTGACTTTTTCCTTAGGTTTTTCACTAGCTTTCTTTGGATCTTTAGTTCTGCCCGCAAGCTTGAAAGACTGCCACCTGCATTTACTTGAGGTTTTATAATTTAACAGGAATTCACTTGTTTAGAATTCAGCATTCGTGGAACTGAGCCCTTAAGAAGTTCATTTGAAGTTCTATGAAAGCTCTATGTGGACTTACTATAAGTCCATACAAACATTTTCAAGGCTAATTAGCATTACCCAATTATCTAAAAGTTATCAAAAGTCCAAAAGCATAGTGCATCCACATTTACTATGCTCACTCAAACCACCAAAAGCAATATATTCAATAATTTGCCAAGATTCCATACTCAATTACATCTTTCCTGGAACATTGAGGACTGTCCACATTTCCTTTTATCAGTGTCATCTGTGTTTCAGACCCTCAGTCTTAGCAACAAAGACCAGCAATCAACAAAATTATCAGGCCTTTTCTAGCATTAGTCGAAAATTTCAAATCACATGTCAAGTTTTCCAGTCTGTAGTCAATACAGCACAGGATAATACTCACATAAAGGAGCATCAAGAAGTTACCATTTTTATTTGAAGCTGCAGAATTCTCTTGACTCCTGCTCTGGTATTCTTGTTCAAGTCTGTCCAACATTTGTAATTCAGTGTATAGATCCTGCAACCCAAGAAATTGATGTCTTTCAACTTCAAAGTTTTGTTCTCCTTTCACTTAATGGAACAAAGAATGACTCAATACTGTCGTTGAGCATGGAAAACAAAAAAACTTAAGCAGGAATTGTCATCTTATTGGAAAAAAGAGAAACGGGTCTTGGAAGGGTAAAAAGAAGAAGAGTTAAACAAGGAAGGGGTCCAAAACATTCTTGGGAATATGCTTTGTCATCTTACATTCTTGGCATTTGAAGTGTTAATAAAACTGACCAAATTTCATTATAATGATTATAAATATATTCTTAGTTGAGATATTAATTGATTATTATTTTATTGAATGGTGAGCACAAAAATTTTGGTCTAATATTTATATTTTTATGTAATTAATCAAATTGGATGGATAAAACATGTTTGGCATGATGGCCATATATTTCTATATTTTCTTACTATTGTGTTATATAATTAACCACACCTAATTAATATATAGTTAGTTTTACACATTTTTCTATCAAAAGACTGAATGCAAAAATTTTTATCAAATAAGTTTCATCAAATATTTTTAGTATGTATGGAATCAATCTTATCATACTATCAGAGCCTTTTTTTTTTCTTTGTTATTCAAAACAAAAGAACTTAAGTTCCAATGTTTCTTTGTTTTATACACTAAACATGGCAATTTTAGCTTTCCCATATATATAAAAATTAACTCCAAATGTGGAAATCTTACATTCTGACATAAATTCCCACTAATTTCACTTTCCCATGATCCAGTCATGTTGACAATAATCTAACCTCTTCTACTCCAAATGCCCCATGTATTTCTTCCTCCTCCTCCTCTGACTGCTGAAATTTTCTCCTCAGTTCTCTCCAATTCAGGAGAACATCATTTTTAGTTATAGAGAACTCATTTTTACCTCATTTCTCCCACTCGATTTACCCATTCAGCCACCCCCCTCCAAAAAAAGGACCCTTCATCATTTCATTTGTTTCTCCAAGAAGGATAATATAACTTACAATGCTCCTCCATAGATAAAGAGCATAAAGAAAAGTTCCTTCTTAAAGAAAGTGACACAGAAAAATGGTTCTGTATTGCCAGTCAAACTTGATCTTCTCAATAATTAGATTTCATCTCAATGAAGCCCGGGGGGGCGGGGGGTGGGAGATGTGAAATTATGAAGATTTAAGAGTATATAACCATGTTAGGTTATAAAAAGAGTGCAAGTCCTTCTAACTCTAGGATATTGGATGAGAGAATGCACAATAAACAAATCCCCATTCAGGGCTCCTGAAGCAAACCAAGCACAAGAATTCTGGATTCTTTAAACAATTTCACAGTTATAGGAAAATATAACCCTGCAATCTGCATATTGAATGCACCTTATGGGAAGAATTACGAAGCACACCTGAATAGGGCAAATGAACCTATATAAACCACAAATTGGATAACTGGAAACAAGCTCATCCATGGTAAACTGGGATTTTCTTTTGTACGACCATGGATAATGAAAGACCTTGCTTGATGTAATATAACTCATTGCTTTAATCCAATTATGTAGCCAATATTATTTTAGGAACAAAAAAATTCCATCCATCAATCAACTCACATCCACCGGGATTGTAGGGGGAAACAAAATAAGTCAACAATACTCACAGCTGTATACTGGACAAAGGACATTAAAAGTTCTATCACAAATTCTGCTTCCTCCTTAATTTTTCTTTCAGAAGTAAGGTCCCTGCTGATTCTGGATATCAACTAAGAAAGATTAGCATACAATGTGACAATTACACATTGTAACTTCAATGGCAAAACCAGAGGAAGTGCTATAAATATTACTTATCAAAATAACGTTCCAAACTGTGCCACTGAGGATCTTTACTCCAATTTCCAAAACGAACAACTTCTCCCAGGAAAATTTTCAACTCTTCCCTGCAAAGATACTTCAATAAGTACTCCAGATTGCTTATCACACAATAGAAGAAAGAAGCATAAAATCATTCAATGAAAGCAAGCCAACGGAATCATGATCCCACAATTCACCTCTTGTCAGCTGCAACAATTCTCAAAAGTTCATCTGTATCAGTGGATATTAGATTTTGCACTCCTTCAGATGGAAAAACTACTTCTATCAAGTGTTGAATACTTCTTTTCGAAAGGGACTGCATAAGGTTGAAACCCTTAACAATTGTGTTTGCCACCTCAAAAGCTAATATTTCAAGCTCATTGCCTTTAGTTGCCACACTGGAAGCAAATCCGTTGGTGTTCAAATTTGTCACGCTACTCCCAAGTGTGTCCAATACCTCCACGGCTTTCTCCAGTCCAAGAGTACCAGCTCTGCCTAAACGTGAACTCACCTGCGAAACCTGCAGATTACAGTGCTGTATCTCAAACCAAATTAATCATAAAATTGGGTTCGCTCTAGCAAGATTTCTTTTTTTCTTATAAGGTTATCTCGCAATGTGTCCAACTAGCATTTCCAGCAGACTAATGGTTTTGGTGCTAGTTCAATTCCTCGCAATAAAAAAATACTTTATTCCGTCATGGCTTAAATTATAGGTCAATTTTCCTCCCCCCAAAGTGCCGGTTCTGGCGCTGCCTTAGCCGTGTAATTAACGAAGCTAAAGAAAAAGGGAAAAAAGAAAGATATCATGATCACCGCACACAGACGAACGAGCAGAAGAATAAAGAACAAAAAAAAAAAAAAAAGAAAACCTTGACAGCAGCTGCCTGATAAGAACGAGTGGATCTTGACTTAAGAGATTGGTAGCGTGGAATTCCATCGTAATGAATATCATCATCATCATCATCATCATCATCATCATCATCATCATCATGATGAACCTTATCGGCCAGTGGAAATGAAAGGGGTCGCCTTGGTTGCTTTTCATCTTTCTCTTGCAGCAGCCTAGGCAACCCATTTGACCCCTTCAACACCTCCGAGACGCCGCCGCCGCCACCAACAAGAGCTTTATTATAGTTGAAAACATGGCCATTCCCATCTAACGAATGCTTGGAACAAAGACCTCCCATGATGCTTCTTCAGCTCAGCTCTCTGATCAAACAACTAGTCAATGAAACACCAGCCCCATCAATTAATTAAAACTTAACAATACCAACAAGTAAAATAGGACGAAGAAAACAGAAAGCATGTACATCAACAATGCAAAGACCAAAAAGACTTTAAAAACGTCTTATTAGTATGAAATCAAGAAACGAAAACTGTAAAGCTTTACAAACCCAGAGAAAGAGAAAAGCTCAGAAGCTCGGCGTCAACATTACATCGATATATATATATATATATATAATTATTTATCCAGCAGTAAAGAGAAGAGAAGCATCCATCAGTGTGTGAGAGAAGCTTCGTTGAAAAGTAAGCAAAAAGACAAGACAGGCAATGAAAAAGTCCACTCGACAGCCCCACCCCCCCCGGTAGCCATCCCAACCCACGCGCCGCGAGTCCCATTTCTTTTTTTTTTTTAAATAAATTTATATACTTATATAATTGTTGGCCGGGGGCGGGGGGGTGCCTTCAGCTCTGTCGTGCTTATCACCGTCCGATCTAACGGTTAGTCAGAACTGGCTTTTTGCATAGAGATGTCCACGCACCTAATTAAAACTCTTTCAATTAATGAATTAATTTAAAATAGTTATTGGTCAATGGCGCAACAAATGGATTGCCACAGCCCAGCCGACAAGTGCAGTTCGGTAATTTTCCAAATAAATAAATAAATAAATAATTTCCCCAACACAATATGCCAGCCGCATTAAAATAATTATTTTCTAAATTTTATATTTTTAATATGCACGATATGCATAAAGACTAATAAAAAATAGAGCGAAATGGGTACAAATATAAGTGAAAAATTGCAATAAATTACTAACTTTATCGTACAATTTATTTATTTTTATCTATATTTTATTTTGTTTCTTACATATTTTATTATTAATAATGCATATGGTGTGATTCTTGTTCAAAAATATAATTTTTTGCAAGAAAAAATATTATTTTAATACAAATAAATTGCATTACATCATTCTTCTTCTTCTTTTTTTTTTTTAAGTATACTTGTGAGCATTTCTCCAAGAAAAATTCCTAGTTGAACATTAATTAATTCACGCAACTTCTGTTTCTAAATGAACAAAAATGAGAAATGATTCGAATATTAGCAGCTAGCTGCTGTATTAATGAAGTTTCGTGTTGCAACTTCTGGAAGTCTTTAAGAACAACTTGAAGCCAATCTGATTCCACAATGACAGTACACAACAATAAAGAACCAGCCATTTGGACTCCCATTCGCAAGGCCATTAATTCAAGAACTTGGAAGACAAAAGTATAAAGAAAAGTTTCGGTTAACGCTAAGATCACCCTCCCCCAGATGATCCCGGACAACAACCCCAACTCCACCATGCTGGTGATAGGAAGGTGCCGCATCAGCGTTAATTTTTTATGATCCCAACGGTGGAGGTACCCAATGCGATGGAACCGAAGGTTGTATGGGAGATGGAGAAATATCAGTATTTTGTTGCTGATAAGGAGAATAGTGTTGAAAAGCCATATCAACGACCGGTCGAGGGGAAAGATTTTTGATCTCATAAGGCCGCATGTTCCTAGCCTTCCAAACACCCCAAGCAAGCATCAGTACCGTGTTAAAAAAAAACCCACCTGTAAATGTCCGGCAATGTATTTTAGGCAAGAATCGAAAGACCCCTGTAACACGCCGAGTAAACGAAAACCTAGAGGTGGCGGGGGAACAAAATCCTCGCAACCAATGGGCACTCAAGCAGTGCATGGGATATGGATTCATCTTCTTGCTCACACATATTACACACATCATCTAGGAGCAAGCCTCGCGGAACCAAAGAACTTTCAGTAGGAAGAAATCCCCTTATAACACTTCAAACACAATTTTTTTACCTTACTAGGTATCCGCAATAGCCGGAAAGAATTGTACCAGCCATGTTCTTCAATGCAGCTGTAACTAGAAGATTTAGTCACGCCTGCACAGCTTCAGGAGAGGGCAAGGTGATACGTCGTATTGACGGTGACGTTGCTTGTGCGACTATGACGCCAAACAAATCTGTACTCCACTGCCCTATTTGACGTATCGAAGTATACGCTTTGCAGCTTTAAGATGAGAGTACTTTGATTTCTCTATGAATCGACTGACAATTCCCGCATTGTACATGATGTTAGGTGTCATGTAAGTCAAGCATTTCAAGCCTCCAATCAAGCTTCGATAGCGTGTTGAATCAATATCAACACCTTTGTCAAACTTCAAAGGTTTGGCTCTGCACTCCATCGGTGTATTGATTGGTATACAATTCTTTATATTGAATTTTTCAAGGACATTTTCAACATATCTTTTTTGATAAATAAAAATCTCAACTTCACTTTGATATCAAAGAAATAATTCATGAGACCATTATCAATCATATCAAATTCTTTCACCATCAATGCCTTAAAAGCATCAATCATTGTTAGATTATTTCCTATAAAAACAAGGTCATCATTTTTTTCAAGACATATAAACAAGCCAATGAACATCATCTTTTTCTTACTTCAAGTAAAATGCATGTTCACGAGGGCATTGAGAGAACCCTTTTGCCTTTAAATAGGCATTGATTCTTGAATTCTAAGCTTTTAGTGCTTGTTTAAACCCATAAAGAGCTTTCTTCAATTTCAGTACTTTGTCTTCATGACTTTTCCTAACAAACCCTTTGTGTTGTTCGACATAAATCTCCTCGTATGTCATTAAAGAAAGCTGATTTGAAATCCATTTGATAAATTTGCCAAAAATTTTGTGCGGTAATGAAAATAATTAATCCAATTGTTTCCATACGAATAACAGAAGCAAATACCTCATCATAATCGATCCCTGTCTTTTGCTCGTACCCTTTTGTGAATAATCTTGTCTTATACCTTGTCACTTCATCTTTTTCATTTTTCTTGGCCTCATATATACCCATTTCACACCAATTGTTTTCTTGTTCTTTGGAAAAATAACATGCTCTTACATTCGATTCTTCCTAATGGCTTTTATTTCTTCTTTTATGGCTTTCCTCCATTTTTCTTCTTTGACAACATCATCAAACCCAAGTGGCTTATAATCAGCAAGAAGGCATATAAGATGTAATTCATTAGTGGCTTCATAAATCTCAGATAATCTCCTCATTCTTCGCACAATAGGTTCATTGACATCATTTGAAGAGGATGTCGATGATGGATTAGATAAAGGTATTGGAGTTGAAGGTGAAGTATGATCCTTTAACTCCATTTGACTGGAATTATCTCGAGTTTTATCTATTGAACTTTCTTCCAAAATGTTTTCTTCATTGAACCTTACATCTCTACTTATATACACCTTTAAGGTGTTAGGATTAAACAATCGATAAGCTTTCGATGAGGAGTCATACCCAATGAAAATGAGCTTTTTGCTCGTCTTCTAGCTTCAATTTTTTTTGGTTAGGAACATGAGCATACATAATGCTTTCGAAGATTCTCAAATGTGAGACTCCAAGTGTTTTCCCTGTTTATGCTTCTTGTGAAGTCATACCTTCAAGTCCATATATAACGCATCTATTTTGTAGATAAACCACACATATGATAACTTCACCCTAAAGTTCTTTAGGTAGATCTTGCTCTTTAACATGCTTCAGACCATGTCAAGAATGGTTTTATTTTTTTGTTTAGCCAAGCAATTTTGTTAAGGAGAATATGAGGCTGTCAAAAAATGTCAAATGCCATGATACTCAAAAAATTTGTTGAATGTGACTGAAGTAAATTCTCCTCCTTAATTAGTTTGCATAGCCTTGATGAAATAGTCACTTTCATTTTCGACTAATTTCTTGAATTATTTGAAAGTATCAAATACTTCCGACTTTTCCTTTAAAAAATACACCCAAGTCTTTCAAGTAAAATCATTAATAAAGGTAACAAAATATAAATGATTACCATATGATTGAGGACTTATTGGGTTGCATATATTAGAATGAATTAACTTTAATGGCTTCTTAGCTCGATAAGTTGCTTCTTGTGAAAAACTATTTCTCGAATGCTTCTCGATAACACATCCCTCACATAATTGAGTGAGATGATCAATATGTGGTAAGTCATAAACTATCTTCTTGTGAGAAAGCATATTAAGTATACTAAAATTAAGATGGTCAAACTTCAAATGTTATAGCCACGAAGGATTATCAACAAATATCTTTAAGCAACAAGTCATTTCATTCTTTATGTTTAGAATAAACATCATGTTCTTTAACATCTTCATGTATGCAATCAGTTTATTATTTTGGTCTCTTAACACAAAGCTAAGATCTTTCATGTGAACAATATAACCTTTCTCAAGAATCTATCCAAAATTCAAAATTTTGCTTGACATTTTTGGTTTATAATAAACATTAGTAATAAATTAATGTGCATCATTCTTTAATCGAATCATAATAGTACCTTTACCTTCGATAGAAATTTTTGAATCATCACTGAATGACACTTTTCCTTGGATTATCTCGTCCAATTTGACAAACATCTGCTTTTGGCCACATATATGGTTGCTGACACCGGTGTCTAAGTACCACGTATCACTTAGTTACCTTTATCTTCTTTGAATGTCAATAAAAGAATGTCATCAGATTATTCACCAAGTTCTCCTTTTCGTCTACTCCATTACTTTCTTTATGGCAACAATTATAAGCATAATGACCAAGTTTATTGCAATGATAACATCGAAATTAAGATTTATCATACCATCGACCTCTTGAGTTTGATCCTCTTTCACGAGTATCTCTTTGATTTTGGTATCAATTATTATCTCGAGCGACATCTGCTCTGCTTCGTCCATAACCTCTTCTTTAAAAGTGACCTCAACCTTGACCTTGATTTTGCATAATGCTTCCAGTTTGTATAAGAGTTCGACTTTGCTCTTTTTCATCTTGAATGGTTAATTGAGTTTGAAGTACTTTCTCTACCATTTATGCTTGTTTCTTCTACGTCTTTCTTCATAAGCTTGCAACGAACTCAGAAGCTCATTGATTGTCATGACATTTAAGTCTTTGGACTCTTTGATTACAACAATAATGTAATCATACTTTTTGTCTAACGAACAAAGTATATTCTCAACAATTTGAACATCTTTGTCATTCCTTTTCATTTGGTTCATAATCATCAAAACTCTTGTGAAATAATCAATAATTGACTTAGATTCTTTCATATGAATTACCTTAAATTTGTCTCATAATATCTGAAGATGAATCTTCTTAACTTTTTATACTCTTTGGTGAGTATTATGAAGAATCTCCCAAACCTCCTTTGATGTAATAGTGTTCAACATCTTTTCGAATGTTGAATCATCTAAGCTTTAATAAATGATCGATAGGGCATGTTAATCTTTTACTTAAACTTTCTCCAAGGCGTTTTTCTAATTTGCATCAAAGTAACTTCATTATCTAGCTCCTCATAGCCATTATTGGCCACTTCCCACACAACATAGGTGCTAAACAGGGCTTTCATTTTAATAACCCAATTTCCATAGTTTTCTTTAGTAAAGCAAAGATATTAAAGAGGAATATGAGTGTTTGTTGAGGTCATAATCATAAACTGTGTGCTCTAATACCAAATTTGGTGGAGAAATTTTGAAAGTTAAACTCTAATGACTTATACAACTCAAGAAGATTACAAAGTATTTATTGACATCATAACAAGAATAAAAAAAAGTATAAAAAGACTTCTTAAGCACAATATTGTAATAATGACCATTTTGGATGTCGATGAGACGTCAATATCTTGGGAGTTGAAAGGTCATCAATATCCTACTTTAATCAATATTTATGAATTTGGTTTAATTTTTAATAGTAAGAAAAGGACTATTAGGCCATTATTAAACTTAAAGAACTGAAGAAACCAATGATAATTTAGCCAACAATGTAATACTATAACAGTGAAAGTCACGAAAATCAAAGTCAATATGGTTTTCTCCTAAAATGACCAATGAAGTGTTTGTTATATGTCAGAGCCATCCACCAAAACTCATAAACTCTCCTTATGTGGTCACAGATAATTTAAAACACTTCATAACTTAAGGAAAAGTGGCTTGAATAACTACTTTAATTAGGATCACTTTCCTTGTCCTTGATAAGCATTCTTTTTTTCATCTTGTTAATTTTGTTAATACTTGATTCTAGTGTCACATTAAAAACTTCTCTTTAAAGAGCCTATCATTATTGGAAGTCCAACATATCATATAAGATTTATGTCACTATTACCTTTATATATGTTTGTAATGCATTTTTTTCATTCATTTGTACATTCCGCTTAAACAAAATCTGCATATTTTATCCAAACTAATTTTTCTCATGAAGCTCTCTCATAAATGAAAAGGAGTTACCACATATAGTGACATTCTTGCAACGTTGTTGCAATAAAGAAAAGGAGAAAAAACCCTTAAGCCACAAAGAATTCCCTTGGAATAAGTATCATAATTTAAGCTAAAGGATCTTTCAAACAAAGTAAGAATAAATAAAGAAACAATAAATCCCCTTATGGAAGAACTCTAGTTAGGTAGAAAACATTTTGGGCTTTATCATTAAGCAACAAAGAATATGAAACTAAGGACACATATCTCACAACAAGGTCCACCCATAACAAGTCAAAACCCATATATAGCATTACTCATTCAAAAAAGGCCCACTCAACTTGATTATATGCTCTGCTATATACAATTTTAAAGCCATAAATTAGTTTTTACCATAGTAACACAACTTCAATGAGTGAAAAAACTCATAAGTAATCAAAGTATTGTATGTAATAAATTGAACGAAACAAAAGTACTTTGTGGAGGAGAGATAAGTTATGGTAAGATGATTTTAAACTTATTTGCTAAGGTTTTCATAACCAATTTACATATTACATTGTAAAGATTATTAAGTCAGTAGCCTTTATAAGATGTAAAAGCAAAACCATAGGAATAAGGTAAATAAAAGTGTGATTAAATATCTTTAAGTTACCCTTGTTATTAAGAATATTGAGAATTGTGTTTATTGTATGTTATATTTTTATTTTTTTCTTGTCTTAAAGACTTGCACATTCATTCACTTTTGTCCAAAGATAATTTTGCAAAAAATTAACTTACGAGTTGTTCATCTCAATACAAAGAAAAATAAAGTAGAAAAAAAATAATAAAAGACAGAAAAAAAGAAAAAAGTCATCCACTTACTAACACTTTGATATGTGTAGTTTTATGGCAAACTATAAAATGAAAAAAGAGAAATAAATAAAATATGTAAAATTAAAAACATACAAATAATAATATCCTTATATTTAATGGGCATTTGGGTGAGTTAGTACCTCTATAAAATATAAATGTAACCCCAAAGTTTAAAAAATTTTAATAAAGTAAATTGAGTTACTTATATAGGATTGCTTGGTACTGAAATACAAAATTTT
This sequence comes from Ceriops decandra, assembly GCA_020615895.1. Classification (NCBI taxonomy): domain Eukaryota; kingdom Viridiplantae; phylum Streptophyta; class Magnoliopsida; order Malpighiales; family Rhizophoraceae; genus Ceriops; species Ceriops decandra. The sequence continues at coordinate 7,836,053 of JAHLGO010021107.1, forward strand.
GCTCTTCTAAAACCTCAACTTCGTGAGTCACCAAAGGCTATAAGTCTTATATATAGAACAACTAAACTTTACATAGACTTGCTAGATAATGGCTATTGCTCCATTTCTAGATGGGTAACTTTGTTCTTTCCATTTGGTTATATTTTTCTGCAAGTCAAGGGAAATTGTAGCATTATTTAGTACTTATAATTCAAGATCGTGAATATGTTATTCTGAATAAGGATTAAAGAAAATTTTTAAGCATTCTAAATATAAATGGTTTTAATTAATTGACCAAATAATCAAATGTCTAGTTAGGATATGTGAAACAACTTTTTTTTTTTCTTGATATGTATTATCCAAAACAAAATTCATTAAACTTTTTTATTAATTGGTATTAGGTATTTTATTATTCCTTATTAATTCATCACCACATTTGTTTTTTTTTTTTTTGGAAAATCCTAAATAACAAGCTTTAATCATGCTTTCAAAATATAAATAATTCACAATATAGATATCATTATTATGTATAATAAATGCAATCACACATCATATATAATAAGAATACAAGATCCAAGTAATGATTATCTTATCCACATTGCATAAACAAAATTTGGTTAAACATTTTGCTTTCTTAATTTGATGTCAGAAAGACTATGATTTCTTGAATAAAGTTATATATATTATAACAATAAAAGTATAATTTGATGAGTTTCCAATGACTTAAACTTGTGTAAAAATTGTGTTGTGGTCTTTAGCATAACTAATGTTTAGTTGAATTTCTTATACCAATTATATAAGAAAAAAATTTGTTTTACTTTACTGAAGTCACTCCACTAGATTTTCTTGCCATAAATTGACTTATATATAAATTCTAGGTATCAAAATATTAAGTTCATACACCTTATAAGGTGATGTTATATGATTTACGAGATATGCAAGAACTCTCTACTATTATGTAAACAACTTAATATGCATTTAATAAATTGAAAAAAAAGGTGATCAATTGGCAAATATATTATATTAAATTAAAAAAATTAATCATTAATTTAATTATAAGTTGTATATTTAATCTTTTTACTTTTTTATTTTCTCAAAGTTTAAGGTTTATTTATTTTATGCTTAAACGCTATGTTAACTTTTATCATTATTTTCTTTTACATTTTTTATTCAAGATGTTCCTTAGCTCTTTAAAAAGGCATAGAATCATAAAGATTTATAAAGCAATTGGACTTTTTAAAGAAATGTGTTTAGCCTAAGAATTTACATATAATTATATGTTGGAAAAAAAAAATCAATCTCCAAGTACACAAAAGCAAAGCTCTTATATTTTATTGTATAAATTGCATTGAAGTATAGATTTTAAAAGTTAATTCTTAATGTTTTAACCATAAATAACTACTTATATTTTTTTCATACAAACAATTATAGGTTATAGTTGGTTTGATGGACAAAACTTAGATACTTGAACCTAACAAATTTATTGAAAGGTTTTTGTATGGATTTGAAGCATTTTTAGACCTTGCTAAAAATGCTTTTAAAGATAAAAAGCTTTCATATCCATGTACAAAATGTGTTAATATGCTTCATTATAAATATAAGATTGTTATTGATTATGTTCTAAAACATTGATTCTCCCCAAGTTATACTAATTAAATATTTTATAATGAGTTTAAGTTTTTAGAGTTTGAATAAGGTATTTTGAAATTAATTATAGGCAACCTATTGAAGGAAAAGAATTTAATCTACAATGGTATTTTAAGGATATAGTTGCATCCTATTCTAATAGTATAATAGGGGGTTTATAAGGATAACTAAGAAATTAATGATTATGAGGATAATCAAAATATCCATTAAAATGATAAAAGATTAAATAAAGAAGCCTTGAAAATTTATAGATTTTACATGAGTTTGATGAAAAGCTTTTCAAAAGGTGTAAAGAACATAATAGGTTATCATTCATCTTAGATCTATCCAATAAGAAGTGTATTTTATAAATGGAGAAAGAAGTCTTTTTAAGTTTACTTAAAATATCGAGAGAAACATTGCCAAAAAGAGAGAAGTTGCCAAAATCAAATTATAAAGTCAACAAAATAATTGATGAATTAGAGTAAGTTAACCTATATGATAGGAAATCCATTGAAGTAAGTTTATATAAGTAATAATAAGTGACTAATTGATAAAGAATAAGTTATTGTTCAAGTATAACAAAATAAGTATTCCTAATATGCTTTGTAAGGAATCGGTAGTCAAATAACTAGGGTAAGGACAACAAGGATGAAAGAGGCTTTATAAGGGTTAATCATGAAGTTACATAAGAAAAAAGGTGCTTTAAAAGATTCCAAGATTGTTCTAAAAGTTTTCAATGTTACACCAAGGATAATCACTTATCTTTATATACAAAATTATGGATAAGATTTAAAACTTGAAAAAAAAATTAAAGCTCATGATATAAGTCCAAGCTACATGATCAAGTTAAGGAAAGACTCAATTTGCATGCTAAGTTATATTAAAGGGTCTGTTTTTGTTTTGAATTGCTGGATTTTAAATTAAGGTCGAATTACATGTCAAAAAAGTTTAATTTCTTAGGTTTATTTGGACTTGTAAGTTAAGCTAAGTTTTGATACATTAATTAGAGTTTTTACTTTAACTTTTATACTTAGCTATCATTAATTACAATCTTTTTAAGCATTCATAGTCAAGGTAGATTTGTATCTTTAATTAAATGGATCTCTTATAATTAAGGTTTTTTTTTATAAGTATGCTAAGAAATACTTTTTCCTTATAGGATTATAATATTTACATGGCTATATAAAAGTTACAACTATGTAAAATGGGAATCAATAAGATTAAGGTATTTTTTAGCAAGTTTTGCTTTGCTTTCATATGTTTTTAAAAGAATAATTATCTTGATTTATCAAAAAAGTAATCAACTTTTGTGGCATCTTAAAATTAGGGCTTTTATAACTTAATTTTCTTAGGATTCTAATTTAATCAACCCAACTTGTTTCCTAACTTTCTGGGTGTGCATAACAATTTGATTCAAGGGTTCTTGGGATAGGTCACCTATCGAGTTTTTTTATTGATAATTAATATTTTATGCATTATTAAAAATTATAAATTCCTTTTTATAATGTATACAGTGCAAAATTTTGAATATTAGAAATTAAATGATACTCGTAATAAATTTTATAACTCTTATAAGTGGTATATTATTAGAATATATACTTGACAAATTCGATTATATAAAAGTGTAATGTGACAAATTTTATAAGTTTTAAGGCAAGATCTTTAGACATTTTATAAAAATAAATTAAACATGCAAAAAGCCTTATTGAACCCAATTGCATTAAACAACATAATTTTAAAAAATATAATACAAAAATAAGTTCACTAATATTCATAAAAGATTTATAATTTACAAAAATTATTATTTTATCATACTTTTGAATATTAAAACTTATGCTCATAATTTTTGTTTCATAATCCCAAATACAAAAAAAAAATGTATTATATTATTGTTATTTAATCTAACAAAATAAGTATTTTAAAATAATAAGATTGTAGGATATTAATATATTTTAAAAGCTTAATTAACATATTTAACAACAGACTAGTCATTTAATAATGGACAGGTTGTTATATGTCTGTCAAACTAAACATTATATGTTTATTATTAGTTATTGTGTATTGTAATAATGTTAGCAGTTTATTACCATTAAAATTTATATTTAATATTATTTCACTTTAGGAGTTATTAAATCATAATTAATATAAATTAATTTTTTCTTGTTATTCTTTAAAGACATTATTATTAACAATTTGAGACTTATTACTAGATTAATTAAAACATTAAGTTATGTTTGTTAGTTTACTATCTAAAGTGTACCCTAGTAAGAAAATTTATTATATCTTAAAAAATAACTGTAATAGCTTGTTGTACTATGATAATATGTCTAAAAAACTAAAATTATCTTTAAAAATAGTAAGTAACACATTTCATTTATATATTAATTTTTTACTAATTTATTTTTATTATAATATTATGTGATTGTATTGATTATTTTGATATACCATATTAAGTAATGTTATTGACCACAAGAAAATTAAGAATAGCATTTTTAGTTTATTCTAAAGATAATAATTTATTTAAAATATTTATTTTTATATAATATAGGTCAATCCTTTGTTTTAATTTTAAATAATATTTTTTTTTGGCAAGTGAAAAGATATGACATCTAGCAAGGTTCACTTTTTTTTTTTAATTTTATAATTTATGTTATAATTCTATTTATTTTTAATTTTATAATTTATTTAGTTATAATAACATATTTGACATTTTTTGTAACCTTTCAAAAGGACATAGGGCGGTACTTAGTTAGTTAAAGATACTTTCTATGATTAAAAATTAGTCTAAAGAGCGGTCGAGTGTTTCTTGAAAAATCCTAAAACCTTTGGTCGAGCGTGAGCGTTGGTTTATTTGACTTTCTAACTTTTGTCCGCCCCCACCCCCCGGCGGCATCATTCGGTCAGCGAAGGTAGGCTCTTCTTCAATTGTTCGTTGAAGAACCGACTTCTCGTTTTCTAACGCGCCGTAGGGTTGAGACCGAGACGAGTCCAATGCAGTATTAGTACCGTATCCGTATGTGCTGGTGCCTATATATATATATATATATATATAATAAAAGATGTTGTATTTAATTAGTTTACTGTGGAAGAAGAGCCACCAGAGTGACAACTGGGCCTATATATTAGGGATGATGAGTTGGCGGGGGGGAAAGTGGGGAGGAAGGGTTTCAAACACATAAAGCCCAAGAACGAATAGTTTGTGGATCTGACAGAGAAATAGACAAGTAGATTTTTGAACTTACTTTCTTTCTTTTTTAAGAAAATTGTTACTGGTGCGGCATTATGGAGGTGGAGGTGGAGGAGGAGGAGGGGAAGAAGAAGAAGAAGAAGAAGAAGACAGGAACGGCCAAAAAGGGAAACAGAAAGCAACGGAATAAGGAAAGAGATTTCGAGGATTGGTGTTTTGAATGCAAAGACGGTGGAGATCTAATTCTGTGCGACTATCCGTGAGTTCTTCCTGTTAATTTTATTTTCCCCTTCTTCTTTCACAGAGAGAGAGAGAGAGAGAGAGAGAGAGAGAGAGGGAGGGAGGGAGGGAGGAGAGAATCGGCTTCTGTGTACTTTGGGTTTCTACCAGCATTTTATCATCATCCGCAGCTATCATATTCTTTTTCTTCTTCTTTTTACTGAACTTACGCTTAACCATTGAGTGAGTAGCGAGTTGTGAGGAGATGGATGTCGGTGTCATTGATTTTTTTATTTATTTTTGTTTTTTAAGACTAGTGGGTTCGTAAACTACGTAACAAAATAATTATGCCATTCAGATATGCAGAGACGAATTTACCACGGTTTTCGTTTAATTTTAGATTTTCATGTGAAAAAAGGGGTAATGGTTTGACGTAGAGTTGTTAGACTCGTAAGTATCCTCAGGGTGTCAGTCCATGCTTTTTTGTCTTAGCTGGGCAGAGGGCAAATTTTGTCTTTTTGGATTTCAGATGCGTTGTTTGGCTGCGGCGACTGCGTGGGTGTGTCTTGGGGGTGGGGTGGACCGCTGAGTCCATTCGACCGAGGATAGATATTGGCGCTTTGTCCTTCTCCATGTTCGGAATAAGTTGTTAGCATTGTTGTTTTTGATTATGTTTATAACCTGCATGTGAATAATCGTGATGAATTGTGAATAATTGTGATGTTGCCAATCAATTGTGACATGTATAAGTTTGTTGATTCAAATGGTTCTATTTTTGTTTTTGTTATTTTTTTGTTTTGGTATGTTTTAACTTACAATCAGATTAAGCAGGGCTCTGTTTATTTTTGGTTCTCTTTGATTTCTCATTTCCTAACCCATTATTCCTTTTTCCTTATATATATATATATATATCCAACGGGGAAAACTGCCCAAATTATTTACTGGGACATTCATTTTGTGGGTGCCACATAGCTCTACTACTTGAGGCACCCACAAAATCAACCCCCGATAAGTTCAGGCAGAATAGCACTGCTTGTTAAAAGGGTGCCTCAAACCATTAATTTCAGAAGATTTTACAGTGCAGTTACAGAATTACAGAGTGCTGTACTGTACTGCCTCAGAGATTTTGGTTGCTTTGTTGGTAGCTAAATGGTTGGTCTTATTAATAGTGCTTGTTAAATTGTAAGAAGCCATTTCTTTTTATTTATTCATTTTTGGTACAAATCATAGCTCAATAAGAGCTATATATAATACAGATTAACTAAGGCTCCCTTTCTCCTTATATCCCATTCCTCCCTCCTTCTCTCTCTTATTCTTTTTCTTCTTCTCAAATAGAAGATTGAGGTTAGGAAATAGACCATGAAGCAGCACTGGAGCTTCTTTCTATTGCATGGCTTTTCTTAAATGCAAATATTTTCTCTTCATTTGTGTTCTGTAAGTTTGCTATTAATACAGCTTTCTCCTTAGAAGCATTCATTGACTACACATTATGATTTATGGTGGGTTTTTATTATAATTACTTATAACAATATTATACATGTATTTTCCTCCATGAGACCAGTAATTGGATGGCTTCGCATATAATTAGAGGGAGTCATCCAAAAAAGAAAAAAAAAAACAAAGAAAAGCCACATGCTCTTGTCTGACAACATCAATATGATTATTTGCCATAGGCTCACCTACAATTCATCAGTCAGTTTCACTTTCACTAGCTGCAAAATCTAGGTTGAACCAGTTTTCTCATTTTTCCTGGTTTTGGTGATAAAGAGCTAAATAATCAGAACCGTGGCATTTCCATGGGCTTGTGATCATAGTCAGTCCCTCATTTTTTGGCTATATATTCTATTGATTAATACTATCAACTCTGTAATAACAGAGAGATCAGTAAAAGACTTTTCACTTGATCAAAAGTTTATAAGAATGAAAGAGAGGTTTTGAAGGACAACCAATCATGGAATATTGGGTTGATAATGATTTTGATGTTCCCATTATGACATTATCAGAGTTTAAGATTAACAGATTGTAATAGTCTCTTAATCTCTTGTTTTATGTGAGTAAGTTTCCAGTAATAATTTTCTCTTGATGTTCAATTGACAAGAATAATATCCCAACTTATGGGTTGTTAAGGTTGAGATAGAACTTGATTTGTACCTCAGTTTTAATCCAAGTGTTGCTACTTGTGGTGGATCCGGGGTCATGATAATTTCCCATGCAAACTGTGCCCATTTTATTTTCCCTATCAATTTATTTTCTATATTTTGTCACTGACTTTGTGCACTCTTCAGTAATTGTCTGAAGGTGTATCATCCAGGGTGTGTGGGAAAGGATGACTTCCCTGTGGCAGCTGAAGAACATTGGACATGTGGTAAGCCACTCAAAATTATACATGATGTTAATTTGGTATGAAATTATGACTGTGGTTAAAGCTACACTGAACAAGTGTTGTGGCAGGTGTAACTATTGTGCTGACATATATGTACAATCTAATGAAGCCAAATGTTACTAGCTCTCCGTGTATTTGTGGCAGGCATAACTATTGTGCTGAGATATATGTACAATCTAATGAAGCCAAATGTTACTTTGGCTGTAATGCACAGTTATAAGAAACTTGGAGCTTCAGGCCAGCCATCCTATTTTTTGTCAGCCAACTACATTTTCAAAATTTTTGAACAGGAAAACTAAACCTTTGAATTCCCTTTTTAATTGAATAATTGACCAAGTAGTCAAGGACAACTTCATAATGCTGTTACATTTGTACCAAGTGATAGACACATGAATCTCCATCCTTGTGATCTTGTGTTGAAGGTCCATGACAGGAACATGGTATTTGATTGTATCTTCCCATTTTTCATTATATTGGAAGGTTTATCCACCAACAACATTATAACTGATATTTCTTATGTTTCAGGTCGGCATTCTTGTTTATTATGCCAGAAACCTCCAAGGTTCTATTGCTACTGCTGTCCTGCTGCTGTATGTGGACACTGCATCAGTTCTATTGAATTTGCACCTATCAGGGGAAAGAAAGGGCTATGCAATAACTGTTTAGGGCTTGTACTGATCGCAGAAAAAGATGAGGATATATACATTGAGGGCGTGAGTACACCATCTCATTTTGCATAAGTCGATATTCAATTTTAATTGCTTCTCATTTTCTTACTAGCCATTAACAAGATGGATGTTCTAGTTAAATGCTGCATTTCCTCAAGCCATCTTGTCACTAGCAATGGCCAGATATACAACCCTGCTATATTAGCTTCACTGTTGAAATAGCAAGTTTTTGGGTTGAACAGTTTCTTGACAGTCACCTTATGCTGTTTTTTATGTAATGCTTTCTAGAAAGTATAAGTTTGGCAACTTCTTTATGCGGTATTAAAAAAAATGAAAAATGTAAAATGTAAAAACAATGAAAGTTGACCACCTTAGCTTGTACTTGGTGTGATTATCTGGTTGTTGTTCTAAACATAAAACCGCATACTTATTCAATTAAAGCAACTACTTAAATGGATCCAAGAAATAAAACAGAGTGGAAAACCTTGTGGCACATGGTGAATTCAATATGTTTAGTCAACTACGAAGTTTATTAGTACATATGCCATGAGTCTATGCACAAAAATATACTGCAGTTATCTGCTATTAATCATGCATTAATTCTTGCCATTAGCAGTTGACATGTCTGATGTCCTTGTTCAAAATTATTCTGCTTTTTATTGGTATTTTAGAACTTAAACGTTGTGGGAGAAGAGGGAGCTTTCTTTGCTGGTAGCAAGGCCTACCATTTCCTCTCATCACTCTTCTATTGTTTAGTTCAAACACTCTGGATCCTGTCATTAATGCCATGTTTCTGACAATTAATTGGAAAGTAGAAACATTGATATAACTGCCAAAGGGAGCTTTCTGACCATAGGAGGCCAAAGATTGCCGCAATTAAGGTTTGTTCTTGCTTTAGCTTATGATATTAATTTTTAGCAGTGCTGATGTGTCCCACATCGGTTCCTGAGGGGGTCTTTGGGCTGTTTGTAAGGGTTGGGTCAACTCTCCATTATTGAGCTAACTTTTGTGATGGAGTTAGGATTCAATTCCTTATCAGGTGGTATCAGAGCCAAACCTCAGAGGGTCGGTAGGCGCATGTACAAAGGTTCCTTGTCATCGTGCCAATCGCTGACTGAGGTAGCATGGGGACGTGCAGTTTAAAGGGATCGGGAATGATGTGTCCCACATCGGTTCCTGAGGGGGTCTTTGGGCTGTTTATAAGGGTTGGGTCAACCCTCCATTCTTGAGCTAACTTTTGTGGTGGAGTTAGGGTTCAATCCCTTATCAAGTGCAGATTAACCAAATAAAGAAAAAAATGAGAGTTTGTTTGCAAGTGATTATTATATTTGTTTCCCTTATAGCAATCAAAACTCAAATAGAGTAGCTTCTGTTAAAGCATAGGTCACTAATGAAATCTTCCGCTTTCCTATTTCTGTATGGTTCTCCTTTTTTATTTATTTGGGCATGTACTTTGTTTCGTTCTGACTTTATGCTTCCTTAATTATAGGATGACATAGACTTGCAGGATCGAAATACATATGAATGTCTGTTCTTGGAATATTGGGATATTGTAAAGGAGGAAGAAGGCTTGACTTTGGATGATGTCTATTCAGCAGACATCAAGTTGCAGAAGGGTCACTCTACCAAATACAGCTCCCAGGCTTATAAAGTTGGCAACGAGGACGTTGTATCAATAACGTCCAGTAGTTCTCAAAGTGACAGTGAAGAATCTGAAATTATGGCAAAAAAGAAAGGGTCTAAGGAACTCGAATTCATTGGATGGGGATCAAAACCTCTCATTGAGTTTCTTAGATCTCTTGGCCAAGACACAAGTAAAGAGTTGTCTCAATTTGAGATTGATTCAGTAATCTCTTCATACATTAGGGAAAGAAAACTTTCTGATCCCAAAAACAAAAAAAAGGTTGTTTGCAATGAAAGCCTTTATTCGATTTTTAGGAGGAAATCTTTACATAAGAATAAAATATATAGCCTCCTAGGAGCTCATCTAGTTATGACTTTAGATACATCAGAGGATGATGAAAATGGGGATGAACATAAAAGCAATTCACATGGCACAAATGATAAAACAATGTCTGCATCCAAGAAACAAAGATTGGTGTTCTCTGATGAAAGATCTCTAAAGATAGAAAGAGATTCCAATGTCCAAGCAAGCTGTTTTGCTTCTATAGTTGCTGAGAATATCAAACTTATTTACTTGAGGAGAAGCTTAGTGGAGGAGCTGCTAAAGGAAAGTGACAAGTTTTCAGTTAAAGTCAAGGGAAGTTTTGTGAAAGTCAAAATTGGCTGCAGAGATTTCATCAGGAAAAATTCCCATCAGCTTTTGCAAGTTACAGGTAGCAATAGCTAGAATCTTGGCATATGGCTGCATTTCAATTTATAATATATGGAGTGGATAGTGACTTATATTTCGTAGGAATTCTTATGGTTCCTTTATGCATAAGCTCTGAAGCTTATCTTTTTCATCTTTATTGCATAAAGTTTGTGTTTTTTTGTTTTTCAATAGAGAGCTGTTTTTGGCTCCTTCAGTTTTCTGCATTAAAATCTGCATTATTGTTTTGGTGCTCTCAGGTGTGAAACAGGCTTCAACAACTGGGGAAAATAAGAGTGAAACTGTTCTGATTCTTTTCAATATGGCAACAGAAGTTAGCATCTCCATGCTGTCAGATTCTGATCTCTGTGAGGTAATGTGTTGTGATTTTCGTTTAGCAACCATGATTTCATCAATGCTATTGCTTCATCTTGAAAATGAATATCGTGCTTTGTCAATTGTCATCAAATCAACTACTAGAAGAGGTAACTTGTCAAAGCATATGCCAAATTGTAGATATGCCTTGTAATTTACTATGCAATACAAGATGATGTGCAGTTTCTCTGACTTCTTTCCAAAGACATCTGTTACCAGAACATCCTATCTCCTTTGTCAATTATCAAAGGCCAGAATTCTACTTGAACTATCTTTATAAGCAGAAAGGCCACCTGTTTCTCATTGGTCTAAATTTGATTGTTTGCTGTTATATGTACTTTGTAGGAAGAAATTGAGGATTTGAGACAAAGTGTAGAGAGAGGGCTACTCCCGAAGCTTACCATTGTAAGTTATAAAATGAAAATAAAAATCTCATGAATGTGATGTTTCTGGCTTGATGCTGTATTATTGTGAGCCAAGCAGTGAGAAAAAAGAAGCAAAAATATTTTTGCATTGAGGTGTATAGATATTTTACCTTCTACTTATTTGTGAAGAATTTCAAGATTTGCCTCTTCCACTCCCCCCCTCCCTGGGGGCGATGAATTAATTTGGGAGGAGATGGGTCCTTTTTGGCTTTTTGACACAAATCAATTTGCATAGCTTTGATCTTTTATGCCTTCTTTTTGTAAGAATATGGCTAAAGAGACAGATTACTCATGAGATTAACCAACGGGACTCCATTATTTCCCAGATGGAGCTTGAACAGAAGGCAAGATCTCTGCATGAAGATATAACAAAACATGTAGGTATTTCTATTAATGGTGTAACAATGCTTGAAAATATGTATATCTTTTTGTTCTTCATGTAATCCTTGCACATCAAGCTAATTAGTTTTAAATTACTTGGTGTGTAAAAGTGCATGTTGTACTAACATAAAGGATTTGAAGTTAGCTAATTTGAAAGAACTAAAGATTGTGGTTCATAAGATTAATTTTGGAGTTGGTATGAGATGTCTTGGAGAGCTCTAGCCTAGCGAGTTGAACAAACTTTCCTGTCACACTATCTTAGTGATCTTAATTGACTTATTTCCAATAAACCATTGGGGGATATTTGCATGGTGAATGCAGTATGAGTTATAACACATCAAACTCAAACCATGGATCTTTTGAATATTTTTTGAGGGAGAGGGTGAGGGAGCAACATTGTTTGAACTTTTGAAAACGAGAATTTCTGTGTCCTCAAAACACAGAACTCCTAATCAGTTTCTATTGTTTTTCTGTCATCCTTCACTTGAGGTCTAGCCTTTTGCTCCATCAATTGCTGTAATGCCTGCATCCCAATTGTTTTGTTCCTCTTCTCATTATTTTGGTGAATTTTATACAGTGGATTAAGACAGAGATGACCAGATTGCAAAATTGCATTGACTTTGCAAACGAGAAGGGCTGGAGAAGAGAATATCCTTGTATGGTTAAGCTAAGTTGCAAGCATATTTTATCTCTCAAGCTTTTTGCAAGCCAAAAAGTGGAAAAAGTGAAAACTATACTAACCTTACAAGACTATATATGATTTCTCACTTTACATTGGTAACATATTAAATGCTGATTAAAAGGTGAGGTGAATGTATAAAATAATATCAATACCTCTCAGCCAACAGAACATGAGTTTGTCCAACACCGTACACACATTTTTCTTGTGCTTAACAACGATAACAATCTTCATAAGATGGCCTGATTTTCCATTACCAAGTATTTCTATGATTTACTTTTGTATCAGTTTGTTCCCTTATGTTTCCCAGTGTACATGTACACCATCTCATTGAACAAGGATAAGTTGTCCATTCTTAGCTTTGATGCCATCTCACAAGCAAGTGTTGTTGCCATCTTTTTGGCCTTCTGGTGGTTTGGCCATGGGCTGCAAAACATTCTCCCTTCTCATCACAAACTTCACCTCCAGGTTTAGGCAGATATTGGCCAATCTTGTCAGGCAGATGCAGATAAGATACAAGGAAATATGAGAAATACACTTCATGCAGCTATTACATATATGTGTTGGCGCTCATCTTTGTGTGTGTGTGTGTGTGTGTGTGTGGCAATGGGTGTGTCTATATATATTGAGCAAAATTTTGGATTGGTGTTGCTATATATGTGTGTGTGTGTGTGTGTGTGTGTGTGTGTGTGTGTGTGAATATATGCTAAGCAGTAAGTTCAATCTATTCTAATTGAATGTCAGTGTGAAAACTAATGATTCCTGCTTGTGCATTCCAGAGGGTTGTACTTTGATGTTTGTTATCGTGTACTTGGGATATCAATCACCGGTATACTTTTGTGTAGTTTTGGATTTTACAATGCATGTGTTTTATGAATGCTGGTGAACCTTAACCTGTTTTGTGCTAAACAATGTGTGAATATATGGAACAAAGACAGCTGCTCAAGAAGCCATCTGAGCAAGAACGATTACTGCAACAATTGCCAAAGGTTATTGCAGAAGCTAGTGGGGCCAACACTGATTGAGCAGAGATTTTCGAGCTTAATGCACGAAAACGTGGAAGAGCACCAGAAGCAATCTTTGTTGGTCTTTCAAAGTTGAAGCACTTAACAAAGCTTTATTATATTTTGATATGGTAGGAAGCTTGCTGCAGATTTTGATAATCAAAAAGATTAAAGGTGGTTCTTTTTTCTTGTATTTTTTCTAAGTTTAGCATACATGCACAGTACCACCTCCCAGTATGTCTACCAAATTCTTATCTACAAAACATAAATGTTGGACTGGTGTCTTTTGGTTCCTCGGTGTCCGCTAGGATTGTACCTGTCGAAGTATTTGGTTGAATGGTTGAGGTTGATAGTTTGCTCTTTCCACTCTTCGCTATAATGGGAGGCTGCCAATAAAGGAGAATGGCTGGTTAGTGCTATCTACCAAACATTACTCATCGAATGCGCCTTTGGAATCATGTGCATTGTTAAATTTATGGGATTTATTAACTGGTCTTGGTAAAAGTAAAAGTAAGAGAGAATTGAAAGAACGAATTTCTGTATGTTGAAGTTGAGAATAGGATACATGAAGGTATGTATTATGTGGAGGACCATATGCAAGAGTCTCTCAAATCTTGCAAGATATAATTTACGTTTTCTCGAGAAATTGGAACCTCATACTTAGACATTACTAATAATGAATATAGAAGACTTATTTTTTTTATGATATTTACACCAAATAATTTATGCTAAAATAAAACAAGATTAAGTATTTAATAAGCACTAAACTATATAAATTATTATAGACAGGGGGGGGGGGGGGGTATGACTATCCTTATTATATATTTGTGATTAGCGAACACTGAATTCTTTAACGTCACCAATAATTGCATGTTATTTTCCCCCTAGGGGAAGACAACTGGAGGAGGAGTTACGAAGCGAGGACTAAGAAGGGACAGGGCACGGAGTTCAATGCGACATGATGCTGACCAGAACAATCTTGGGGCGCGCGGGAGGCCAATTAATTACACACACACACAGAGACACGGTGTGAGAGGCGGTGGGCGCTCATCGATTTGGAAGGAAGCGATCCACCTCGGGGACCGAGCAACCCACAAAACACGCAGCAGCCTCAGAGAGAGAGAGAGAGTAGAAGAGGGGTGGCGTCGTCGTCCAATTTTTTTTACGACAGTAAAACGGTATGTATCTGATATGAGAGACAATTTTTTGAATATTTTTGCGTTCTCAGCTTGTTGTATGGCTAAGTCTATATTAACATATATTTTGTTGGATATATAGATATAAGCATGTGATGGACCGTGCTTGTAATCTTAAGACCTAACTTTCACCCCCCCCCCCCAAAAAAATATATATATAATTAATTAAAATTTCACCTCTTAATCGTTAGAATTTTATATAAAATTTAGATTTAAACTTCAAAAAAGAAAAGATTCAATCAGACAATTGTAGCTAAGACACATTAAATATTATTCCTAAAAACAATTTTTATTTTTATAAATAAATTATTACAGTGCAGTATATTATAATAATTTTTTTAAAAAAATAAAATTTTTTATTAATGTGTGTTTCACATAATGAAATGATATAATCAATTTAATTTTTGAATTAATTTAACAATAAATCATATTTATTGAGAATAATATCTTTAATTAGAAAAAAATTAAGTGACTGCTTATAATAATTTTTCAAGTAATAACTCATAAAGTGATATGATGTTAAATATAAACTTCAAAAACAATAAATAATTTGTATGATTATGATATATAATTATTAATAATGAATATTCAATAATTAGTCCAACAACCATACAATTATTAGTCTAATAGTTATAAGATAATTAATTCATTAAATCTGAAAATATGATAATAAACTTTTGAAAATGTATTAATTTACAACAATTTATACCCATCTCTCCAAAGGTAAAACAAAAAAAAGAAAAAAAAAAGAAGAAAAAAATCAATTGAGATTTAAATTAGAAGAAAAATAAAGGGGTATGGACCAAGATTGACAAAACAAAGGCCAGTAGGGATATTTAAAAAAATTTTAAAAATGTACAGTTAACGACATAATCAAATTAAGCTAAACTAAAATTTAAAATTTATGAATAGTTATTAAAGAGTTCTTTTATATATATATATATATATATATATATTCTAAAGAGCATATAAAAATTGTATTTTTCATTCAAATTAAAATCATTTATGTTTTTTTTAACTATTTTGAAAAACCAAATTAAAATGAAACTAAATTTTGGTTTCAACCTCTAACGATGCATAATTTAGTTATATTTTTAACCTCTAATGGCTAAAATCAAATACCCATAGTGTGTAGTTCAATAACTAGTAGATTTGTGTATGTTGAACAAAGTTCAAATTTTGATTCTTTGTTAAAATTCTTAATGTGACTAAATTTAAATTTAGATACACAATTTATGAAAATTATTAGACATTTTACTCTCAACACCAGAGGGAAGTATAGAATGTATGACCCCATAAGTTGGAGGTGGTGGGTCGACTTAGTGTAGAGGAGGAAGACATCCTC
>JAHLGO010021107.1:7851933-7868157 GCA_020615895.1 Ceriops decandra
ATATATATTATTTTTATTTTTGGTTTTTTAATTAGAAAAATCTAAAATCGATGGCATGCATTCGGAGGCGAGGAATGGCAGATGAGAGAAAATTTCTGTTTGACGGATCCCTGGGAAAAACAAAAACAAAAAACAAAGCCAGCAGAGCGAGACAGATGGTTATCAAAAGATTGTTGCGGTCGAACTCAACTTCAAAAGTGCTTGCAAAAAGACAAGAACACAACATCAGCAGCTAAGTCGTACAACAACTAACAGTCAATCTCCTCCCCCAAAAACCCACACCCCCACTTCCTCCGTCGTGTCGAGCGCCCTCTTCTAGGGTTTCTTCGCCAACACCATCACCATCACCATCACCATCAAATCTGGCATTATTGTGCATGTAAATGAATGTTGTGCATAAAAATAGATGTACTCGAGCAACTTGAAAGGGTTTATTCTGGCGATCGTCTCAAGTGCCTTTATTGGATCCAGCTTCATCATCAAGAAAAAGGGTCTCAGGAAAGCCGGCGACAATGGCCCTCGAGCTAGTAATATCCACACTTTCATCACTTACCCGTCCCTCTCTCTCTCTCTCTCTTTGCTCTCTTCCTTTCTTTTGTTGATGAATGAATTGAAATTTCGTGCTTTCTTATTGCTTTTGTTTTTTGGCTAAGGTGTTGGAGGATATGGCTATCTTTTGGAGCCACTCTGGTGGATCGGCATGGTTACAAGTAGGCCCATTTCTCTTCCCTACAAAAGATCTCTAAGAACTTCAATTGCTTTTCAAGACCTCTCTCTCTGTGTTTTTTTTTTTTTCAACCTATTTGCTTGCTTTTGTGTTTGATAATGACACTCAATCAACCCATTTGCCAAGTTTTAATGTCACTTGATCTAGGCTTCTCTTTCCCTTGTTTTGAGCATTTTTTTTTTTTTTGTGGCGGAAAATTGACAGTGGTTGTTGGAGAAATTGCCAATTTCGTTGCTTACATTTATGCTCCTGCTGTTCTCGTGACACCACTTGGTGCATTGAGTATCATCGTTAGGTATTGTTGATTTGTTGATAAGTTCTTATTATTGTTGTTCTTATTAGTTTGACTGCCAACAAACTGCATACTCAATATAGTGCTTCTGATAAAATGTGTATCAAAATGGGTAGTGCTGTATTGGCCCATTTCTTATTGAAGGAAAAACTCCAAAAAATGGGAATGTTGGGTTGCCTTCTATGCATAGTGGGTTCGACGGTGATCGTGCTTCATGCTCCCCAAGAGAAATCCATCAATTCTGTTGAAGAAATTTGGGAACTAGCTATCCAGCCAGGTACTTTATCTGTACCTTTTTCTGCTTTTTTTTCCCCCCCATTTCCACTGATTTTTTATGTTGGCATTTGGTCTATTTTTCTGCCTAATCCGTTTGTCATGCATTCTTGCCCAGCATTTCTTTTGTATACAGCATCCGTCATAGCTGTGGCCCTGGTATTGATATTGTATTTTGCTCCCCGCTATGGTCAAACCAACATCATGATTTATATTGGAATATGCTCTGTAGTTGGATCCTTGACGGTAAGTAATTGATCATGTGTATGTCTTAGCCCTTTCTAGGAGTAAAAGAGTTGATCCTTATAGGTTCCCCCACCTTAAACAAAAACAAATTGAGGAGAAAGTAACATGCTTTATTATTGTGCAGGTTATGAGTGTGAAGGCCGTTGGCATTGCAATAAAATTGACACTGGAGGGCATAAACCAGGCCAAGTACTTTCAGACGTGGATTTTTGCAATGGTTACAATTACATGCATTATCACCCAACTAAATTATTTGAACATGGTGAGCATTCTAATCGTTACAGCTACTCTTGCCCCTTGTGGAATGATCTTATAGTTGCATATCAATATGGTAGTGCTTAAACCATGCCTTGTTTTCATCTTCCCCTAGCCTTACAATTTCCTTGGATTACAGGCTGTCAAGCTCCATGCAGTTTATACTTTGCATTGAATCTGGTTTCTCTGAGCCATGCTTTGGATTTTGATATGCATTCAGTCTTTGTATCATCAAACTAATTAGACTAGAAAGCTTGTTATTTTTTTGGATTGTATTGGCCCATAAGGCATATGACTGTTGTTTGATTGGCAAGGGTAGCAGTTTGTGTTACACAGGTGGCAGCTTTTCTCCTGTTAAAATTCATGGAAATTGACTTCATATTTGGAAAAGAGGATGTCAACTTCAAGATCAATTAGGTGTTTTTTTCCCCCCTTTGATTAAAAAAAAAAGATATTTGGCGGGTGAGTTTTGAAGAACATTCCAGATGTCTGAAAATGAGAGGATTTCAATTCCAAGATAGCTTTTTTTTGTTTTGTTTTTTTTTTCTGTTCTTTGATGAGAAAACATTTATGGTTGACTAATTTTTAAGAACATTTCAGATGTCAGAAAATGATTCATTTTCATGAAAATATCTTTCTGCAAAACAAATAGACCCTTGGTTACGACTTGCACAAAATATTTTTTTGAAGCATATTATATGGAAGCTCTTGTTGTGACTTGCCTCTGTCCATGTTTTTAGGGTCCTTTTTGGGTCTTTTCTGCTGCATTTTTTGTCATTAATGCATTGCACACCACTGTGGATATATCAAATAGAAAAAGAAAATTGCACTTGGGTGGCAGAATTTTAGTTTTCAAAATGCAAAGGGACCTATACAAAAGAAAAAGAAGGGAAATTACAGTGTGCAATAGGTAGGAAATTTGTCTAAAGACAATATTTTAGTGCAGTTGTCTTTTACTATTATCAAAAGTTCACTGATCTAATATGTTGTTTCCTTTATTCCTATATTTGATGCTCAGCGCAAAAATTCTAACATAGCATGGATTTTCCAACACACCAAGATTAGTCATTGGGGCTTGGCAGTGCATGGAAAAGAGGAAATTTCTATATTTGCTTGTGATGGTTGTATTAGTTCTCAGACTTCTGACAATTATCATTTTCCTTTTGCCTAGCTCTCTTCATTGTTGCACATCTGAGTTTTTAGTCTATTATCTTATGATGTTAGCTAAAAGTTAAGGTCAACTGAACATTTAACACTACTACTGTTTACAAATAACTCAGTCAAAATTAGAGTTGAATGGAAAAAGAGAAGCCATATAGCCAATTCTAACTAATTTGTTGAGTTTATGTTAGCACTATAAAGTTTGACCTTAACAAATAAACTTTTGACAGATTTCAGATAGGAATTAAATCCTAGTGGGACTCCACTCCCCATAGGCTTGCATGATATTCAACCTGTAGTAGGGGAGTGATGACCTTAACAAAGTGTGCATCTCAATGTTGGAAAGAACTGGATATTTTGCTTGTTTTAGCAACAGTTTATGGTTGTGGTTCTGAAGAATGTACGGGTGCTCTTTCTTCATCTTGCAATCTGTTTTTGCCTTTTTTTTTTCTGCTTCTGGAATTGGGAATCTCTTGTTATTTTTTGCAAGTTAAAAGTTTTTTTTTTTCTTTCCTTTTGGGGGAAATGAGGATGGACAACAGGAAAAATTGAACAAAGCTGTTCCAGTAAGCAAAGACTTTATTCTCTCTGTATTTATCTTGACTAAAGATGGATGTATGCTGAAATTCTCATGTCTCTTCATTTTTTTTTCTTTCTTGTTCAGTGTTGTGAAACATCCCCTCCATGAGAAAAGAGATAATAAATCATTACAAGATGTTTTGTCCACCTTGCTACTTGCCTGAATTTCATTTGAGTCTTCTATGAGCCACTATCTAACAATGTTGCATTGCAGGCATTGGATACATTCAATACAGCTGTCGTTTCTCCCATCTATTATGCTATGTTTACATCTTTTACGATTCTTGCCAGTGCCATAATGTTTAAGGTATAGTTATTCAAGCATATGGAATGAGAAATAATTAGGCTGGGGAGTGTTGTTGGGACGGGGTGGCAAAAGGAGATAATGCATGATAGGCATATGATTGTGTGTGTGCATTTTTTGTAGGATTATTCAGGTCAAAGTGCAAGCAATATAGCATCAGAACTTTGTGGGTTTATCACTGTGTTATCTGGCACTACTGTGTTGCATAGTACCAGAGATCCAGATCCACCTTTCATAACAGGTATGTCTCATATGCATAGGTCTGGAAATTTCACATGAAGTTGAAATTATTGCCTGAACATGTTTTTTGACTTGCGACTATCAGCATCTGGATTGTTTGGCATTTTCTTTGCATTTTGATATTAACAAGAACATTGGGAGTATGTTTGAATATTTTTTTTATTGAGTTGACTTTTCCATGAGTGCCCCTTGCCATCAGGCTACACTGTAGTCATATTTTCATCTATTGCCTTGTCTAGTGGTGATAAATAGAGGGTGTAGAGACTAGAGAACTATCAGCCAAGTGGATGATGATTGGCAGAAGGATGACGGAGACTGTTTATGATGCAAACTTGAATTGGCACACACCATACAAGTATAGTAAGCAAGACTTTTTTGGTCTGTTAGTGTTAGGGTCTGAACTCTGATTGATGGACTTAGACTTATAGCGCTATTACCAGACCACATGGCTAGTGATGAAAAGTGATTCAGGATGGAAGCATGAAAAATATTTTTTACAAAAAAGATAATCAAAGGCTAACACAAGATTGTGCCTTCATAGAATTTTTGAATCCGCAGAGGAGATAACAATGATGAGTCTCAAAAAGAGAGCTTATTTCATGGATGATTGATAGATTAATAGACTAAATAGACTCACTACATCAGTAGTGTTTGAGACCTTATTGATACCAGTTTCTACACCAACTAACAAGGAAAGAAATAAAAATAATTAATATCCAAACTTGCTCTTTAAGTTAATAATTTCTTAGCTGAAATCTTAATTAAGCTAAAATACCCTAAAAACTACTAAATATACTATAAAATAAGAATAATGAAAATTATGACATAAATTATGAAATGGTGGAAAATAATCTGTCTTGTCCTGCATCACGAAGCAAGATTTTTATGTTGAAATTTGATCTCTGAAAAGCATTAAGAAGAAAAGAAAAATACATGACAGTCCTGAACTGAAAAGTGAATTTGTTTAAAATAGTAGCGGGTTGCTTTTGTTGAGTGACATGTTAAACAAGTTGGCTTTTATAAGGTGGTTCCATATTAGTCACCCATCAGATAATAGACTGAAGTTCTTTATCTTAACAGAGCACTCCTTCGTGGGAACAAGAGTAAAAAATTGGGGTCGATGCACCTACAATCAGATCATTAGCATAAAGATCCTAAAAGGCTCCAAGTAGAGGGAAAAAAAAAACCCCTTGACAGTGTTCCAACAATTAGAGGGGAAAAAAGAAAAGAAAAAGAAAAAACTCGTTAACCTGGCGTTGTTATGTCTCTATCATTTTTATGATCATCTTTCCCAATTCCCAAGTCCATTTTCTTCAACGGGCCCCTCTTCCAGAATTAGATTCCTACTTTTAATCAAATCCATTGTTTTTCTATTCTCAACTATTTTACGGATCATCTAAGAGACACAAATTATGTTCAACAATGATTTTTCAAAATTTTCTAGGTCAAGGATGTAGCTTATTGCCTTTGATGTGAACATGCATATTGATGAGTTCATAGCTATTTTAAAGAGCTTGGTGAAGGGTCAAATACTAGATTGATGGGTTGTGTTCGTGCCAAGGGAAAATTGGGGAGAAAGGAGCACCTAACGCTGTGGGAAATAAAGGCACCATATCTCAATTTATTAGGGCTGTCTATATCCCAATCTAAGTAAAAGATAAAAAGAGTTTATGATTATGCTAAATGTGCAGATTTGTATACACCATTATCACCAAAAGTATCATGGTATCTCCAAGGCAATGGAGAACTCTGGAAGCAGAAGGATGAAGACGGATCAACGCCCAATTTTGTCTCAATTCTCCGACAAGACTATTTCAAGTGAAAAGCGTATTCAGGGACATAAGTTTCACTTTGTGGTCATGCCTGGACAGAGTGTTGGGCACAAGGAAAAAGCATGTGGCAATGTATTGTTGAGGCAGATTCTCTGCAGCTGTCTCCTCGTTGAGACTTGGAAAGAGAGATTATCTTGCCTTTTCTTTTCTTTTCTTTTTTTTTTCTGGGTGTCTTAGTCCCCAGAAATCATCATTTTCACCATTTTTTGATTTTTCCGCATTTTTGCTATAGTTGGGTGGTTACTCGTAGCCTTTGTGTCATGTCATTGTACAAATGAAGACCGCCGTTTCACATTGTAGGTTTCAAAGTGAGCCAGCAAATTTAGTTCGGTCAATGGAATCTAATTTACATTCTCGGAGGGGAATTGCTTTTTCGTCGTTTAAGTTATCTTTTTTGGGGAGTGCTGTTTTTGCCATTGTCTACTTTTGCTAATTCTTTGTTGCCCTTTAGGGATATAGCAAAGGAGAAAGAGGAAGAGAGACGGTAGAGCCAGGTTTGTGGTTACGAAAAATTCTTTGTAATATTGATACTTTTGAATTTTAAAATGCAAAAATAGTTTGTAATTAATAGTGGTAAGGAAATAAATGCTTATGACAAAAAAATATTCATTATTAGTTATAGAATGTGGTAAATTTTGGTTTTAAATTTTTATTATTTTTTAATATATATATATATATTTTTTTTATTTTATTTTTTTAAACTAAAAATAGTTAAGTAGTTAGAAATTTTTATTTAATTAAAACATGGTGTTTAATAGTTTCTTTTTTTGTTTAAAAGATCAATTTACAATAAAATTTAAAAAATAGAAAATTCAAACGAAATCTTAAAAATTTAAAGTTAATTTTTGTATGTCTATGCCAACAGTTTGGACAGGGGTTCATTGGATTTTATTTATTATTATTATTATTTTTATAAGAAAATAAAACTACATGAACTTTCTTTTATAACAGCTCCGGTTTAAAAAAAAATTCAAAAAAATCAGGTCAAAAAAGGAAAGGCCATATAATTCTGGTATTAGAATTATTCTGGGTGAGGTAGTGAGGTGTTATGATACGACGAACTTCCTGCCGGCCACACGTTCAAAAGAAGCAAATAGAAGGGGACATGATGCCATACCATCGTACAGCTTTTTGAAACTAGCAAATTTCTGATAAAAGTCAAATAAAGCAAATGAGCCCAAGGGCCATACCCACATCTTTCTTGTGCTTTTCTCTTCTTTTCATGGCTTTTCTCAATGCAAAGGCAATCCGGCCATGCTTCAATGAATAGTTTGAATCAAGGCCAAGGGACAGATATGGAGGGAGCACTTGCAGGGAAGGGTCCTTCATAATTTTCCCCTACTTTTTCTTGTCTACCAGGCTAACCATCTCGCATACCAATGCCATCCAGAAAAGAAATTGAATTTCATCGGCTTTTGTGTCACCTGGGACCGGATGGATTGCCTCCGTCTAAAATAAAATCTCACATGGAGTAGAAAGCCCTCATCTTACTAATAATAATAATAATAATAATAATAATAATAGTAACAATAATGTATCCGCCACATCTCATCTCATCTCGCTGTTTTTGGCTCTGCACATTTTTGTTATAGGAACTAACACCAATCATAACCATTTCTCAACTTTCTACACTCCTAATTCCTCGTGAATATGTTTTCGGCTGGCTGACAAAAAGAAAGAAATCAATTCATGTAATGACTAGCGATTTCTCCTCCTCCCATTTGGGTCGTCCAAGATGCCTCCTGATCATGAATCTGCACGTGACTCTTCCTTTTTCTGATAAAGGTGAAACCTTTAGCTGAGACCTCCATAATGAGCCCTCGTTCAATTTGGGGGCCTATTTCAGACTATAATTGTTGGATGGCCGAGCTTCCATTAATATCTTCTTTAAATGGCTTTCATTACCTATCTCTACAAAGATTCTGTGAATAAAGTCTCGGAATCGTTTAGAATATAGCTTTGGATCAACAGCTGAGATGCACGTGGGATCCACTTGCAAGGACTTGTATGCATGTTCTAGCTTTTTGCTGATATCATAATCTTGGAGGATGTCAATGATACCAAAACAGAGAATAACTTCAAAGAGCTCGCCATGCCCAGAATAACTTACAGCACCCGTACAGTGATCCAGTTCAACCCTTGAAACATGCTCCGCTCTTGCAGGCATGTTCACCCCCAGCTGGATATGCGGACCCCTGAATGCCAATATCAATTTCAGATAAGATGTAATAGCAACTCCATTATCGGTATATACTTTGCCTAACTAATAATTTTTTTTGGTCAAACTATAGATAACAAATCTTAGACGTTCTACCACTGCTTAAAGCTGAAACCGGGAACCCCGGGAGCCTGTCTTTCACAGAATCAAAAAGGGCAAAAAAAAAAAAAAAAAAAAAAAAATAAAGCTTTTTCCTATCTTACCCATCACTGATTTCAATTCAAATATGGCAGAGTTCAATATAAGGATGTTACAAGATCCTACTTTGTTAATTATGAGCGTACTTTAGCTTTAGCTTTTTTAATAACGCTGGAGACAGAGACCGAACAAAGCTTTGGTTGTGTTCAAGAAACCAAGAAGACCCCACCTCACCTCTCCTGTTTATAGGCTACCCTCAATTTTGGTTGGACAAAGATTCAACTCAATTTGGGTCATCACCACAGACTTGATTGGGTTCAAATCAGGAACCATTAGACAACCATAAGGTAGAAAAAGAAAATAATAGTAAAATCACAAAAAAAAACATTTCTTTCCTTTCTTTTCTTTTGTAAACCCTGTTAAATTTATCTTGCAATCTACAGATGACATACGCCACCCAGGTAAAAACTTTAACCGGCAATCATCTCAGCCATCATTTGTGCGATCAAAAACATGTATGTTCAAACACAACCTCAAAACTCAATTGAGAGCCCAATAGATGCGGTCTACACAGAAAAGGACACTGGGGCCAAAATAGAAAACACGGAAAAGTCAAAGATTCAAGGCACAAATGAACCAAGAATTTTTAACTTTACTCTGTGTGAGAGAGAGAGAGAGAATAAGTGAGTTATATTTGAATAAAAAAAGAAGAAAAAAATCTGACAAGGAAAACACTTACTGGCCTTCCATAACCCAGTCCATGTTCGGCAGCAAGTGATAACCACGCATGGATTTCTCCTCAGGCTTCATATTTGCTTCTTCTGTCAAACATCCAAACCAGTATGTGAGTTTATGCTCTGCCAATTTCTGTAGAGTGACTTTTTCAAGTTTGTAAGCAAATTACTTTGCAAAGAGGAAGAATCAATAGAACAATGTAATTTACCAAAAGTCAAGTTGTTCGATGACGCCTTCATCTCATCACCAGAGTGATCATCACAGAAGTGAATACCAATAAGCAGACTGTAATCCATAATTCCCTCTGCTTCAAGGAACTCACAGTCTCTGTTAATTTGCCTGAAAGCAGAACATTATCAAGCATAAAGATTAATTCCTTGGCATAAAATGACTAAAAACAAGGGAAAAATTTTAGATGATAATTCAGCAGATAATTGTACAAAAAAAGGCTAGGATAGAAAAGAATGAAAATGAATAAAGAGCAAAAATTAAGTATAAGTCAAAATATAATTAAATCAAGAAATTGAATTCAATTCCACAACATGCACCTGATGAGTTCTTGAAACCAAGATCTTTCTAAATGAAACACATAATTAAGATCGAGGTCCTTGAGCGTGGTTGTCTCATCAATTTCCCCCCCATCCTTATCAGTTATACGACCATAAGATGATCCTTTAAGGTCAAACCGCTTATGGATCCGGTAGTCAGAACAGAACAAATTGCCCATCACAATAAAACGAGTCTGGTCATTCATTGAAAAGAAAGAAATGGTCAGATTCAAGAAACATGCAAGCAAAAGACTTTATTGCCTAATCCTTATAATACCTTTTGACCACCCACTGGTTTTACACAATGTACCCCAAAGAACTTTGTTACCAAGGAGTTCTTGAACTGGCAAACATGCTGGTAGTAACTTGGAAGCATTCTAATGAGAACCTGAACACAGTTCAACTAAAACTAGTGACAATATACTAACTGGACAAATAGAAAATCAAAAGCAATAGTTCAAAAACTTGTAATGGTTAAATGTAACAATCATTTCCTTGTAATTTAGCAATCTATTTCCACCATTTGTCATGAGTCAGCATGGTTAACTAACCTTAACTTCAGATTTCTTCACAGTTTTTACCATAAAACGGTCATCCTGAGTAAGATAAAAGAAACTTCCGCTCTTCCCTGGGGAGGAAAACTCGCTCAGCGTATCATTTCCACAAATAGCTAGCATGTAATCCGCTGGATCTATTGCAAACAATTCCCTCAGATGTCTATATACCACATGAACCAATCACCCACGTTATATAAAAATTAGACGGGCATTCCAATTCTATCTACTAAGTAGGCAGTCACTGTAAGAGATAATAATTAAAGACAAATTTCCTGGGTTCCAAAAACAAAGAAAGTTTTGAACAGTACTTGAACACCATGGGACAGTAATCCTTCCATCTGAAATCCACAGACTGATGCGGAGGAGTGAACCTTGATCCTTCAGGAGGAAATCTTGTCCAGAACTTTTCCTTAGGATCAAAATCGCTCTGCTTCAATTCCCGCATTATTGAAGCATGCTTGCCCACAGAATACCTAAAGAAAAAAAGCCCACCATTGACGTATGTGTTGGAGATTATTATTATTATTAAGTCAGATTAACCTGGCAATCTATCAAACATGCACCATTGTTGCTGTTGTTATTGCTGCTCCTGTTGTTTGTTTGTTACCATTACCACCATTATGTGGAAGTTATGGAGAATGAGAAAGAAAATTACCTGATGCCCAATTGAAGTTTAAGCACTAGATCATAGTTCTTATGCCCCCTTGAAATGGTTTGCCTTGGCTTCTTAACCTCACCATCAAAAAAGGTACAAGGACTTCTCTGCAGCTGCCCTGCTTCAGCTACTCCACCATTGGCAAATTCCTTGGCGTAATTACCATCACCATCAGCATCTACATACAGCATGGAAGCCTCGACATTGTCAACAATATCACAGGTAATATCTCCTGCATCTCCGTCCAACTCCCATATACATATCCTCGGAATTTTGGTATCCACAGACGACCGCTTCCTAGCATCCTGGTTCCCGAAATTTCCCAAAAAATCGCTTGTATAATAGTTACTGCAAAAGTCAGTCTTCCCATTAGCGTTGGCAAGGGTGAAGAAGAATCCCTTCTCCTTGGCCTTGGGCAAGGGGACACCATTCTCCCAGCAGCCCTCATATGTGTTGCCAGTGGCCCAAACCATAAGACCTTTTCCATGAATCACGCCATTCCTCCACTGACCCACATACTCATTCCCATTGCTCCAACGGTAGCTGCCTTGACCGTCCCGCAAGTTGGATTTCCAATGACCCCTGTAGACGTCGCCATTGGGATAGCGCTTCTCGCCGAAACCGTGCTTGCGGTCGGAGAGCCAGCTGCCTTTAAAGGAGTCGCCATGAACGCCGACGAAGCTACCGAGACCGTCCATCCGGCCGGACTTGAAGTGGCCCTCGTAGGTGGCACCCGAGGGCCAAGAGAACCTGCCGTAGCCAGAGGCTCTGCCTCTACTCCATTCTCCCTCGTACATACAGCCGTCCGACCACAAGTACTTGCCCGCTCCGTGCGGCAATCCACCCGGCAAGCTCCCCGTGTACGTGTCCCCATTTGGTAGCACTTGTTTCTCATTGACCTCTTCTTTCTTCTCCTGTTCAACATCAAGGACAGCGAGCAGTTCGTCGGACTCTGTTGCTCTGTCAGAAGAGAACGCGATGTCACCGAGCGAGGGAGTTACGCGCCGGCTGCTGGGCTGGGATCGTGTGCGGCTGGCAAGCAGACGGCCACACGTCGGGATCAGCAGCTGAATTTCTCCTCCTCCGTCTATTTCCTTCTGCTTCTGGTTGCTGCCGGTGGGTGGTGGTTGTTGTTGTTGTTGTTGAGAGACAGCCAGCAGAGTCTCTTGCATTCTTGTTTGTGGGCTGAGTTTAATTTATTGGTACGCATTAGAGGTGGCAGGACAATGCAGTATTTCAGGCGACATTTTTTTTGGACGTCTTTCGTTTTGTAAATAAATCAGGCTTTTAAGGCTATTCAGTCAAAAGAAAGTTAAAAAATGGACAACTCAAGTACTGCTGACTAATGACACAGAGAGAGAGAGAGAGAGAAGCGTTGCGGTTGGTCTGATGACCATCTGGGGTGATATGGTGGTGGGTGGTGGGCCAAAGGTTTCGATGAATTTCTTGGGATTTTCTCATGTGTGAGAATGAGGAGAGCTGGGCACGGGGCGCTCTCTTTCATTTCCCTTCTTTCGTTTCGTTTTCTGTCGGGTAAAAGGAATATAAATAATAATAATAATGATAATAGTAATATATATATCAGTAGTACTGTTAGCTCTGGAGAATGGGTTAGTGGCAACTTTAGAATTCTACAGGTAAAAAACCCCACCTAGCCTAGCTAGCTACTAGCCCACCGCCTATCGAAAATCACTGTGAGAGCAGAGCAAAGCAAAAGATCGGAATCAATCTAGGAAACCAAAATGAAGTGAAGAATAGAAAAAGGGCAAATGAACAAAAACAGAGAGATTAGCTGTGGTTTTGTCTCTTTTTTTTTTTTTTGGGGGGGGGGGGGGGGCGGCCGGGCGGGGAGGATGGGAGCACGTTTACGTTGGCAGGACAGTGTCTGCGGAGCACAAAAGATTTGTCAGTCATTAAACAAACTGTTCTCTATGTTGATAAGTTAATAGCATATGTAGTTAAAAATAGCGGTAGTCATGGTAACCGGGGGAACAGTGTGTTCAAGTATATTTTGGGGCGATTGATTCGTGCTGCCTAGGTTTGCTTTCGTTTGCAGAGGAGGAAGCGTAATATTGTATTCCTAGAAGTGGATGATTTGAAAAAAATGTGTTGATATGCTATATAATTGAGGAGAAGCTTTAGCTTTAATGGTTGTAGGGTTCCTACACTTAAATCATTGGTGTTAAAGTCATGCATCTAAGAAGTAGTACTGTTTCTAAACCTTGTAAAAGTTACATACTTGCATTTTGGCAATGGCAGGTCAGATGGGAGTTGGTGCTTTTCCAAGCATGGGTAGGGCTATCGATCAAAGACTATGTATTAGGGTCATTTGAAGAAGTACGTGGAAGTAAGCATGGGGGATGTAGATGAGGCGACACGGCAGAGCTTTAAAACAATGGTATGAGGCTACAGAAGGCACGTCAGCAGTGTAATTAGGAGGAAATGGCCCAAAATGGTTTCTGCTTATGATTGTTTCCAGCAAGTTAAGCTTATGCTCTTCGGCTGCATTGATTATGTGTGTAAGAGATGTGAATTATAGTATTGTGGATTGAGGTCCTTTAATTTGACTTTCTCCGCAGGAAGTGGTATAGGACACAATCAAGCAACGCCGGTGGCAGAAAGCTTTGCAGTATTGGTAATATAGTTAAATCTTACGCATCTCATTATTCATCGTTGCGATGACTCAAGGATATAGCGGTTATTTTGCACATATCCTTGGTTCTGTGTGCTGAAGTTGGCAAGGCATGGAAAGAGTTTGATGATGGGCGAGAGACATCGTTTTTCATGTTATGAATATCGAAACGAAACAGGAGTACTTCATGCAAGAGAAAAATACAATCTTTCACTGGTTTTTCATAGAGGTATATCTACATTCTCTCGTGACCCCCAAGCTGCATTTGTCTTTAATATTTCTGCGCAGAGATGCCCTCCGCCGCATGTGTTCAGCTGGAAGATGTGAGAGTCGTGCTGGGACAGGGGAGCAGCTGCAGAAGGATGATGATCAAGTGATAGAGAGAGTAACAGCAAAGGGAAATTGTCATCGAAGAACAAGACTATGCTGCAGAGCTTGACCAAAAGCTTGGATAATTCGCTCTCTGTCTTTGAAGTGTAAAGAACACGACCGAAGAAAGATTGTGAAGGGGGTGGAGAGCTCTATCAAGGAAGAAAACTCCGTTGACGTAGTTAAAAAGGTCCAACAAGCAACACACTAATTGGATGTAAACGCACGACATCCACTGCGTTTGATGAAGCTCATTCAGAGCCATCAAGCTGTTGGATTTTCAAAAATGAAAGGGAAGAGATGGAAAATTCTACTTGCCGCAATTTGAACCTAGAAATATGCGTAATCGTAAAATTAGTTAGTCTAATTGTTCTAAATAATTATTTATTGTATCTTTTAATTAATAAATAAATATGATCAAAGCAAATAACTGAAAATAAGATTTTAAATTTATAGTAATTATTTCTCTTATATATATATATATATATATTTTTTTTTTTATTAAATATCTTATTATTTGTATTATTATGGTAGAAATATTACGTATGAATTTTGGAATTTCATGCACCGAGGGGGAAAGGGGGCAGATTTGCTAATATTACCAGTAACCCCCGTTTATGTTCTTCCTCTCATTTGTGTGGGTTGTTCGGCTAGGGCCCAGGACTCGGGCGTGGCGAGCCCAGTAAATTGGAAGTGAAGCAATTTGGAGAGTCCAATGGCCATCTCGCCATTGGACTTATGAATTGAAAGTCTTGACTGGATATTTATAGCTTTTTATTAACGATGCCTAGATTGTTTTTTTTTTTTTTTTTTTTTTTTGAAAAAAAATTCCCAGGTTGAAAATTTATGCCAAACCTTGTAGAACAGTCCGAACCCCACCAGGTTGGTTGCATATGCCAGTGATTATGTGTGCCTAATATTTTAAGGTCTTGCATACTCCATGTCTGTGGGATGTGCTATTGTGTGCCAAATAACATCCATTACCTCCATATCAGATCCCAAAGTCATTTTTTTAACATCAAGATGTACCCCTCCTGCAATTGGTAACCCCAATTTTCCTGGAAAATTAAGAATCACTTGGAGACTAAAGGATCACTTGGTTCATTAGTCCAGTAGTCGTCGCGACCTTTAAAGAAAGTAGGGGGAGGAACATAGTGGGCTTTATTGGAACAATCTTAGCACAATATCGGACGAGATATTGGACTAAGCCGAGCGAGAAGTTCAGTCTGTAATGCAATTTGTTCCATACTCTCGAAAGGTAATCAAGTCAATATGGTTACCTGTGAATATTGTTTATCTCTCCACGATAAAAGTTACGATTATTGCCAATCCACGTTCCTGTAATTAACTCCCCCTCCCCATGGACTTAATTATTTTCACATCTTTCTTACCATGTTTCGAAAATTCAAATCATAGGGTATGTATGTATGCATTTTTTTATTTTCTCTAACATTTATTTCACTTGCGTGTCAAAAGGTTAGGAAAATGCTTTTGTTCTCTCTCTCTCTTCTCTCTCAAACCATTATTTCATTTTTCCTTCATCACATGTAATTAGCAATCACAAGTGCCAAGTCAAACTTTTGCCATTATCGCACAATCCTCTTCCCCCGACCTGCTGGCAACAGGCGAATTTCAAATCAAATCGAGCAGTTGATAACACAGAAGGGGGGTCTCAACATTTTCTGGGCAGCTCGAAAAGTAGGCCTATGAGGTCTACCTTTCTGTGCTAGAGGGCCCAATCCCGTTAATCGGAAGAGAGAAAAGATCCCCCGAACCGTCTCCTGCGGCTCTGAATTGGCATCCCCACCTAAACCCGCGCCAGGAGAATTCTGCCTTCTGCTGTCCATCCTTCACTGTTATCCCTCTTTCCACCCGAGCAGACTAATGCAGTGTTTTAATGGAAATTAACTGACACTCCATGAATTTTAATACGATGCTTATTTAGGTGGAGGGTGGAAGGTGGAAATGACCAATGTATCCATCTGGGACAAAATTAAAAGAGTTGGCTGTGACTAGCGAGAATCCTTCAAGGCCTAGTTGCATAATGACATATACTCTTAGCTCATCCTCCCAGCCAACCCACAAAAAATATAAAAAAAGAAAAGAAAAGAAAAGAAAAAAAAGGAGTGAATGACAAGCTGCTATTAACATGACTCAATTTTTTCTTTCCCCAATCCCGCAAAGTATGCCGACAAATTCAAAGGTGCCACAATATGGCGAGCTCTGTTCAACGCCCCTGCCTTT
The DNA here is from genome assembly GCA_020615895.1 of Ceriops decandra. Lineage (NCBI taxonomy): Eukaryota > Viridiplantae > Streptophyta > Magnoliopsida > Malpighiales > Rhizophoraceae > Ceriops > Ceriops decandra. The sequence continues at coordinate 7,867,939 of JAHLGO010021107.1, forward strand.
GTTGGCTCACGATCTAGATCACGTGTCAACCTTTGCTCAAAGCAAAAGATTCTCTGCTTGTTAGAAAAAGTTGGATTGCGGTTGCTCAGGTGAATCTCAAGTAAATTATGATCTGACACGAATCTAAGTAAAATGTTGTCCGATAGCATTCGGATATAGCTCAAGAAAATTACTATTTTCAAAGAATCTATCGAGCGTTCTTGAATATTCCCCCCCCCC
>JAHLGO010021107.1:7891385-7935916 GCA_020615895.1 Ceriops decandra
TGTGATCGATCTACTTTCAGAATAAAAAATTTCAAGGATCTTCAATGTTGCAGATATTTATGACAATGCATTATTGAAATTAAGTTTTTTAGAAGTTGGTTTATTTTTAAAATTACTCTTTAATTTGTCTATAATATTTTTGCAGCAATATTATAGATAATATAATCTCCAATAGAATAATAGAAAAATCAAAAGGAGAAAAAGAAACATTATATATGTCAAATAAATGTCAAACCTTCAAAATTTATATAAGTGGTGGTAACTTTTAATTAAAAGTTACCTTTTGTCTAGTAATTAAGAAGTTGACCATTTAATAGGTTATAATTTTAAATTTTTAAAGGCACACCTTTATAATCTAAAAATCTTGGGTTTAAAATCCAATAGACACAATTTTTTAATTTTTGTTTTTATTTTAAAAACTCTATTTCATTTTGAAATCTATAATAATATAGAGGCACACCTTTTCACAATCTAAAGGTCTTGGGTTCAGAACCCAATAGGTAAAATTTTTAAATTTTTTTTATTTTGAAAACTCAAATAATACAGAATTATTTGAAATATAAAATACAAAGGATCCTTAACGATTCTTATAGTCATTTGTATTAATAAAGGTGTTTTATAAATTAAACCTTTATTTAGTGAAAAGTATTTTACAATAAGTTTGAATAATATGGTAGATAAGTTTTGAATTAATTATTTTTATTTACAAGTTGTAAAACCAATTCACATAAATGATTATACACCATTATACTTCTCTTTTTTAAATAATTGATATATTAAAGGTTATTATAACTATATTCTTTTTATGAATGTTTTCCAGTTAAGTTCTTTGATTTTTTAAAACAACTTAAACATTTCACATTCATATAGGCAAATTGGGGTCCCTATTATAAAGCACTTTTTAAAGTCTGTTAAAAGTTTTGCACATTCATCATCCTAATTTACTATAGGAACCAAGTATAATATAACCTTAGGATAGAAATAAAATTAATTATAGTGCTTCAATTAAACTGATAATGTACTTTAACTCATTAAACTTAAGACTTAACGGTGCATCATGCATTAAGTAGATTTTCTATCATGTGTGATTTGAATTTATGGGTTTAATACCCATCCTTTTTTATGTTTTATTCACCATATCTCTTATTAATCTTTTTGTCAAAGGATTAACTATATTTTGACTTGATATTATAAAATTAATTGTGATTACTCCATTTGTAATCATTTGTCTCACATAACTATGTCTTAGTCTAATATGTTTAGACTTACCATTATATACTTGATTATATGCTCTTGTTAAAGTTACAATATTATCATAATATATATAAATAGGTATTATTAGCTTTTCCAGCAAAAGAATCTCATCAAGCAAATTCCTTAACCATTCTATTTCTTTACTTATTGAAACTGATGTTACAAATTCTATAACTATTTTAGAATATGTTCTGTAAGTTTGTTTCTAAGAACTCTAAAAAATTGCACTCAACCAAGTATAAAGAGTCATTCATTAGTAGAAGTGTGATCTTTTTTATTAGTAATCTAACTAGCATTTGAGTATTTTTCTAAAACAAAAGGATAATCAGTATAACTTAGGCCATAATTTTTTGTTTTCTTTAAATATTTTAAGATTTTATTTACTTCATGCCAATGCATGTCACTTGGATTACTTATGTACTTGCTTATTTTGTTAACTTATAAGCTATGTCTAGTCATGTACATATCATTGCATATATTAGACATCTTATCACTTTGACATATTCCAATTGAAATATTAGTCTTTTAATATTTATAGTGAAATTTATGTTGGAATTAAATAGGGTAGAGGCTGGAATATAATCTAAATGATTAAAGTTATAATTTCTTTTTCAATGTAATGTGATTATAAAAGCATTATGCTTTTTTTTAATTCGTAAGGTTTTGATTTCACGGATGACATTTGCTTTATCTATATCTTTCATATCAAAGTTACTTGATAAAAACATTTTGTTCAAAGTCAGTGTCAAAAATTAACATATTATCCACGTACAAATAGATATTGACAATTTTTCCTTTTTTACACTTTTTCCTTTTTTGAACTTGCTATAGACACATTTATCTAACTCATTAATCTTGAATCTATTAGTAAATACCACATGATCAAAATTTTAGTGTCATTGCTTAGGTACTTGTTTTAGTCCATACAAGAGCTTAACTAATTCACAAATTTTTTTTCCCTCTTAACTAAGCATAACAAATTCCTAAGGTTGCTCTATATACACTTTTGCTTTTAATTCACTGTTTAGGAATATTATTTTTACATCTATTTAATGAATTCCTAAGTTATGAATCGAGACAAATGTAATAAGTAATCTGTGGCATTTTTAGTTAATAGTGATTATGTATGAAAATAATTGACACTAAAGTAAAGTCTTTTACAACTAGCCTAACTTTAAATTTATAAATGGTTCCATAAACTTTCTTTTTCCTTTTGAAAATCTATTTACATTCAATTAGTTTTGTATCAAGTAGAAAGTCTACTAATTTCTAAGTTTTATTACTCATAATTGAATTCATTTTATCATTTATTGCTTTCTTACAAAATACCATATTTTGCAATTTCTAGTATAACCCTTATTTTCATCTAACAATCTTATGGAAAAATTTGTCTTCATTAATATATAATACAAAATTATGTAAATTTTCTTACAAGATAAAATAAAATATATTTGATTGTATATTACAATACTAAAATCAAGCTATTATGAAATTGATGTAGTTTTATAGTTACTCTCTAATTTGTTTATAAAATTTTTATAATAATATTATACATAATAAGATTTTTAATAAAATAATAAGAAAATCAACTATATATATATAAAACAATTATTAGACGTTTGATATTTATAAAAGTATTGGTAACTTTTAGTGTGGTAAAGAACATACCCTTTATTAAATGGTGATAAGATCAAAACGAGTCATAAGGCAACTTTTTTTAATTTGCTTTTATTTATTGTGAAATGAACATAATGTTATTTTTTTTTATTTAGAAGACATTCATTGGAATTTATTTAGGATACAATCTAGAGGTCTTTAGTTCAAAATTCAACATAAATAATTTTTATTATTTTTTAAATTTTAAATACTTCAACAAGGAGGAATAATAAGAGAGAATGAGCGGTTCGACAAGAGGAATTCTAAATTTTCTGACCTTTTTTTCTCACCAGATCGGTGAAAAACCAAATTGATGGAGCCCACGGAGGATTTTCTTCTCGTTTTCGTCCGCTTCTTTTTCCCACGATATATCCAAACCAGCGAAATTTATTTTTGCAGCCATTTTCGTTTTCTTTTTCACGACACTCTCTCAAAGCAAACAGGCGGCTGTAAGGTGTTGCAAATTCAGTATATCAGGATCCAGTACCTAGAAAAGAAAAAAAAAACAAGAAAAAGGGATGAAAGACATGGGATTGTGGGCGGTAACGTTGGAGGTCCCCCTGAACTTCCCACAAAGAAGTAGGCCGTGGCAGCAGCAGCAGCAGCAACAGAATCTACCAAACCATGTCCATGTGCGTTGGAACATGGAAGTGGGGCCCATCGTTTTCTTTAATACAAGGAGGACCTGCAGTCGTATTGCAGACGGCACAAGTGCTAGCAGTAATAATAGCAGTGGTAGTGCTGCTACCACTACCTCCTCGCCACCGCCACCGCCACCATCTTCTTCTTCTTCTTCTTCTTGTGGGGATAAGAAAGATGTGTTGGGGTTGGCAGAGATAAGGGAGAGCTGCAAAAAGTGGCTGTGGAAGGGCCAATACTCCATCAATTACTTTGTTTCTTCTTCCTCTATTGGTGATTCACTGCCCAATCCCACCCCTCCCCTTCTTCTTGTTCATGGCTTCGGAGCCTCCATCCCCCACTGGCGCAGGTTCGTTACATTGCTTGCTTGCTTGCCTTGGTTAATCCTACTCCTTCAACATTTATTGGATAACATTTTGTGTGTGCGCGCGCGCGCGCTTGCTTTTAGTTGGAATTGGGGTAGCATGGTTAATTGATTTCAAATGTGTGATTTAGCCACACTTTAATTTCTTTGACGATGTCTACATTCATATATAGTCTGTTCCCTTGCCACAAATATTATTGTCCAAAGGATAGGAAGGAACCAAAAATATAGAGAAAAAAAAAAACAGACTACTGTTGTTGATGGATTCATACATAATTGAAGTCTTGTGAAGATTAGTCAGGAGATCGGGGAAAGAAAAGAGGAAGAGCATTAAATCGTGCACACAAAGCCATGATAACGTCTCCCAAAAGCTGTGGCCCTAGAGACAGACATTATCCAAAACATGTTCTTTGGAGCAATGTATACAGGTCGATCCATCTCCAAGTTTGTAGGGTCCAACTCACGTAAGAGGAAGTTTATCGCAGAAATTGTGTCCAATATTTGGATAGTTTTTCTTCTGTACTTTCAGAGATTAATTATAATGCAAAGTACCTATCTAAATGCTCATTAGAGTGTGAGAAAGAAATCACCATTCCTATCATTTTGTATTGAATTTTCATTCTCACCATTTAGTATTGCAGCAAGTGATAAGACAAACCAGCTTATGCATACCATGTTAAGAATACTTCTCATTCTTATTTAACTGCAAAACAAGTACCTTTCTTTTTGCAACTTTGAGTCCCTCGCAGGAACATAAAGACATTGGCACAAACCCATGATGTCTACGCCATTGACCTCCTTGGCTTTGGCAATTCGGATAAGCCTGAGAGTTTTCCGTATACCATGGAAGCTTGGGCGCAGGTACTATGCACTCTGCCATTAGTTTAAGCTAAAATAAACATCGCACTAATTTTCACTTCTGAAGGCCGAGCCTTTCTGTAACTAGTTTTAGCTTCTCCTATTGGCAACGGGGCAAGGTCGAGGCATGTGGATTGAGGCACAGAAATTAAAAAAAAAAATTTAAAAAAAAAAAACTTCGCATGTTTTGTACATTGTTATTTTCTGATATCTTCTGGTTGGCTAAAAGCAAAAATTGCTCTGCTAACTCTGGTTTATTTATGTGCAGCTAATTTTAGATTTCTTGAATGAGGTTGTTGGGAAGCCGACCGTGCTGATAGGGAACTCTGTTGGAAGTCTTGCTTGTGTGATTGCAGCCTCTGGTAGTTGAGCTTGAGCCTATCTTCTTGTGGCTAAAGAAAGCATTTTTTTCTAGTAAATCACAGTTGCACTCCTCGTTAACTGGTTTTCTTGTGTATTTCATACTTCCAGAATCCAGTCAAAATCTTGTTCAAGGTCTGGTGCTGTTGAATTGTGCTGGTGGCATGAACAATAAAGCCATTGTTGATGACTGGAGGATCAAGCTGCTCTTGCCTTTGCTTTGGTTAGTCGATTTTTTACTGAAGCAACCAATAATTGCTTCTTCAATTTTCGAGCGTGTTAAACAAAGGTATTGTATTCACCTGCACTATATGTAATTGTCAAATCTTAAGATTCACCATTACTAGATGTTTTGAGTTGTCCGGCTGATGCAGAGATACTGTAAAGAACATTTTATTGTCCATTTATGGTAACAAGGAATCTGTGGATGAAGAACTGGTAGAGGTAGCATGTTACTGTACATTGTCCAAATGGTGTCCTTTTTCCAGCCCATGATTGCAATATCTGTTAAAAGTTTGAAAATTTACATGCGATTTCAGGTAATTAGAGGACCAGCAAATGATGTAGGCGCTCTTGATGCTTTTATTTCCATTGTGACAGGCCCACCAGGGCCAAACCCAATGACATTGATGCCAAGAATTTCCATACCCGTTCTTGTTCTATGGGGAGACCAAGATCCATTTACGCCTCTTGATGGTCCTGTTGGTAAATATTTCTCTTCCCTGCCTTCGAAATTCTCAAATGTGAGTCTTCAGGTATTGGAAGGGGTTGGACACTGCCCCCATGATGACAAACCTGACTTGGTCCATGATCGTTTGCTTCCATGGTTAGCCCATCTTGTTACATAATGGGAAAAGAAAAACATGTTTCCCAGGACCTGCTGCCAGTTTTTCTGTGTCTAAAGAACTTAAGTATCAACTGATCTTAAGTCCTAGCATTTGCTCATGCTGTAACCCTTGTATACTTCAATTTCTTTTCAAGTGCATGGACTAGTAAAGAGAGGGATCAACAGCAAGCATAACAAGTTGGGCATTTGTACCATGATTGATTAATAGGGCCAGCATACTTCATCATGGAGGTTTTTTATTTTTTTTTATTGTTATTGTGGACTTGTTCTTGTAGGCTAAAAGACATTCAATCTAAAATCCAATGTTTTATTCCTGTTTTGTTTGCCTTAATTGGAAAGGATCTTATTCATTAATTTGTTTATTTGGGAAAAAAAGAAAAAAAAGAAAAAATCAGAAAAAAGGAAAAAAAATAAAAAGATAATAATTGAATTACCAAAATAAATTTACAAAGTTTAATATACAATATACAAAATATACTTCACTCTTAAAAAGAAAAACCGGCAACTTCTTGATCTTTACACCAAAATCAAAGTTAATATATATATAGATATATATTATTGTGTTATATAAGTTGCATCATTGAATTATGTAGGATAGTTATCTCTTTTAAAACTCCATGTGGAACAACTAAGTACGAATATATTAGTTCACTAGCCCTTTCTTTAAGCTTTAATAATTTGATTTAAGCGTGAATATTGCAAGTCAAAAATTCATAAAATTGGATATACAAAAATAATTGTAGTCATTAAGTTAAAAAATCAACCTAAAATGTTTAACAAAAAAAAAAAAAGCAAGTCATTTTGAATTATCTAGCAAAGAATAAATAAAAATCAAAGATGAAGATTAGAAAATTTTCATTATAAAAGAGAGTTAACATTAATTAGAGAGGCAAAGGGGGCTAACAAAAAAACATAATTGAAGACTGTAAGAGAAATAAAAGACAAAAATCATTAAGTAGTCCATTGAAGAGAGTAAAGTAAGTATTAAAGTCAATTGAAAAATAAAAAAGTCAAAATTATTTTAAGAGTTAAAATACCAACAAAACAAAATAATAATGAGAACATTTAAGACAATTAAAAAAAAAAGATAATAAGAAGAATGAAAGAGATAGGATTACAAAAAATTTATAAAAAAAAATCCAAGCATTAACCTACAATAATACTTAAGTTAACAATGTGGAATAAAGATATCTACAATAATACTATAAAACTCTTTTAGTTTTTTTTTTCATTTTTATTAAATATTATGCAAGTTATTTGTGAAATCTATTGTTTTCATACAAGATAATTCAATAAAATTAAAAATAAATTAGGTATTTTGAGAAAAATATAGTTTTTGTACAAAATAGTCAATTAAAGTTAAAAACAAATCAAACAAAGAACTCAAAAATATCCATAAAATACAACAACAAAATAGCAAATACGAGGTAGTAATGACATTATAATAAACAACAATATGTTTGGCCACATACCTAAAAATTGATAAAAAAAAAAAAGATTATGAGCCAATACAATTTGATTTTTTAGATAAAAACATTTCAATCATAGATTAAACTCAAAATGATTACACAAATGCAATAAATGAATGACATATGGTGTGATAGGGCATTTGATGCATTAGGGTATGGAATTAGAGTGATCCTCATTTCTTTTAAAGGCAAGTAATATTTTATTGAAGTAAAACTACAATTCAAATATAGCAGTATAGTAAAATATGAAGTATGCCTTAGATTGGTTTATTATATGCCTTGGAGGTGAAAGTGAAAAATTTCAAGGTATATAGTGACTCAACATTAGTCATTTATCAATTATTAAGTAAGTGAAAAATATGAGATCATAAACTTGTCCAATATCACCAATACATTAAGAAATTGGTTACATAATTTGATTAAATCACTTTTAACCACATGCCTCAAGAAAACAATAAAATTTTGCATATTTTAGGAACTTTAATGGCAATCTACAAAGTTAATTATGAAGCTAATGTCTAGGTAATCCATACCATATTCTAGCTCACTATATGCATATAAAAGGGAAGGTAAATGGCAAGTCATGATTTCATGAAATAAAGCACTACTTTAAGGTTTAGGAATATCTTAAAGGCATAAATGAAAATGATAAAAGAACATTACGCAATGAATTTCTTCCTTAGTGGTGACATCCTTTACAAGTACAACTATAAATCAGTCTTATAGCAATATGTAAATGCAACTAAGGTTGCATTAATCAATAAGTGTATAAATGCCTATATGGGTTACATGTTACTGGTGTTTTTATAATCAAAAAGATCTTGAGAGTAGAATATTATTAGTCAACAATGGAAGCAAATTATTTCTGGTACACTTAAAAATGTCATGAGTATTAAAGACATATAGATAAATTACATGTAGCATTTACTCCATTACATGTTATAACATTTCCATGGTCATTTTCTATATGGGGAATGGATGTAATTAGTCTTATTATCTTAAAAACATCTAATGGATATCAATTTATGTTAGTGGCAATTGACTACTTTATAATATGGGTTGAAGTAATATCTTATGAAAGCATTAACCATAAAGTGTTCATTAAATTCATTAAGAAAAACATCATATATCAATATAGTATGCTAGAATAGCTAATCATAAATAATGCCACCAACCTAAAAAATAATGTAATAACCTCTATAACTAGTTTAAAAACATGCATCACAATTTTATCTTGTATTAACCAAAAAAGAATAGGAAAATCAAAGCAACAAATAAAAATCTTAAGTGAATCAAGAAAAAAAAATAAGAGTTACATACAAAATTAACATGAGATGTCATTTATGCTATATAGGTGTCATATTATAATATGTACTTCAACAACAACAATCCCATTTGCATTGGTTTATAGGATTAAGATAATTTTGCTAATAAAGTTAAAATTCCTTCCTTAAGGGTTTTGATGGAAGCAAAATTAAAAAAGGCTGAATGGGTCAAAATCATATATAAGCAATTAAATCTTATTAAATAAAAAGGCTAAATGCAACATAGCAAAGTTAAATGAGATAAGCAAATAGAAAGAAAATGTACTATTAAATCTTTAAGGAAATAAACTCAATCCTAAAAAGGGTTTTACTAAATCAAAGTAATCTAAAGGATAAATGGGCACTAAATTATGAAAGGTCATATGTTATAAAAATGGCATTCTTAGGTAAAGCATTAATTCTGATAGATACAAATAGTGAAGATATACAACATGTCATTAACTAAGATATAGTAAAAAAATACTTCACCTAAGCATTAACCAAGATTAAAAATTAATTAATCATCAATCACTAATTTGAGATTGAAGCATAGTAAATAAGATTAAAAAAAATGATGCAATACATAATTAAACAAATAGGGTTTGCACAAGAAAAACATACGAACTAGGCTTAAGCCAAGCTATAGGTTATACCATTGGTCTTTATTAATCCTCACAATGTTAGTCTCACAATCTTTTGTCCCTTTATATCCAAATATGCACTTTTTTTATTGCTACAAATAAATTAGTTGTCCCATAAATAACAACTTTCTTTTGAACTATGACATAAGTGCAATTGACATGATTATATCTATTTAGTTAACATATTGTTGAGTTTATCTTTGATGACTAATGTTGGATTTGTTGTCAACACCATCTCACATGGTTATATGTGTTGATTTGATGTTATGAATGTCATTGAGATGCAAAGAGGTCATTAGGCAAAGCTGGTGATGACAGGTCAACCTTGGTATTGATGAGTTAATGTTGATTGTGACCCTAAAATTTAGGGGTCAAGATTGACCATTGACCATAAATTTTAAGAATCAAGATTGGTGTTAGTTGCAGGGCAATATATGGGAATTATTGATGACCATTGATGATCATGTAACCCTAATCCTAAGCTCTATAAATACCCTTAAATGTCTTGTAAGAAAGGTGTATGCTACAAAAATTGCGAGAGTTGGCCAAAAAGAGAGGTGAGTGGAAAACCTAAGGAAAAAGAGAGGTGAATGACAAAGAGGAGGCAACCACCAAGCAAGGTACAATCGGCTAAAAAAGAGCAAAGGGCAGCCGATTAAGGAAAGTGCAGCAGCCACCAAGGAGAGAAGGCAAGGTAGCTGGCCAAAGAAAGGAAGAAAGAAGGCAAGACAACCGACTAAGGAGAAAGCAGCAGCCATTAAGGAAAGAAGGCAAGGCAGCCGACCAATAAGAGACTAGTAGCATGTCCCTACACATGTAGAAGGGTATACCAATACTAGTGGCATGTTCCTTTAATTTCATGAAGGTATACTAGCACCAGCAGCACTTTCTGCATGTCTAGGAGGGTATACCAGCAACAACAGCACGTCTTTATATGTCTAGGAGGGTATAACAATGCCAGTAACACCATAAAAGGCTTCTTAGCAATAGAACCATGCTCAGGAATCAACCAAAAAAATTAGAACTTGTAGCAGCAAGTTCGGGAATCAACAGCCACTTGTAGAAAATGTAGCAACATGTCCACAAATCAACTAGTCAAACTAGTAGCAGTGCGAGAAAATTGTTACAGTGGGCAGGGAGAGCATCAACACATGAGAAAACTATTGCAACACGCAGAGAGAGCAGTAGCAATGTGAAAAATTTGCTGCAGCGTGCAAGAAAAGCAATAATGATGTAAGAAAACTACTACAGCATGCGATGAAAGTAACAACAGTACAAGAAATCTATTGCAGCACGTGGAAAGAGTAGCAGCAATACAAGACAACTACTGCATTACGCGAGGAAGGCAATAACAGCGAGAGAAAATAGCTACAATGCATAGGGAGAGCAGCAACAACGTGAGAAAACTACTGCAACACATGAGAAAAGCAGCAATGTGCGTAAATAGCAGTAGTAGCACACGTGGACAACAAACACAGCACACCCAGATAGGAGGAATAGCATGTCTGGATAGCAACCGCAGTATGCGCAGATAGCAGCCACAGCACGTATAGATAGTAGGCATAGAAAATGCAGATAGCAGGCACAACGTGTGCGAACAATAAGAATGCAAACAACAAGCACAACACATACGAATAACAAGCACAGTGTGCGTGAACAGCAGGCACAACACGTATGGACAGCAAGCAACAGCGATAGGGCGTGTAGACAGTATTAACAGCACACATAAATAGCAACGGACAAACACAGTAGCCCATATGAACTGTATTAGCAACATGTACGGACAACAACAACAGCGCACACGAACAACATTAGCCATGCATATGGACAACAATGACAACATGTACGGATAGTGATAACAAAATGTGCGGACAACAATAGCAACGCGTGCTAGCATCAATAGTAGAACGTGTAGGCAGCAAAAACAGCACGTGTAAGTAGTAATAGCAGCAAGTCTAATAGCTTATAGTAGTAAGAAAAGAAAGTGTACCTAGCAGTAAGTCTAGTAACTGAGGAGAAAGTATGCCTAATAGTAAGTTCGATAATTTGTAGCAATAGAAGGAGAAAGCATACCCAGCAGTAAGTCTAGTAGCTTGCAGCAACTGAGGAGAAAAAGGGCTTGGTAATAGGTCAGGTAGCTTGTAGTAGCAAGAAGAGAAAGCGTGTCCAGCAGCTTATAGCAACCAAGGAGAAAACGTGCCCAGTAGCAGAGGAGAGATCCTACCAAGGTAACTGGTGAGACGACACCAGTAGCAAAGGAAGGAGAATATCCATATCTCACTTTAGTAGTTTGTACATATTAAGTGATCATTCTCTAGGAAAGGTTTTTCCATATACTCTTAATAAATTTATTGAAAAATAAGGTGGAATACCCTTAGAGTGATCAAGAGATCATTATAAATGATTAATGAGTGATCCTTCTACAATTGGCTAAAGAGTGATCATTTTACAACCAAATTGTATCCCTTAGTAACAAGAGTGGATTGTGTGATTTAGAAGGGATCCTATCACAACGTGGACGTATCTTGCCCATTGTGGGTGAATTAAGTAAAAATTCTTATGCGTGCTTGGGCGTTTGTGCATTGATTTATATTCATACCATCGCGTTTATATAAAAGAGAAAGATAAAAATTGGATTATTGGTTCTAACAAGCCACAGAGATTAAATCTAGATCAATTTGTAAAAAGCACATATCTCACACTAATTCACCCCCCTCTCAGTATAAGATCTAAAACGGTCCTCATTATATATACCAATGGACATTTAAAGTAAATATAGTATAAATTGCATTTGTTTTCTATTTAAGACTCTCAAGGATATAAGAAGTTCTTTTTGACATTACATTAGTCACTAATTAAATATGAGAGCATAATAAATGAGATAAAAAAAATGACGTAAGACATAACTAAACAAATAGGTTTTGTACACAAAGGACATACAAACTAGGCTTAACCTATAACTTCTTAACATTACATCAAAAGTCCTTAGATAATACCAACATGTAAAGCTAGATCAATGACATAAGATTTATTATGGGGGGCTAGGATTGAGGAATCAACAAACCAATAAGTAAAGCGTGTTTTTCTTCTCCTTTTTTTCTAAAAAAAAGCCTTTAAGATTTAATAAAAAATTTGAATATAAACATTTACTTTAATAGCATAATAGAGGGAATATCTATAGTTCTTTAAAGCAAGGTGATTTTCCATAAAGAAAATATGCAAAAATATTCCATTGTGATTTCGATCATTTTGGGTTTAGGCAAAAAGCAACCCAAAAAAACAAGCAAATGAACATATAAAGTTTAGGAACAACTCCACATGCATCATATGTCATAAGGCATAAAGGTTAATATGAAAAGGCTTCAAGGAAAAAATTGAAATTAAGAAGAGGGCAAAGTAAAATCAAAAGGTGTGATAGGGAATAAAAAACCCAAAGTAAGTAACAAAGGTTAACTATAATAAGTTAAAACTAAAAAAAAAAATCCTAGATAATAACTCTTTTACAAAAGCATTTAAAGAAAAAAATTGCTAACAACAAATAAGGATAAAGAAGGCAAATCCTCAATAATATTGTGTCAATGCAAGCAACCATAACCATTAAAACCATATCATGATAACAATAATATGTGAGTTTGAGAATGTGTTATACATTGACAACTTGAGTCAAAGGGTAATAAAGCTATCTTAAACAAGTACAAACAGCATATTAGTATACTTTTAAAATTTTAACCATAAATGGCAATTAGAAGCAATATTATTTGAGTTTGAGAATATATTTTATATTGGAATTTTGAGTAAATAGGTAATGTAACCACCTCAAGCAAGTATAAGCAATATGTTAGTTTACTCTTGAAATGACAATTATAAATGGTAGTTAAAACTAGTTCGATGTGAGTTTAAGAATGTATTCTACACTTATGACTCAAGTGAAAGGGTCAAGCAACCATTTGAGCAAGCGTAAAAGATACGCTAATGTATTTTGGAATTTTAAATAAGAATCGTAGTTGGAAATTCTATTTGTCTTAGCCTAAGCATATTATAAAAACCTCGTATATCATGCAAATTACCTTTAGTGGGACTATCAATTAGATATTAGTTAAATTACTAACAAAGAAAATTCCTAGTAAAGATAATACAATTTTTAGCAATATTATAAGTTCCTCAATAGGATTTTTACATGATTATTATTAACAAAGTTGCCCTTAACATATCAATGCTAGTTAAATGCTTTGAGCTAACCAAGCATACATGATAAACTTATTCCTTCATCTTAAGTGCACCTTTAAAGAGGTATGTTTAAAAAAAAAGCATAGTTGCTTAGGTATTTAAGAAGTGAACAAACTAAAGATCTAAAAAACTCTTTACTCATTTTTTTATACCAGTGCAACTCATAAAAAAAGATAATTATTATACCCCTACTTTGTCTATCTCGATTAAGTAAAACCTCACTCTCCCTCATTTTAAGATTGGACATGTGCAAGATTAATTTGTGGGCAAAATCTAATGGCATTTGGATCATAAAAAAGAAAAGGAAAATAAAAAAATAAAAACAAAAAAGTAAAGTAAAATAATAATTAGATTATTACAAATAAATTTACAAAGTTTAATATGCAATATATAAGATATATTTTTCCCTTAAAAGGAAGAGTTAACAACCTTTTTATTTCTCATACTAATCCTAAAGGTAAAAAAAAAAAGGGTATTTTTACATCATTTAACTACAAGGATTCTCTCTTTTTCAATGACTAAAGAGCAAACATCCAACTATAGTAAAATTGGTCTGTTAACCCTCTCTTTAAAGTCTAATAGCTTGATTCAAATGTGAATCTTACAAGTTAAAAATCTAAAAAATATTAAATATATGAAAAAATAATATTAATCATTCAACTAAAAAGATAATTAATCTTAATAATTTAACCAAAAAAAACAAGTCAATTAGAACCTTCCAAGAAAAAACAATAAAGATTAATAGTCAAAATTAAACAATCTTTATTATAAAAGAGAACTAGCATTAATTAAAGGGAGAAAGGGAAATAACTAAAAAGAACAAATGAAAAGTATTAAAAAATAAAAATAAGAAGAAAAATAATTAGGCAACCCTACTAGAGAAAGTAAAGTGAAAATTAATGCTAATTGAGAGAAAAAAGAGTCAAAATTATTTCATAAGTCAAAATATCAATGATAAAAAATAATAATAAATGCATTTAAGACAATCAAAAAAGAGACATCAATAAAAGAGAGGACATTATAAAACACCTAAAAAATATTCACATTCCAATATAAGAAAAATAACTCCCTTAAGTCAATAATGGTGAGAATAAAAGTACTTATAATAAGATTAAAAGACCTTTTAATTATTTTTTTTCATTTTTATCAAACATTATATTGGTCTTTTATAAAACTTATGATTTTCATATAAATTATTTAATTAAAATTAAAAATAAATTGAATCTTTTGTAAAACTTATAATTTTTAAATAAAATAGTTAATTAAATTATAAACAAACCAAATAAAGCACTTAAAAATATCATTAAAGTATAATAACAATAAAGCAATAAGCTTCAAATAGCCATAATAGCATAATAAATATCAATATATCTAGTCACACAATCGAAGATTAATAGCTAAAATTAGTAATTAAGATATTTTTAAACTCAAAATGTGAAAAAATGACCAAATGAGTGGTGGGCATAGAGCAAGAGTTTTTATGGCCAAAATAAGAGTTTTAGAGAGTGAAGCCAAAGAATGAAAAAGAAATTAAAAAATGAAAGAAATAAACACAAAGTTTTCGACAATAATACCATTTTAAGATGCTTTGAAAGAATTTGCATTGACAATATGACTCTTTTTACTATTTGGTATCTTGGATCAACTATCACAATCTTCTTCAACAATTTTCTAAAAAAAAAAAAAAGCTCTTTTTTTAAATGCATATATTTCCAAAAAAATTCAAATCCTTTTAAAATTTTCTAAAAAAATTATTTTTTGTTGTACAAAATCACTATAAGAAGTATCCAAAATAATTCCAAAACTCTAAAAGAATCACTCTTTCTTCAGCCTATTCAATTTTTTTTGATATTTTAATAAGTGTATTTTTATAACAAGTCATAAAGAAAGAAAATAAATAAAATATTAATAAAAATATAAAAATACAATGAATAAACAATATTATTGTTGTGTGCAAATAGATATTTAAATTGATTATGATTTTCGTAAATATAACCGTATCTTAAATCTGACAAAATCCAATTAAAACAAGCAGAGCCACTCATTTGCATTCAGTGACTCTAAAGTCAACATAAACACAAACCAATTCCAATGTACTTCAGCTGCCTCCGAACCTAACATAAAAAATGCATCCAATCTCCCTCTCCCCCACCCCACGTCTGCTGAAATCTCACCACCAACAGGATGTTTTGTGCTTGTAATTGTTTATATCAATTATAAAAAGTACAAATAGTTCTATAGCATTGTTAAATAATCGAAACCATCACGTAACATTACAGTGCGCCAAGAAACAAACGTATATTCCAATCATACGTGCACACAGGAAGGATAAAAAGAACAGTAGGCTTGCCAAATCCGTATCCAATGGGGCCGTTAGCATCAAGAAATCGAAAGGCTACTGGCTTTATTATCGGTTCTTTGGTTACATGCATGGTGGTCATGTGACACTCGTTCTCACCAAAGATTATGCATCTTGTTATCTTAAAATGGTGTCTAAGGAGACAGATAAGAATAAGCAACGCTAGCAGTAACCTTCTCCTTTATTCCCACTATAACATTTCTCTGCATGAAGCCCAAACAATCTCAAGGAGGTAAGGTAGTCATAAATTTTGAAGAAAAAGCACCTGCCTAATAATGAATAATGCAATTTGAAGAAAATTTGAGACTGAGTGAAAACAGTTAATCATCAAACGTTGCACGAATGGAGTACCCAAAAAAATAATTCCATTCGCCTTCGTCTTGATTGCAACAACTCACCACCGGCACCATCACACTGCAGATTCCCACCCAACAAAAGGAATTGGCAGTTCAGTTTGAGTTATTGAGTTCGAGTCAATCACACGACTCATTCCAAGTGAGTTCAAATGGGCATTGGAACTAACAAAATTGGGTCAGTCTGAGTCCCGAGTGCGAACTTCATATCACTTAGTCTTCCTTCCACTTGTTCACATACCTAAGGAATGCATTTGAAGCACTTTCTCTTGGCAGAGCCCGCACCCGAGTAGATCTCCGAAGGACAGCCTCCTCTAATGCAATCTTCTGAGCCACTTCTTTTGATCTTTTTTGAAGTTCCACACTGACAAGTGCAACCAAGAAACAAAAAATCAATCGATACAGCCCAGGTTCTACTAAACACAACTCAAATGCTCGTGCATAACTTCATAGAACAGTTTGAGGACAAAATGTCATTAGCCATTGCAGTAGCAAAAATTACCCAAAGCCTCTAACCTGCATCTATATGCCAACTATTTATGGAGCTCAAAAACTGAAGAATAAAGTAACAGATATGTCAACAACATACTGATACAGTCACAAGAAAAGAAAGAACATACAAATCGTGTGTTGCACTTATATATAGAAACACATAAAAATAGATTGAGGAACCTCAAGTGTCAACAGAAGCAAACAAATTTTGGTCTCGCAAGATTGCTCTTCTTTACATTCTCCCTTTGTTGTGCAACATTCATGAAATTTGGACATGAATATTATTGATTGTGCAGATGTTGGCTGAAACATTAACACTCCCACACATAGGACAAAAAGGAATTTGAAGGAAAGCAAGTTCCAATCCAAGGAAAAACACTTGTGCATGAGCATAAGCCAAACAGAAAAAAAAAATGCTGATATGTATTCCATTTTCATTTGCAATAGGAAAAACACTCACCATATTCTACTGTAAAGTTTCTCCAGCTGTTTCAGAAGAGACCTTTCTCTCTCCCCCTTGCAATTTAGTGAACCCATCAATGCATCAAGCTATTCAGAAGTGTCAACTAGGAATCAGTAGAGAAGCAAGAGAGACAAAAGTTTAAAAGAAAAGAAAGAAACAGAAAAAGTGCACAGACCACAGAGATTTGGCACATATACCTCTTCTTTGCTACTATAATAGCCCCACAACTTAGAGTCACAGCTCTCCACGAATATCCTCCCATCACGCCGGAACCACCAATACCTATTATAGTGTCTGTCTTTACCCAAGGAATTGGTACGAAGGACTCGCTTCTCCATCTCCCGCTCATAATATTCTCTCTGTGGTATAAATAAATTGGGAAACAATGAATATAGGGAAATATACTGCCAATACCCACACTCGCACACAAAAAGAAAGCAACATAAGAAAAGTATGGCTGACAACCCTCTGCTCTTTGGTCCTTGTTTCTGTTGTGCCTTTTTTTGCATCCTTCATTTGTTTAAGGTGATTTTTTATAGATGGATCTTTTACATTTTCAGCCAGAATGTCACCATCCATACTTTGTTTCTTGCCTGCTTTCTTGATTGCTGTGCCTGAATTGTTGTGTTCACTGTTGAAAATTGTAATGAGTATCAAATAAAACATAATACACATGAATGTCTCTCTATGTGCTGTATATGTCAGTTCAGGCTTGTGTGTGTCCGTGTGTCTGTTTATCCAAGCATCTAAGATAAAAAGGCATGTGAACATGTTGAAACCTTTGATCCAACACAATGTCCTGTTGGGAAGAAGCCTCTCCCTTTGTTCCTCTGGCTAACCCTCCATTGTGACTACTTTGATTCCCATTACCTAATACATCTAGATTGTCTGCCAAGGTGTCCTGTGCATTTGTTCCACCATTAGCAACAGTCTCAGCCTTCAACTGTTCCTTCTCTTCCCTTTTCTTTCTAGCAACTTCTAGTGCTTCCCCCCTCCTTGTCGCTCCAAGCACCTGCCGCTCTTCAATGTACTCGTCCAACTTCTCCCTAACAGCATTGGATTCAAGAGCTTGATTGACCAATTCCTTTAAAATTCCTAACTTGACTTGAGCATCTAATAGACCATAATGACCCCTTTTAATTGTTGATGTGTAAGCGGATGAATCAGGGATTTTCATTGTCTCAAAGAAATCACACAAATACTCTGTCCAATTAATCAATGTAACCTGCCACAGAAAAGCGACATCATAAAACATCAACAGCAGGTACCAGTGAGGACTAATTGATGGACAAAACCCACTTTGCACAGACAGACCTTCAGAACAACTGAAATATTTTAACAAAATTGAGTCTTTTACCTTAAACTTTCTGTTTCTGTTCTGCAGAGCCAAGAGATATTCACTTTTATCTTTTGCAAGCAACCGAAGAAGAGCAGAGTGGGTTTCAACTATAAGAATCAAGTTACTATCCTTATGGCAGATGGCATTTTCAAAATCCTCAAGTGAGAACGGCAATAAATGTAACATCCTACCAAAAGAGGAACAAAAATCCCAAACCACTAAAAGATCCCCAAAACATTCCATTTGAACTTTGAAGTCCCTTGTGGGTGAAGGACGGGCAGTGAAGACTGGATCATCTGCACCAGGCTGCACCAATAGATCATCAATTGGATACTTTATGGGTTCCTCCTTTGGCCGATCATTTTCTACAAATTCCAATATAGAAAAGGAAATACCAGTCAAATCTAACTTACAAGAGGCTGATAAGAACACATGCCTATTATAGAAGTAGACTAGTTAAGTTGACAAAACCAATATTCAACAGTTGTGATAATGACCACATTTAACCTACCTCTTCCATTGCTCTTCTCCATGTTTTCTGCTCCAGTATTCTCACTTTGCACTTTCTTCTTTCTACGTTTTCCAGATTCTTCTACATCCTGAATGTATATGTGAGGAAATTCAGAACCCACAAACTCAACAAGCTAAATTAAATTACTACCGTTTATTTACCCCGGTATTTTTGTGGCCTTCCACATTTTTCCTCTTCTTATTGCAGACTACCAGTCCATTCTGGATTGTAACTTTGCCCTTCAACAGCTGGGGTAGATCATTTGATATTCCATGCTTTTGTGCCAATTTATCATGAATTACCCAGGGAGCACTTTGATATGTAGACTTCCGAATGAAAGACTTGAAAATTCTTCTACTAAAAGGCAACTTCTTCCATACCAGAGCACTTCTATTCACTAGTGCAGTTTCCATTATTTTCTTATTCTTGTCAAACCATTCTACTTCATATTGGCAGTTGCCAGTAACATCTCCTGGAACTGATAAAATCTTGCAAAGACAGAGATCATCATCCTTTCTTCCATACAATTCAGCCCCAACAAACAATTCATCCTTGAGCTTTTCACATATCATGTTTGCAAGATCTTTCAGTGAAAGCATACCTAATAAATCAACAAGTCATTATTAATTTTCTCACAAAATGCTGGTATCCAGGTGTATGTCACAAGACTGTCATTTTTCATATATCTTGAACAGGTTATTTTTTGTTCACACTGCATTGAAATTGGAACTCACATCATTTCACAGCACCAAGAAGATAAACACCTGGACTTCAGCACTTTCCAGTGAAAGATTTCACAAGCATCAATTAGTCATGGCAGACAGGACTGTTGGAGGAATATTACTCATACATGTGTTGATAAAATTAAATTATTTTAACATGGTATTCTTATCACTATGCCATACACTTTCACTAAATTCAAACAAAACAAATGCTAAGTGTCATCTACACAGGTTCCAAATTATCAAACAGAATCAAGATTAGACCCATTGCCACATGGCCTTCCAGTATTGTTAATTAAAATCCAAAATCATATTTTAAGTTCCTTCAATGCATGTAAATAAAACCCATATATATTGCACGTACACATTTGCCAGATCCGTGCCCAGGTCAGGATGGGAAAATTGTACAAGTATTATCAATTTGGTCAGATAAAAAAGAAAACATTTCATTGTTAAATCATACCAGTACATGTCTCAGGGAAATAAAAAGGGTAAATGAACAGATAAACCTCAGTAACAGGCATTCAATCGATGGAAAAGTGCATTACTATATTGGATGAGGTGCAAGGCAGGTGCCACAATCTCTTGGGGTATCTCTTGAACCTTCTCAGTTGCTCGTTTTTCAGAAACTAAAGCCTCTTCGTAAGTCAAATTAGACTTTCCACTAATTTTACACGTCCAGACTCTCTGGCGATATAGATTTATGCGATTCAAGTACTCTCTAATCCAGACTAAGGAAGCAAAACAAATATGACTTCCTCATTTGGTAGCACAAGGAGGGATAGAGAATAGACAGTACTAAAACGGTCTTTTTCTTCCTGACAATGAAAACAGTATTCGAATGAAAAGGACTGAATCTTGGTAAATAGTAAAAGTATTCACGAGGCAACTCATAATAAACTTTGAGGTAGGATACTGATAATCTTGAAAAATCTCTTTGGTGAAACGAACTTGGTACACAAGATCATGAGGTTCCAAATCCCTTGATGTTTCCAACAAAATAAAAGGCTTTTTCTTCAACAGGGGCATTGCTGGAACTAACGCAGATCAGTAGATAAGTTCCACAATTCCCAACTTCAAAAGAATCGCCACCTAGAACAATTAAAAGATGAAAAACCTCCTCATTAAGGGGACTAGTATTCACAAATCAAATTTAGAAACCCAGAAGCAAAAGTGGGCAGCATAAAGCAAGAAAATGCATCATAAAGTAAATTAAAATAAGCCCATTACCCAGCCATACCCCATACATTTCCTAACAGTCTATATTCAACCAATGTCAAACACTTAGAAAACAAACAGGAAAAGCAATGCGCTATCAATTCCCAATGTCAACCTAGACGCACGCACGCACGCCAAGAATGCATCTATGCACATAGAAAACCCAAAAAGATGGGGCTTCAAATGACAACCCGGATAGCGCACACATATAAAGAAGAGATTCAGAAAAAAAAAAAAAAAAAAAAAAAGCCCAGCAAGAACAATCCCCGAGATGATTCGGAAACCATATTGATTTTACATTGCAATAGCCCAAAATCAGAAACCCTAGTCCTGGAATTCGCCATAGAACCTTCCTTTTGACAGTGTAAATTACTTCAACACTTGAATTACTACGGAAACGCAATAAATGATTCTTTTTTTTTTTTGGAAGACTTAAAAAAACAGCCCGAGAAATTAAAATACCCAAAATTGAATCAGAAACCCTAGAATGTTGCCCGCATCGCGCATGTTTAAATTGTGGGAGAAAGAAGAGAGAAGAGCAGAAGAGAAGGAAAACAGAAGAGAAGGAAAGGCCAAAAATGCTAGGTGCCATACTTATTTTGATATAACAAAAGAAAAACGAGAATGGGCGTTTGGATCGCGAGAAAATCCGATCAAGCCTCCCAAGAAACGCGATCTATCGAGGAAATGCCGGGGCTAAGCGAACGCCACCGACGACTATTAATACGAACAACCCCCCGCCCCCTCAACCCAAAAAAAAAAAAAAAAAAAAAAAAAAAAAAAAAAAAAAAACACTTCACATTCCCGCCACAACTAAAATGTAGGAAATAATTTATATATGTAAATGAAAAAAAATCAATAAATAAAAATATAATAGCTCATTAATAAGAATTTATGGTGGATTTTTTTCTTTTATAAATTTTTTTAGATTTTTTTTTTTCAAGATAAAAGAATTGCAGATGAATTTTACAATACATTGTCACCACCCATTAATTTTTTTAAAAAATAACTCGTTGAAATTTACGTTTATATGAATTAAATTTTCTTCGATAGGAATTGAATTATATATACTCATTGCAACATTCAAATTTGAATGAGTTAAATGATCTATAATAAATTTTTTTAAATTAAATTAACAAAATTTAATTTTTTATTATTTTTAATTAAATTTTGAAATCCAATTAAATTGTCTTATATTTGAGTTATTTTGGATTTTAGAATAAATTCAACGTGGAGTGACCAAAATTTAATTTGTGAAATCTTTGTGACTTTAAATTCGTCTAATTTAGGGACACCAATCCTTTAAAAAGAGTGGGGGAATTAATTGCGGTCTTCCGTCTAAAACTGAGAGGAGACTTCCACACACACACATACACAAAATACCAAATAGTGGAGCCCACTTTATTTGACCATTCTCAGTCGTGGTTAATCTTCTTACCACCGAAATTATGATGATAAAGATGATCACGTAACATGAGCACAAAAAAAAATAAAAATAAAAATAAAAATAAAAATAAAAATTTCTTAATTATTTAATTACAGTGAGTGGTAGTTTTGCTTTTGAATTCACCCGCCGGCTCATTATAATTTAGTAGTCACAAAATTTTGTTTGTAATGTATAATGATAGGTTTAAATTCTCATTGAAAAATTAAATATATGTTTAATTTTATATAATTTTCACTGTAATTAGTAATTTTTATTAAATATTATATAATTTATTCTTATATATATATTCAATGTAACAATTTAATATACTTTCTTTTTAATGAGAATATAAAACAGTACCTTTTCCGACTTTTTGACAAAAAGTGTAAGTAAAATAAATAAATAAATAAATAAGATATTAAGATATAGTTTAATTATTATTAATAAAAAAAAAAAGAAAGTCTCGTCACGAGCTGCCGCTGCTGCGCAGTTTGCTCACAATGCGATTAAAATGGGGCCGGAGCCCATTCTCTCTAGCCCAGCTAATTTAGACTGTTAGTCCGTGAAGCTTGAAGAATAAAAGCTGTGGCGGCTGCCGCGGCGGAAGCCATCGTCGAAGTGGAGAGTTCCGGTCGTCTCCAAAGTCGGAGTACGCTGGCCTCCTCTCGTCCTGACGCCCGACGCCATGGGGGAGCTCTTCAAACCCCGCTTCAGGTAATCTCAATCTCACCTGCTCTCTGTTGTTGCTGCTTGTTTTACATAGAGTTCAGTTACTTTTTTTTTTCTTTTTCTTTTGTTGCTTGTTCGTTTTGTTTTGTTTTGTTTTGTTCATTTTCTTTTTCAATAATGTGGTCTTCGCTTTTCAAAATTTTCCTATTTTTCAAATTGAAAACATAATTTTTTTTTTGTCAAATTAAATTCATTCATTCCAGCACGCTCCAGTCGTTGCAACTTCTTCTGGAACTGGATACCTATTTGGAAGCGGCAGTGCCGTTGACTCGTTTCTTGCTTTTGCTCATTTGGGTCCCTTCGAGTTTCCGTGGAGCTTTGAAACATTGTTGAATTTGAAGGTTCTTTGTTGCCTCCGTTGAATTGGGGGCTTTTGGAGTCTTCCTGATTTTTGAATTGTTATTAAGTCTCCTCTTTTCTTTTTTCTTTTTTTTTTTTGTTTTTTTGTTTGGGTCCCTGTTCTCTTGCTTTAGATAAATTTGTGTTTCCATTTAATTTCTCTGAGGGTCCGTTGATCAATTACAGTAATTGATTCTGTTATAGTGAGTCTTCTTGTATTCCAATTGGATTAGTTATCTTTATATTTTAATTCTTCGCTCCTTTCTTGTGACATACGATCATTTTTTTAATAATAAAAAAAAATCCAATTCAACATTTTATGTTTAAATTGATTTCATTTGTTTTGCTTCTGCAGGTGACTTAATCAGTTGCGTCATAAATTGTAGATTTTAGCCTAAATGATCCAATGAGTCACTAGGTTGAACCTAAATGTGTTAGAGACCATAGCAAGTTAAAAGAGAGCACTGCCTTTCCTTCCAGATCTTATGCTTTAGAAATCTCTGATTCCCCTTCTGTAACCGACTGAAAAGGTCACCCATAAACCTTTATTCATACTTTATGTCCCAATAGGGGAGTGCTAGTGTACAGAGTAGAGGAAGGCTCCACTCCTGATCTATCAAGCACCAGCAAGGCGGTGACTCTTCTTCTTGGTTTCTATAGCTTGTGATTCTTTTTTCCATCTGTTCAAAAAGTTACAAGATTTCATGCTTTCTTTCATTTATCTTTTCTAAACTGTTTTCAGTCATATGCATACTGTTGCAGGTGTATGAAAGGGCTGCCTGCCTGCCTTTGCTGTTACTTGTTAGGGACTTGACTTGGTTGAAAAATATTTAATTGCTGTGTAATCCATGTGACAACTAGCCTGTGCTTAATTTGTGAAGTGATTGTAGATTTTTCTTTGATACATTAAGTATTTGGTGAAGGAAAATAACAAATTTTCTCCTGTTGTATGTAAATTGTTGGGCCCCTTCTGTTTTGGGATTTATTCTGTTATCCTAGACTACGACATGCTAAATAAGGAAAACAGGGCATGATAATTGGTGTGTGGTTTTATCTCCATGAAAGGAAATATGGTTTTCCAGCTATTGTTGAGGATGAGGACTGGA
Source organism: Ceriops decandra (assembly GCA_020615895.1). Taxonomy (NCBI): domain Eukaryota; kingdom Viridiplantae; phylum Streptophyta; class Magnoliopsida; order Malpighiales; family Rhizophoraceae; genus Ceriops; species Ceriops decandra. Next base: position 7,916,062 of record JAHLGO010021107.1, read on the forward strand.
GGATCAAATTTTTTATGTGGATGCCAACAACAATTCAATTACCAGCAAAAGTTCAGTTTGGTGAATGTGAAGCTAAAGTGGGTGAAAGATAGGGCATTGGATGCTGTTGTAGCTGGTCAGGGGGACCTTAAAGCAGCCTGCACCCTTGTTTCTTTAATTTTCTGTGCTCCCTCTCATTGCCTTCCCATATACCACCTAACTAAGCATCGTGGACATCTGGGTCTTCCCAGTGATCTTAAGCTATCAACATTTATCCGGAGATATCCTACTGTTTTCAATGAGTCTTACATTCTGGACAGTGGTGGAACTCGTGTTCCATGCTTCCAGTTGACTGCTGAAGTCTTAAGTCTTCATCAAGAAGAACTCCATATTCTTGAGAAGAATCAAAAGGAGTCCATTGAAAGGCTCTGCAAGTTGCTTATGCTTACAAGAGATGGGACTCTTCCATTACAAACCATTGACCAGCTGAAATGGGACATGGGATTGCCACACAATTATTATGATTCCTTGGTTCCTCATCACCCAAATATTTTTTCTTCTGTTTGCCTCCCTGATGGTCGTGTTGGCTTAAAATTGCAAGCTTGGGATGATCGCCTTGCTGTCTCCCAGTTGGAAAAGGATACTACTCTCCATCAGCTGGAAAGAGATGCAAAAAGTGGCTCCTTATCATTTCCAATTGGATTCACGAGAGGTTTTGGATTGAAGAAGAAGTGCATGGAGTGGCTAGAAGAGTGGCAGAGGCTTCCATATACTTCACCTTACGCCGATTTCTCTCATTTAGATCCACGCACAGATGTATCTGAGAAGAGGATTGTTGGAACTTTTCATGAGCTTCTCCACCTTACCATACAGAAGAAAACCGAACGCAAGAATGTGAGCAATCTCCGTAAACCATTGTCATTGCCTCAGAAGTTCACCAAGGTCTTTGAGCGCCATCCAGGCATTTTTTACATCTCCAAGATGTCTGACACCCAAACTGTTGTTCTTAGAGAAGCATATGATCACCAACGACTCTTGCGAAAACATCCTCTTGTTGATGTCAGAGAAAAATATGCAAGCATTATGAGAAGAGGGCTTCTAGATAGAAGTAGGGGCTTGTACAAGAAAACAACTGGTAACTGTCCAGAAAAAGACCCCTTCAGGGCCATTCAAGTTGAACATAATGAAAGTGGAGCTCATGAAGAAGACTCGGACTGTGGTCTGCTTTTTGAGTGTGGAACAGATGAATCTGTGCATGATTCATGTTGAATTCTGCATATGTATTTCAAAAGAATTTCAGCAAGTGGATTACCTTCAAATTCTATGCGACCTAGTTCATGTTCCCAAGACCTGCAGGTCTTCTGGCTTATTTGTTTGTCTGTCTGTTTGATCTCTGGTAATTATATTTTGGTGTCAGTTATGATTCGTAATCCTGATTTTATGTATATGAATGTCAAACTAACATGTTATTATCTGTTGTGTTTATATTACAGGAATTTGAAAAATCATAGTAATTATTGTGGAACTAGGGACCTGCTGCTTTTGACCCTCACCGCTGTGGAGAGGACCGGGAGTAAGTGTAGTTGTCATGTGGGCTCCAGTATTGAAATTTCAAAAATATGCTGCTCGAAAAGTCAAGGATCAATAATAACACATTAATAGGAATCCTCAATAGATTATTGTATTGACTGTGAACACTAGGTTCTGCTCATGTTTCTACCTTTGGATTTTTTTTCCACTCTTTTTTGTTTAGTTGTTGTGCAAAGGTGGGAATTTGGTTTCAAATTTTGGAGCTTGTTTCTCCATTCTAGTGAGGCATGACGCAATTTATCTGTTGGTGCATGTGTAAGCCAAAAGCTTTAGGAAATTAATAAATTATATCCAGAGTCCTTTAATTATTGCTTAGATCAACTTACAATGGATAGTAATTTCTATATTAAATCAGTTAAAAGGAATTTACAATCTACAAAAAGGTATACGAGTGTGTGTGTGTGTGTGTGTACTTTGAAGGTATATGCCTAAGTTTTGTCATCTAACAAAGAAGTACATTAAGTAAGCCAATTAACTATGAGACCTTAATGGGGATTTATTTTTTATTTTTTTGCTTGAATCAAACGTGCAAAAAGGAGGGAAGTAGTTAAAGTTAGAAAGGGCACATTTTTTTTTTTTTTTTTTTTGCCTTTTTGATTAATGGGAGTGTTGTTTAGCTGTTAAAAGTTGGGGGCGATCTTGGATTGCTGTTAAAAGGTCAGAATATGTGTAGGATAAAAACATCTTTTATGTGAAAGCTGTATTTCTGCTGTAAGGGTGACCTCAATGGGTCTTGGGGATGCTTTTGTTGGAAGTTCAAGTACTTTGGTTGGTCGCAACCAGCATGGTTGTTGGATATGGCATGCGTCAGCTACTCTACACAATACCTTGAATCATTGCTGCCTATCAGTAGTATGTTTATGTTACCGCATTAATATGGGTACATAAATCTTTTTTTTTTTTTTTGTCTCAAGTAAATTTTTATTTTTTTTATCCTTACAGGGATCCAGTTAATGTCAATGTTGGCGGCCTATGGTCAAGCTGTTGGGAGAAGCAAATCAAACACTTTTTATGTTTTATGACTTACCATTTGTTGGCGGAGTCTCATGAAACAAGTCCCTGAGCCCCCCTATTCAACAATAGTTTCGTACATGACAGGAAAATGGCACTGGGCCATTATTCTCAAATAGGCATTTTCTTGCCTATCTTCAACAATCCATTGTCTAAGAACATCAAAGAAGTATCACCTCCATTCCTGTATGATGTTGATCTAGTTTCAATCAGGTTTAATTGCTATATACAATTGCCTGAATGCAGGAGACGGGAGCTAGGAGACTGCATTTGTATTTTGGAAAACCATTTTTCAGTGTCTTCAGGACTTTTGCAAGGGTTGGCCAGTGATGGCAAATGCTTCTTAGACATGCCAACGCCTTTCGCTGAATCATGGCTTCGTGGTCTGCAGAGTGGAAGTCTTCCTGAATTGGGGAGCTGGCAAAACAGTTTTGAGTTTTTAGTTCGCGGTGCTGAACATCTTTGGAATGCTTCAGACAGTTTTCTGGATATTCTCTCAACCTCGGCTCTCTCTAGTATGTCAACTCGGTCTACGTACGCTTAAAAGACAATAATGGTGCTTCTATGTGAATTAAGAGGAATGGCACTTAGCAGCATGGCTGCGTTCGTGGGTGACAATTTATAATGCGTGCGTTTGCTTTTAAATTGGTTCAGCGGCTTTCTAGGAATCCTAATTCAGTGTTATTGCCAAGGTGTTTCTGCAATTTTTGGCTGCCACAGAACTACCAATGTGCGTAGCATTGAGTTTTGAAACCTTGCATTATTGTTTTTCTTGTCACTGATAGACCAATTACACCTGACTAATAAAATAAACATCATCAAAAGCCTATTAAGAAAAAACTAACATCAGCGTCATGGGAATCCACTAACCTAACAACCTCTTGGTGCCAAAAGAGTGGAAATCGAGTACAAATGTGCCAAGACCAGAAATCATGCGACCCTAAATCGGAAATGGAAAAGGCCTTCGTTTTTTTGTTTTCTTCTTTTCTTTTTATTTCTGCCCTTCTTCGTATACCATTTAATTCTATTTTTGTCTTTTTGGGTACGTGTTCCAGTAAATTATATTTCGATGCACACTCAAGAGGTGGGTGGGATTGACAACAGTACGATTTTCACTCGCGATATTTTAGTAACATTTTAAGGGTATGTAATAATAAACAATATAAAAAAAATTGCAAAATTACAACTTCATGGTGCCTCATGGCATCGTACTAAACTGCAGATCCTCTTTTTTGTGTTGTCAAAAAAAAAAAAAAAATCATTGAAAAATTGAAACTCCTCAGCACCCCCATGAAAGAACACAATGAATGTCACGCTCAAGGCTGTTATGACTCCGTGCCTTTCAGATTTCCCGGCTGGGGAAGGATAAGCATATGTTGTGATGCTCAAAGTGCCAGTAATTCGCTTATATTTGAGGTTTGCTTAATTTTACGGTGAACTCGTTAATTTATAATTTTAATTTTCAAATAAAAATATAATATATATATATATATATGTATAACGCCCCTCTATGTATGTATATTAATTTATTTAATTATAATTTAACATATATCATTATTTATATAAGTAATACTAATAATTATTCACATAAGTCTAAAATTTATTATCTAATTATAAGATAATTTTTAAAAAACAATCACAAATTTATTTTTTATTTTATTTTCTTAAAAAGTCACATATTACACAAATTTAATACACACACGCGCGCACGCGCGCGCGTTGAAATCAATAGAAAACTCGTTTTATCCTTCTTTAGTCAGACGGCGACTTCTCAACTAGGAACTTATTTATTGCTCTTTTAAATTTTAATTTAATAAATACATTAATCTTCAAAATAATGTAATCTGGTAAACATAATTCATAAAATTTTAATTTATTATTTGCTTGAATAGGAATCTATCTATAAAAAGAGAAATTTAGAAGTATTTTTTTTCTTTTTAAGAAAAAAATAAAACTAAAAGGTTTTTTAAATAAATAAAATAGTACCTAGAACCCATGTGGCACCTTCATCAGGATATGTTTGTCTTCCCAATCTAATTTCTAACTTGTATTTTTTAAATAGAAACTTAATTATTTCTCTTTTAACTTTTTTTAGTAGTATAAATAGAGATCTATTTATATTTTCATTCATCTACTTTTAGTTTTCTACACATATTTGTATTTTCTTACACTTTATATGAGATTAAGAACATAATGTAAGTTTTTTTTTATATATATATTTTTAATTTTTTTTATCTATTGATTTAAATAGTATTATTTTTTTTTCTTTTGGACTTTAATTTATCAAAAATATAAGTTTACACAAAAAAAAAATCAAGTCATATTATTGTCAACAACAATAATAATAATATTACCTCATTTACATCATTGCTAAACTCATTTAATGAAAGTCAAAACCCAAAAGCACTGGTGCAGAAGCAAGGTTATGCACTCATGCCATGTGTACGGAGAGCTGAATTATGTTTTGTTTAATTTGTATATAATATTAGTATCCTTGATTCTTTTGTGTGTGTGTGTGTGTGTCTGTGTGTTTTTTTTTTTTTTTAATTTTTGGTTTAGGAGTAACAATATATTGACTATTTATTACCAGACAAAAATAACAGCCTAGGACTGAACTGACTATTTAAATTCTTCTTACTCAATCTGCGATTTTTATTACGAGGGGTTTTGTTGTTTTTTTTTTTTTTTTTTTTGAAGACATAAGAATCTTTGGTCCAGCTTCTGACGTTAATGGTAGTCAGATGATTGTCGTAGTTGTTGGAAAATGAATTCCAATGATTTATTCCTGTGATTTGTGAAAGCCCATCAAGTAAGCAAAGCAACCAGTCTTAATACCTATCAGCCTGCGAGAGATTACCTGTACTTTCTTCTTTCTGTTTTTGTTACTTGTACTTATAATAAGGAGACAAAAGCACAAAAAAGATACAACTCAGACACCCAGTAAAGAAAAACCGGAAAAGGCAATTGTTGCAGCACAGTTGATATATATGTTTGTATTTACACACACACACACACACACACCCAAATACATCTGCATATAATTTTCGGTCTGAATTCCTCGTCGTTTTCTAAGGTATTTGGCTGTTCTTGATCTCTTCTCTCCCTCTCTATGTCTCTCACCCTCGTTTTCTTCAGGAATTTTTTTTTTTTTTTGTATTTTACTATCTGTCTTCTCTGTGGGTATTGTTGAGATCTGAATTACTTGCAAGCTGGGGTTTTAGTTTTCTGATTTAGTTTCTTTTCTGCATCTGTTCCCATGGAAGCTGAGGTAGTTTCAAGTTTGGATCCTCTCCTTTCTGAGTAGGTCAGCTGCTAAGAAACTGTGGTAAGCTATACAAAAAAACACATATGGAGACTGTCCAAAATTTCTGTTATTGTCTGATATCTCCTCGCCATGCTAAGGAAAAATGTGAACTTTAATTTTGATACTTAACATATCAGTTTATAAGCTCTTTTTTTTTTTTTTTCTTTTTTTTAGTACAATGTTTGTGTTTGAGATTTGCCTCAAAGGAGCTTGATGTGTGGTGCATGGTTCTCTAGTGCTGTGATGTTCAAAAGGTTATTTAAAATCATTGTGCAAAATGAAAATTTGGTGTTAAGATAAAACGAGCTTCTTTGTTTGGTTTCTGCATATTAAACATGTCATGGGTTTGCCTGATTCTAGTCTAGCACAATAAAGGCAGTTTTAAGGGGCAATTTTTTGGCATATGTTACAAGACTTGGGCTTGGTCAGTCTCTGAAGTAGCCACTTTGTGCAAGAATGTTTTAAGGATTTGCTTGCATTCAATTCCCCCTTCCAGCAAGCCACTGATCCATTAACTATAAAGTTGTCCTTTAATATTCATTTATTTTTTGTGTGTATTAATGTTTGTGCAAACTGGAAGGTCTAGTGGCCTTCATTAATAGTCTATATTCAAGTTGTCTCTGGAAGTAGGTCGTGATACAACTGAATGAATGCTTCAGTAGTTTTTGCATGCAATGACTAGTTATTGGAAATGGTTTTCCAAAATATCTGAAATTTTATCTATTGATAATTAGCATAGGCACAATGCAATAAAATGTTTTTAATGGAGAGAAACAGAGAATTATGATCTATGTAGCTGACCACAAACAATTTGTTAGTTGAATTTGCTCTATGCTTTATAAGGCCTTACACAGAGTTTCCCATGGATTCCTTTTTCTGGTTTCTTTAATGTATAGAACCATTTTAGCATTTTTTTTTTTATTTTCATTTTAAACTTCAGTGGGTTCATTGAATTGCCAAGATGGAGTGATCTGTCTGGCATGAGACCAAATTAGGTGAATGATACTTGGTGAATTGGTGGGTATTCTGTTTGCTTTTCCTTGGAGAAAAAAGCACCATCTTTGAAAGGTCATTATAGTGTGCATGGGGCTTGACATAATTGATTTAGTCTTGTTTTATGTATTTCATTAGAGATGCAATTGTGTGCAGAAATGAAAACACACATCATGCATTTCTAAATTCCTGTGGCGTTAGAATTATTCCAACCATGGTGGGATGATTATGCCTGTGAATGTGAGCTGTGATTGTAAGGATGACTGTATTGTCACTTCTAACTTAGTGGAATACATTTCAAAACTCTTGAACTTCCAGTCTTCCACCTAGCATGATGTGTATCTTTATTCATTGTAGTGCTGAAATATGGATGGTGTGCCTTGGAATGTTTACACCTCTTTTTTTTTTCTTTTTTTTTCCAATGGTTTGAAGACCAATAATAGGTGGAAGATGGCCACTGAGCTTGTCAATTCTGCAACAAGTGATAAACTCGCTGAAGTAGATTGGACAAAGAACATTGAAGTATGTGAACTTGTTGCACGTGATCAAAGGTATTATTTTCTGCCTGATTTAAACATGGCAGGTATACTACCAAGTAATAGGTAATTTTTTCCCTGAATTGCTTTTTTCCTGATTTAGATAGGTAAGACAACTGCTGGACATGAGTATTTAATTTCTGTTTCCTCTTGATTTATTGTTACTGCTAATGTTAATGGCTGTAAATTATTGTTCATTGCATGATCACCTTTTTTAAGACTTTAAATAATACATTTGCATGTTTACAAGCTGTTGGTACATGCAATGATTTTTTTTTTTTTTGGCATTGCTAATTTGATTATCCAATCAATGACATTTGTTTGACAGTAACATTTCCATTACATTTTTTCTTTGATTCTGACGTGCAGACAAGCTAAAGATGTTGTTAAAGCCATCAAAAAGCGCCTGGGCAGTAAGCATCCTAGTACTCAACTATATGCAGTGATGGTGGGTTGATGCTTATGCCATTTATAGTTAACCTGATTGGTGTAGTTCTTTTTGACTGAATGGCTACTTTCAGTGAATATATTGAAGTGACATCCCAAATCTTGCATGGTTTCCTATTTCATATGGCTTCTGTTAAACCACTTGCCTTTTAATTTTGCAGTTGTTGGAGATGCTGATGAACAATATTGGTGATTCTGTTCATCAGCAGGTGATTGACACAGGAGTCCTGCCCATTCTTGTGAAAATAGTAAAGAAAAAGGTGCAACATTTTTCCATACGTAAATCTTGGACTATCAACTAATCTCAAGTAAAATCAACTATTTACTTCTCTTTAATGCTCACAGACAGAATTGCCAGTGCGAGAGAGGATATTTCTTCTTCTGGATGCCACACAGACTGCTCTTGGTGGAGCTGCTGGAAAGTTCCCACAATACTATTCTGCATATTTTGATTTGGTGGTGAGTACGGACATTTACCACAGTGACCAAAACGAGGACACTTTTTTTTATTCATGTGCGTGTAAATTTTAGCCGGGCTTGAGGCTTATATATTATTCAAATATCATTCTGGGTATATGTTTTTCACATAGCAATAATCCTTGGTCCAACAATATTACTTCCTAGTAGTTTTGGTCTGTCCAATTGATGGTCCAAGTAGCACTAATGCTTAAGGCATTTGCATGTTGCTTGCATTACTGAACACCAATTTATTTTGTTGGTGCATGTAGTTCCTCTGGTAGAGTTGAGATTTGTAGTCATTGCCATGCTTCTTTGTTACCCCATCTCTGATATTGAGCTTTTACTTGCTTGTTTCTGCCTCCTTTAGCCTTGAATCTGGCTCTTCTAATTGCTTTCTGCTACATCAGTTTCTAGATGACTAGGAAGAGCTCCTTAAGGAGACTTGCCTCAAGATGACAACTTGAGTCATCATCTCATGCCATGAGTTGTCTCCCTACTATTTTGAGCCAGAGGTTGTCAACGTTGATAAAGTTTATGCAAAAACAAAAAGCCTTGGTCCTGGCATGGCATTTTGTCTAAGAAGTCAGGTCATTGGGCCTGCTTTCTCAACTTTCTTACCAAGAATCTATAAGTAAAAATGCCATAAGAGATGTGAGAGTGGTTCCGCTGTGGCGACTTATTTTTGAGAAATCTGCTGCCAGCTGTTATCATGGAAGTATTACTAATGTTTTTGACCTGAAAACTGCAGATTTTATAAAGGGTAACCAAGAAAAGTGGGTACCCAACTTCTTTGTAACTGGATGAGTACACTCACACATCCTGTTTGCTGTCATTATTAACACACAATGCAAAAGCCAAATGCGTCATTCTGTAATCTTATAATTAGTAAAAGTAAATCTATTTCCAATTGCATTAAAGAGTTCAGGAGTAAAGTTTCCTCAAAGGCATCAGGAGATTCCATCTAATCAACCTACTTCACAAGGAAATGGCAAAAGTACAATTAATGGAGAAATTACTGCCTCTAGGCACGAAGCAGTTGCTCAGCAAGACACACCTCAAGTTGTTCCTGAATCAAGGTATGTTTTGCTGAATTCCTTTTTTGGATTATATACCTTATACATGCTACATTTTGGGGTGCACTGCCCTTGTCAAATGAGTGCAAACTACTGGATAGTGTGAACTTGAGCATCAAGCACCAAAAACATATTCTCGTGTGCTACTTTATTTTGAAATCCTTGTCTTAATTTTTGTTCTTGTTTCTGCACTGTGGCACCTAATGGACATCTTCATTCATCCCTCATTTCCTCTGGGTTTCAGTGCAATGTATTCCCATCTCCCATTCCAAGAATGAAATTACAATTCTTTATCAAATTCTAATAAAAAAGCAATGCGTATGGATCATCTCTAACCACAGATTATAATACGGTTCACATTTAAACCAACTTTCAAGCCACAGTTGAACTTGCTTTAGATTTCCCAGCAATTGGCCTACTCAACTCTTCATAAAAGCATATTTGACACATTTCTGTCCGGCTTATTGAAGGTCATAGCCTTTCTAGGCTGTGACTTTGTTCCCAGAAAGTTTCATTTGCTGTTGCAACAATTTTACGGCCAACAACCACTGCTGGGCCTGTACAATGGTACAGTTTGTTATTGACTTACTAACTTTTTTATGGCTATTTTCTGGTTGACATGATGGGATTATATTGGTATTTCTATAGTTGATTTGAGACGTGCAGTAGTGGTAATTTAAAGTCCAGTGAAAATATTGGGAATGTAATCTGTAATTGGGCAGCAAAATTATGTGTCTTTTTCATGCCTGTAATTATGTGATGCAGTATTATTCAGAAGGCTACCAATGCGCTTGAAGTTTTGAAAGAAGTTCTTGATGCTGTTGATTCTCAGAATCCTGAGGTAAGTTTTAGAGAATTTTTTTTAATACTTTCTCTCCCACAATTCTGAATGTGTTATTCAGTAGCATTGATATGTTCTTTCATTTTGATTATCACAAACATAGTGAAATCTGTACAATTTTTTTAAGCAAATTGATATGCAGAGATGTCCACTCTAGGTTGTCAAAATTGTGGAAGTTCAGAAACCTGTCAACTTGATGGCATCATATTTTAAGTTTTATTTAGCTTTTGATCTTTGAGATTGTTTAGTTTTGATCCAGAAAAACTTGATAAAATGGCTGAACCAAACAATGACATGCCTCTATTTTGTTGTTGCTGTCAGCTTCAAATATTTGTGCCATATTCCTTCAATGGATCTGTTGATAGTGGGGAAATGGTACAAGAACAGCCATCACATTACACTTACTAAAATCACAGACATGCATGAGTCTTGGTCACAAGTTTGTCGTTTCAAAGTGCATCCTTGAAGTTAGGAATCAGCATTTCCTGTCCTTAACTTGTGTGGCTTGTTCTGTTAGGGTGCAAAGGACGAGTTTACTCTTGATCTCGTGGAACAATGTTCATTCCAAAAGCAGCGAGTAATGCATCTTGTGATGACCTCTAGGTAAGACTGCTCCATAAATCATCAAGTAACAAAAGAAGAACAAGGGATTCATATTGCTTATCAGCAACCTCTGTAGTTGGATTATCCTTTATTGTCCAATCAATTTGGTAATTGCTGTTAATGATCATCTTGGAAATTTGGATAATGTTTGTCACAACTCCATGAGAGAGAGTGGTATCTCAGTTCTGTTGCTGATGCTTAAAGTAATGAAATGAGATATATGGGCCATTAGTGCAGTACATTTCTTTTCCATACGGTTTGGCACAAAATCTTAAATGGGGTGCTCTATTTTTAAAAGTTTCCAATCAAAACAATGATGATAATAGTAATGATGGTGATGATAAAAGTAAGCAGTGCATACATTCACATGCCATTAAACTATTTCCACGGTTGAACAATGCCAGTCAGTGAAAATTCTAACATAAACTGTTCAAATCTTTTTGCTGCCACAAGAAATCACTGACTATCCCATTGCCCCCTTAGTTCTCATTACTGATAGGTTATATAACCAGCTTTTTTTCTTGTCATCAAATACTGTTTAGAAGCATAACAATTCTTTGCATTTATTGCAGTAGCAAGTCAGATTTTTACCCTCAAGTTGAAACATACGAGTGGAAAATGCTATCCTGCTTTATTGTTGTGTAGCAATAGGAGATCTATCATGTTGCTTTACCTTTGAAGGGAATACCATTCTTTGATCCAATTGTTTGTTGGCTGTGCGGAAAGGCATTTAAATGTGCTTGAAAAAAAGAACATAATAGGTAAAAGCTTATGGGGTCAGTGGTTTGATGGCTTAATGCTTGCCAAAGACTGTTCTATAGCCCTTAAATGCTACCTTAGATCATAACAGATTCCATATGCAGAAGTTCTCAAGCACCTTGTTATTATAAATACGAATTTTGATATGAAATTTAGTGACGGGCCTGCTGCTTAATTCGTCAGGAGGCATCAGAAAAACCTACCCTCTCCATGAGGCTCTGGTTCATGAATGAATAAATAGGCTAATCTGCTGCTAGTATTGACTGCGTTCCCATTATGCATGCTTTTGAACAATAATGATTTATGCACGTAAGCACCCAATCTCATATAAATAACTGCATAAATTGACATGGCCATGTACCTTTCCCTCCTTTTTGGTGCAGTGATGAAAAGCTGGTTTCTCAGGCAATTGAACTGAACGAGCAGCTGCAGAAAGTCCTAAGAAGACATGATGCACTCTTATCTGGCCGGCCAATGCTATCAGATAGGTCTACAATTTCAAATGGAGTTACTTCAAGTGCAAACCATTTTAGTTGTGTGGAAGCAGAGGAGGAAGAGGAGGAAAGTGAGCGGCTTTTCCGAAGGTACGTTCATCTCCCTGAATTGGCATAGGAAGTGGGAACCAACTTATGAACCTTTTGCAGACTCATCTGCAATGATTATTTGATTCCTTGCTTTCTTTCCTGGTGTTTAGAAGCATCATCTCTTGCAAAATTGACAGGTTACGAAAAGGAAAGGCTTGTGCAAGACCTGAAGATGAAAGGAACTCAGAAGAATATCTGCCTCGGGGCTTTCTTGGGTCATCCATACCAGGGGAGAGGCTGAACCGCCCCCTTATACGTCCAGTAAGTTCTGAACCATTGCAGGAGCCTAGTGCACATTCTCCATCTTCTGCAATTCCACCACCGCCTTCAAAACATGCAGAGAGAGAGAGATTTTTTAAGGAAAAACAGGTTGATGGTTCTGCTTTGAGTGGCCATGTGAGGGATCTCTCACTACACAGTCGCAATGCCAGCAGTTCCCGCAGTGGAAGCATAGATTTCAGCGACTGACAGGCATCCTGTTTTTGGAAATTGTGGTTGATTCATGGTGTAGTGATTGGTGTTTGACTGACTGATGGATATGTGGTTTCTCGTTTCATGTTACAGAGGTGGTTTAAACGATGGCTGGCGTTAGAGAATAGAAAGTTATTATAGGTTTGAAACAAACTTGTGGCGTTCCCCTATACATAAACTTATGCTTTTATTGACACGTTCCAAGTCGAATGCAACTCTGCATCATATCTTTTGAGGGCTTGTACATGTTTATGGCTTGCATGCGGAGTTGCTTTTCAGAAGTAGCTTTTGGATACTAGTGTTTTTACGCTTGATTTCAATTCAATGGGGATGGTGGAGTTTTTCAGGAGCTTTGTGAGCAATATTTTCACGAATCTTAATGGAACGCTACGCTTGGCACCTCGACAATATGGTGCCTTTGAATGCTAGAACAAACTACGGAGCTGTTTTATTACGAGAAATTCTTCACGGTCCCAATCTCATATTACAGATAAACTATTTTGTTTTATATAAATAATATTATATATATATATATATATAATGAGATTTATAGTAAATTTATTATAAATCATGCATATACTATATAAAATATTGTTAAAATATTTTGCTTGTATTATAAAATTATTTCAACTGTTCTCGTTCATTATTTGAACAAAGTAAAACCAAAGGTGTTTCATTATTATTATTATTATTTATTTTTTAAAATTTTCACTACCTTATGATACCGAGGTTCATTCATTACACAGACGCTTCTAAGATATTAATGAGGATGTGGATGTTGTTGGGGTGGTGGAGAAGAGAGTATGAACGGACTTGAGTATCGCAGCAGTGACATCTTTTCAATTTCCAAATTTTCTATGCTAAAAGAAATTTTAATTATTATGAAGTAAGATCAAAGATCAAAATGGACTACTACCAACCGCGTGCCAATACTTTTTTTTTTTTTTTGGTTAAATTATTCAAAGCACAAAAAAATTCCCATCAAATTGGAGGACTAGGACTGGGACTGGGACTGGGACTCTTAGTATCCACCATTCTTACTAGCCAATATTGTGAAGCAAAGTCGAATCTTAGTAGGCAGTGGTCGTCAAGGCACAGACAGACAATATATGTAACATAGATGCTGCTTTCTGACAGCCTTTGGCTCAAACACTTTTTGGATTTTTTTTGAGGCTGTTCGCTTTTGGTCTCTCAACTCCAAGTTCCTGATAAGGTTTCTTAGTTAAAAGCTTTCGTTTTTTTGGTAGAGGGTAATAATAATAATAATAAAAATAATAAAAGATTCAATCTTTCTTTCTTTTTATTGGAGAAGGTGGGGTGGGGTTGGGCAGGGGGGGGGAGGATGGGATGGGGATGGGATAAATAATTATAAATGCTAATAATGACAAATTACCAATCGTTCCAAACCAAGACAATTGGGAGAAACTGGAAAAAATGAACAGCGGTGCAGGAGCGACCAACTTTAGAAGTCCATCCTCCTCTGCGTCTACGTCTTCTTCGGCCATATTTGCTCTTCGCCACCGTCGTCCTCCGCCGCCTCTTCCGGTTTCTGCGACTCCTCGCCGCACTTCTTCTTCTTCCTCCTCGTCCTCCTCCGCTTCCGGGGACTCCAAATTCCACCCGTAAGTCTGCTTCTCTTTTCTCGTCTTCTTTCTTGTTCTCATGTTTGGTTGTGAACTAGAAGGGTATAAAGAAAGAAAGAAAAAGAAAACCCATGTCGGTGTTGCCAATTCTTGTAAGTTCGAGCTTGCTGAAGTTGAGTTGGGAAAGAAGTATTTCTCTTCTAATTGTTATTTTATTTGAGGCTTTTTTTTACCAACATTTTCTTTTTTACCTTTTGTGGGTTGGGGGGCATCCGTTTTACATATTTGTACCTTGAACGGCGACCATCTAGATTGATTAAACAGAGCAGTATTGTTGTTACTGAGTAGTACTTTAATGGGTTATCAAACTTGATTTTATTTATGACTTACTCTTGTGAAATGCTTCACGATTGTTTTGGTTTCATAGGCTGTTTCCACGGGCAATCTGTACTTCCCGAAGTTCCTCTGCCATCCGGGCTGACACTTGTCGTTCTAATCATTTAGAGAATAGTGTAATTACCAAATGTTCCCTGGGATGGTCTGGAACACCATCTTTGTGTTCCAAGCAACCACTTGAGAAGCACTCATTGTCCATGGGAGCCTTACTGACTTCAACAACTCAAAATGTCACTGATGCACCTCTAATCGGGAAGGAAAGGATAGGAGTACTGTTGCTGAACCTTGGAGGACCGGAGACTCTTGAAGACGTGCAGCCTTTCTTGTTTAACCTTTTTGCTGACCCTGTAAGGCACTTTTACTTCTCCCTTTGATTCTGATTTGAGAACACAATTATTCATAATGAACTGAGGGGACTGAATACAACATTAGTCTCGTTTACATGTAGTCTCTATTTGTTAGACATTAGAATGCGGACTATGCTACAAGGATTAAGTTCAAGCAACAAAGGCACACACATTAGAATTGTTAAGATTTGGCATATTTTACTCATACTCTTGCTACTTCTAATATCAGAAGTGTCAAATTGAGATAATTTGCTTGCTTTTCAAAAATTACTTCTGGGTGGCGGCTGCTCTGCCTTGGATGGGTAATGCAAACATCAGTAAGGGAATACTTTTGATGGATGCTTTGGTATCTGATGCCAATTCCAGCCATCTTATGTTACCTTATATCCAGGACATCATACGGCTGCCAAGACTGTTCCGTTTTCTCCAAAAGCCATTGGCCCAATTTATATCCGTTGTACGGGCACCAAAGAGCAAGGAAGGTTATGCTTCAATTGGGGGTGGTTCTCCTTTGCGACAGATAACCAATGCACAGGCATTTTCTTTTTCCCTTGCCTTTCAAGTAAATTAATTTGGATTATTGTAGTAACTTATATTTTGCTCTTATAAAATATGTGGCTTCCTATTTTGTATTTCACAAGCTGACAAGAGGGATTTCTAAGAGGTCATAGATGATTCAAGTCACTATTGCTTGAATACTTTTTTCATCTATGCTCTTTTTGAGCCTCTGTACTTCTCCTTGGCACTGATCGGCAGTCCTCATCTTTATTCAGGCTGAGGCCTTGAGGAAGGCCCTTTGGGAAAAGCAAATCCCAACAAAGGTATATGTAGGCATGCGCTACTGGCATCCATTCACTGAAGAAGCCATAGAACAGGTAATATGATTTCCTGCACCACAGGTCCAAAGTCTTGGTTTTGATAGATAATGAACCATTAACCCTCTCCACTGGTTTTATTTTGTTCTGTTATTTTGTACTTTTTAATGAAGTTTCAATGGTTTCTTTCACAAAAATACATGCACACACACCTTTCCTACAAGTACCATTTTATCATGCATTTTTTGCTACTGGTATGGTCGTTCCAATTAGGTATCCATTGTTTAGGTTTTTACTGTTGCTGGAATTGAGATATTTTGATTTGCTGGAATTCCGTGGACCCCTGCACCATATGTACTGATTAACATTTTGTACCTGTCATATAACTAATCTAGGATTGTGGAGGATTATGAACAGATACATTCAATGCTTGCATTAACATAGAATGTTTGCTTCTGGTTATTTGTTCACGTATAACTGGCTAAATTGCACAGATTTAACTGTTGTGGCAATTTTCTAGACCTCTTCGTCATATGAAGGATATGACTGCAATATTGATCTATTAGATGGCTTTGATTCCCTTTAAAATTAAGGAGAAACAATTTTAAATTAATTCATGTGGTTTTACCAATTTTCTTTATCTAAACAATTTTCAATTGCAGAAATTTTTTGTTTTTGAAATGTCAATCATATTTCTTGAATGCTTAATTTGGGTTAGTAACAGCATACAAATGAATAAATTAAATAAGTTGGATTATTTAATATCTGATGCTGCTCAATTTATTGCTGATACTTATACACTGACCTATTGTTTTTGATTTAATAAATTCGTGCTAAAGTTTGTTGTTTTTATATGCAGCACCTGAACTAGATGTGTTACTTAAGACTTATCAACTAATTGATGCTTCATTTATTTAATTTTTTTTTTGTAGATTAAAAAGGATAAAGTCACAAAGCTTGTTGTTCTTCCACTTTATCCTCAGTTCTCGATATCAACTAGTGGTTCAAGTCTTCGACTTCTGGAGAGCATCTTCCGGTGATTATAAAGAGCCTACATTGCATTATGTCTTTCAAAATAAAACTTTTTATTATGGTTTTCTGATGGTTCACCAGGGAAGATGAATATCTAGTTAACATGCAGCACACGGTGATACCTTCCTGGTACCAGCGGGAGGGATACATAAAAGCGATGGCAAATTTGATTGAAAATGAATTAAAGAAGTTTGACTGCCCAGAAAAGGTAATGATGTGTGCTATAAGCAAAGCCAGTCTTCTGGGCAAAGTTTTTTGTTGTTTGGTGAGTAATTTGAATTTATGCATGTTTTGTGACAAATAAATAGACAGTAACCAGCTTGACAGAACATAAAGGGAATCTAAAGGGAGTACTGGATTGATGGGGGTATGCTTCTCTTGAAATATGAAAAGAATTAGAACCTGGATTAATGAAATTCAGCTCTTTTAGGAGAAGCTTATGAGCTTGAAAAATAAGGAGGGGGAAAAGAAGCTGAGAATTACACTAATTTGCAACTTCAAAGACATTTTTAGTAGCAATGATCAGATGAAAACTCAAAATGCAGTTTGTATGTTTAACATCACTAGTGATTAACTTTACCTTGAAGTTAATTTCACTTAGCTTAATTATTGTGCCAAGGAAAGAAATGCTATTGTAATCAATATTCAGAGATATATGATTTAGACCCATCGCTTGGAGGTTTCATATTATTTTAATTGGTGTCTGCTGTTGCATAAAACCCGAATATATCTTGTTAGCTGAGGATATTTGCTTCTTTTGCATTTTGAGTTTGTCAAATAATGCTATTAATCTTCATAGGGGTCTTCATGGTTCAGTTAATTGAACTGAACTACCATAATTGTTCCCAAACCTAAGCTCTCAGTCATGCAAAAGTGAAAACCATTTGCAAACCTAAAATTCAATTAACTGAAAATTTTAGTTTGATTTTAGCTAATCATTTAGTTAACTGTAACAAAAAATTTAAAATTCTAATCTAAATTTTAAAAAATTATATTTGATTTATATCTTTCAAAATTTATAATCATCATTACATACAAAATAAATAAATGATTATCTAAGATATATTAATTCTTTATTAACATTTATTTGTTACTAATAATTTTATTAGTAATATTTTTTCCTATTATTAAAATAAAAAATATATGTATAAAATAGCATTTCGGTTTGGATTGGTTAACCAAGGTTTTTTAATATTAGAAACCGAAACCAAATTAAAAATTTGGGTTTTTGTTCAGTTCGAATAGCCAGTTATAAAATTGGTTTGGTTAACTGAAAATTCGGTTTGGTTCAATTAAATTTTGTCAATTAACCAAAATTTTCATTTTTTTGGGAACACCCATGGATCCTTATGTCCACTTTAAACTTTGGTCGGTTGATGTTGAAGCCATAGACATTATAAACCAAGCCAGGTTTTTGTACCTTATCAACATGGATTTTATACTCTTAACACACTCCTTTGACGCATGATAGGATTGACTATCACAACATTAGATATATACAAAGGAAGGTGAACTTTTCTCTGATATTGTGTCAAATAATGTTAAGTAATCTCATTTTCACCCAAAAACTTAAGTCAATATGTGCTATAGGCATTATAAGTCAATCCAAGTCCTTGTAACTTTATCAATGTGGGGCTTTATGCTCTTAACAAAGTTAAAAGTCAGTATTTGATTTCTTCATCTTAGCTTAGTTGTCAACATATTCAACTGAAAATGTATTGTAGGTTGTGATATTTTTTAGTGCACATGGGGTGCCTCTTGCATATGTGAAAAAAGCTGGTGACCCCTACAAAGCAGAAATGGAGGAATGTGTGGATTTGATAATGGAAGAATTGGAGAAAAGAAAGATCACTAATTCGTACACTCTTGCTTATCAGGTACTTCCATGTTTCTTGATGCATCCAGAACTTGCAATTTCTTTGTATGTTCATTCACTACTTTGTATGATGGGTGGACTGGCTTCTTGGTGTTATTTTATAGCATATGATCCAAATCCGATCAGGTATGGTTGTGTCTCCAATCCCAAAAATTTATATATCCTATGAATAAAATTGAGATGAAGATCCTGGTTAGAGGGCTGTAATAATTTGAAGAAAATATGTGATCCTCACTTTATTGTTCTTGAGAGAATTTCTTGATTGGCTTAGGCATACGTGATGTAAAAGTGATGAGGCAATTGCATTTTCTTTCCTCCAAGTGGCTAAGAGGACTTATTGGGGGACTTAAAATTTCACGTCTCTTGACAATCACTGCATACAAACATATCCTATTGCAAAAGTTGCTTTAGGTAAGGGATGTTTTGACAGAGCAGATTATTTAGCTTGACTTGTCATGATTTATTTCACAAACTTCAGAAAGGAACTGCTATCCATGGTCACATGCCCCTGTACAATTAGACAGTGGAAATGAGGGTCGGTTCCCAAACCATCTAACACTAGATTTAGGAAATGATGGTGAAGTCCACAACTGCACGAGAATGATGGTCAGGGTTTGTAAAATTTATGGAGAAATTAGGGCTTAAAAGCTTTTGTGTAGATTGGATTTATTATATATTTCAGGGAAGTATGGAAAATTATAGAGAAGCCATGTATAAGTCATATCCATCTCAGACAGTGCTAGATTAATGAATCTGGAAACCCCTTCTACTTTTACTTTTGAAATTGCCAAAAAGCTATAATAACCTTCAAAACTTGAGATAATTCCACATACTTTATGCTCATAATCCCATTGGATCCTGGACTCATAAATAGAATAAATGTGAGCACTGTCTATGAAAACATAAACTGATGTGGAAGGAACATGCTGGAGGTTTGTCTCGTCCATCTCTCACCTAGGTATGAATTTCCTCAGTTGATGCTGCTTGAAAAATTTGGCCAAAGTGAAAATTATATGTATATTGGTTGGGTATCTACAGGGCCCTTTGTCATTATTACAAATGGAATTTTTGTGTTCCTCACTCTTGGATTATTTTAAGAGACAACATTGAGAAAAGTGATACAGATGAGTTGATCCCTTGCCTGCTACCACCCCCC
>JAHLGO010021107.1:7939152-7967339 GCA_020615895.1 Ceriops decandra
CCCCCCCCCCCCCCCACCCCCAACGCGTCCTATATTATTTATATGGTCCTTTATCATGTTAGTATAAAATAAAAGAACAATTGTTCTTTAGCTACAGTGAACAAAAGTCGAGTGCAACTATGATGATTGTTTTTAACCTGTGTGAATAAAAAGGACATTGAAAAGGCATAAGTAATAAAACAAACTTGGAATACACAATCCCATGTAAAATATAATTATGGTTATTCTTAAATAATCAATAATACAATATAAATATTATAAACTTTAAAATTTTGTATTTAACATCAACAAAAAAATATATATATTCTTATATATTAAAACTCACTTGATCCTCCCCTCTATTATTTTTTTTCAAGTTTTATGAAGTCATTTAAAAAAGTATATTAGAATTTAAAATTGAAAACAAAGAACAAATTCTTAAATTAACACAATTTCTCAATTAAAAATACTTAAAGCGTTAAATTTATAACTCTTTTATATTTATATATTATTCACTCATTTTTCTCATTTTTAATATCAAAATTTTCAACTATAAAATTCGCACACTTAAAATTTGCCACCCCCCACACCCCCCCCCCCCCGTACCTTTGTTTCAAGTCAATCGAATATCTGGTTTGAATAGCTGGGGCTATTCCCACGCACCTCTGGGCAAATGCTGGGGACGGGGATGGAGGAGGACCTGATTCAGCAGGAATAGCCGCTTTCCCCCGTGGTGGGTGCCCTTGCGTTGCATGGATAGACAATACAAATGCCACTGTCACCCTCCCCACGGATCTTGAACTCCACAATGAAATAAAGGGTTACATCACATTATCAGATTGTTATTACTGTTCCCTATTTAGAGTCTATTAATTCTCAAGCGCAAGATGCTGTAATCACCTGTCATTATTGTACAAACAAACGGCAATGTCGCTACTTTGAGCAAATCCGTTATTATCTGGTAACCTAAACAGATACTGAAATAGTTCAACTTATTTGATACTCTCCACTTGCACGAACTTCCTTGACCCTCTTGTCATATTCATCTTCCTCGTCCTCTCCCTCCACCTGTGCATCAATGTCCTCCACTTCATCTTCTTCTGTTCCCCAGCCAAAGCCTTTGACGGGGGTAGATGCTGGAGGTTTGCTTCTTGCCTCGTACACAATTCTCATAATTTCTTCCACACTTTGAACAGAAAAGCTCAGGTTATCTCTCCGATGGTAAATGGATTGAGATAACTCTGTGAGCTCCCTTGGCAAATTCTTTAAAAACCATGGATGGCTTTTTATTTCTTTGATTGTGATTCTCTGTAGGAAAACCAAGAGTTAGTTGTTCGAAGAAGGGTTTAGGACACATATTGCCAGCATGAATTTGAGTAATTGCCATTCTAAGAGATGGTTTAAATCGGTCAGCTCCAGTAGCCGATTAAAGCAAAGCTTGCCGCTAATCTATGTACCACAGCAAACTCCATGATGCAATGTTTGCAGAAGACACATGAACATAGCTTAAGTGCAATGTTTGGAACAAAAGCTAGATCACAGATTGAAGCATACCCTGCTTGCATTTGCAACAAATATGCGAGAAAGTAGATGTCTGCAATCTTGAGACACATGAACATAGTCAGGAATTTGGTACTGTACGGCCATTATTCGCTGCAGAAGATGCAGAACCACTAAGGGTAAACTTACTACAGGAATACACAGTTTTTGTTTTTTTTTTTAATAAACAATCAAGCATTAGAAGCAACACTTCACCTGAATTGTTTTCCTAAAATTTTTAGGGTCATTTTGATCCTCAAAAGGATATGCTCCCACCAGCATCACATAGAGGGTGACTCCACAAGACCATACATCTGCCAACTGTAAAGAAGGAAAAGATAGAACTTTAGAATTATTCAATGCATCTAAGAATTTAAAGACTGCCAACAGATCATAAACGATGCCATGTAAAAGAGAATAATGTATTGGGATGTGAAACTAAATGCCTGGGAAATGGAGCCTATTATCAAACACTTTGAACAAAGAGAAGTAATGCAACAAGCAAATATGTCACGTAGAAAAGTAACATACGTTATTTGACCCTCCTGGAAGGTTAAGTCACATAAAATCTTGGAAACAGGAATGAAACAATCACACATCCGATGTTTTCATCGAATTCTTACACAAACAAAAGGCAAACTTTGGGCCTTTTAATTAGTGTTGCAGAATGCTTCGTCAGCTATTGGTGAAGCACCACTTCGTTTTAAAACCATCAAAATACCTCTTAATTGGTCTTTGAAGTAATGTTTTTGCTCATTGTTTGTGATTATGGATGAGTAGATGACTGCTATTCTGCATCGATTGGATGGATCTTGACACATCCCAACAAGAACACTTGCAAAGCCCCCTGAAGTGCCATAGGGGTACAACTAGTTGGTCTTAAGCATGCAAGACCAGAACAGATGGCTCTACATATCTGTTAATCTCAAGTATAGGTCACACATAGAGTCGAAGAAAAAGACTATATTTCAGCCGCTGGTTCCACCAATTCTGAATTAGTTCCAGTGATTCAGATTTTGTAGATGTTGATTGTGTTAATTTTTCAGCCTAATCTGAGGTTAATAGGCATATGATGGTGCCTTTCTCTCCATTTATATCAGAAACTAATCATGCAAGCTAAAGTGAGGAAGTACTCCATTATCCAACACTTGATCCTTGAGATGCCAATGCTTAATAAGTACATACACTACAAGCCTTCAACAATACCCCACAAAGAAATGGACATGCTGGAATTGTGGAACTTAAAAGATAAATGTTGGAGAGTGTTGGATTTAACTTATTGGCTCTACTAATCGTTGTTCAGTTTGAAACAACAGGATAAGATAAAGCATGTGCTAATGCCATTTTTGGACTTGTGTGTGTGATATGCATTCAAGCTGATCCTTTCACGTTGCAATCATAGCAATCAAATAAATGTCTAGAACCTACAAAAAATCCATCACCTTTCCTAACCCAAATTATGAAAAAAAAAAAAGAAAAAGCCCCGGTAATGACGAAGGAGGCACTCTCCCACGCACAAAAAGAAATGGACTCACTCCTCCATGGCACAAGTAGGTATCATCCAAGATTATGACTTCTGGCTCCACTAGAGAGTCCTCAACAGTGAAAATAAATTGATGAGTCAACTAATATTCAAGAAATTACCTTGCCATCATACTCTCGGCGAGAGAGAACTTCCGGTGCTATGTATGCAGGAGTTCCTACTGCTGATTTTGGCCTTGAATGCAGCAAAGATGACTAAACACCAAGAAGGAAAATTTGCTATTAAAACTTAACACTAAATTAAAAAAGCTTTGACAGAATAGCAAATACAGCTCGTTATTTCCAAAAATCCAAACCTTAGAGTAGCCAAAATCACAAATTTTCAAGCGAGGTGCAGGGCTTCCATCTAACAGTGTATTTTCCAGTTTCAAGTCTCTGTGGCAGATTTGCTATTAAAAAACCAGAGAAGTCATTTTTGGTTAGAGAGAGGGGGGTGCTACTATAGCTATAATTTGTGAGCTTTTAATTATACCATGAAGTGACAATAATCTACACCAGAGATCAGCTGCTGAAAAAAATATCTGGCCTGGAAAAATGAAGAGTGGAAATAACACATGAGAACTAAATAATATCATCTCAAAGAAAAGATGAAGGGGAGTTAAGGGAACTGAGAGAAAAACTAAGAAAAAACCTCATCTTCACTAAATCTACCAGCATTGCAGATTCTCTCAAAGAGTTCACCACCAGCCGCATACTCCATCACAATTGCCAAATGTGTGGGAGTCAAAGCGACCTGCAATAATCGATCGCAATCACATAAATTTTCTCTATTGAGCACAACATCTGACATCAGTTTCATTGTCGAATTCAATAGAAGAATTAATTGAACAAAGAAACACTTGCCTCTTTGAAACGAATTATATTGGGATGCCTGAGTGATCTGTGATTTATAATCTCTCTTGCCACATTCTCATCTATCTGTAAGGATAACAACAGCCAGAGGGCAGAGTTTTAGTCAATCATCCGAATATCAGTTAATTATACAACTTGTTAAGAAATATCCAGAAAGCATAAACCTTTAACAAGATCAAAATTAATATTTCCTGGAATAGGACAGAAAAGCTAAAAAATAATAATAATAATTAAAAGGAGTAATAAGAAAAAGGAGGACCTTGTGACCTCGCTCGATGTATTTCATGGCAACAAGCTCTTTGGTCTCCTTATGCCTCAAAAGCCTTGCCACCCCAAAGTTCCCAACTCCCAAATCCTTTACCAGCTCGTATTTCTCCATCTTCTCGGCTCAGCTCAATATCTCTTCTATCTATACGATCCCAAAGGTTGCACATGCACAAAATTACATGCAATTCTTTCTTTCTTTCTATATTTTTTCCCCTGCTCTTATAGCCTCATTTCATGGTATCTCATGCAAGATCTGAATCACTCTCCCCACTTTCCCCCCCACTCCCCCTACACACACCCCTAAGTCACAGAGTACATGTACTTGTAGAGCCAGTACCAAGTTAAAGTTAAAGAAACGCACTGTTAGAAAAGGGCAAGTGATGTTTGACGCAACAGTACGGGGGGAGCATGTGGAGATGGGGTCTGGGAAGCTGTTTAAAATATGATCGTGCCATTCAGCAGGATGGTAACTATTATTTCAGACAAAAACATGCACCGAAGAAAAGCTCGGTACAAGTATCGAGTCCTAATCACAAAATAATTTTTTTTTAAAATTTTAAAAATTAAATTTTCAGAAAAATAACTTCTTATTATGGCTCGGTATAGGTATCGAGTTTTTATTCAATGCATGTGCGCGACCTAATTATTATTATTATTATTATTATTATGATAGTTATGGGAATCCAAAACCAGCTTGAATCCAATTACTACCTGCTCTTCCATTCAGTTCCTGAAATTCATTCATTCCATCTTCATCATCATCTGTTACTTTTATTTCTTTCATTCTTTTTGTTCCCTTTACTTTTTTTAGATCTCCAAAGCCGCCGTTGCAATAGGAGATGTAACGTGGCCATTTTGGCATTTTTGGCGTTTTGCATGAATGCCCTTCCTCGATCCAAGGAATTACCTAAAAGTAAGACAATTTTCACATGCTAATTATAAGTGTTGGCTTCATGTTTTATCTTTTAATTCATGAGTGCATGTATGTATATATAGGACTACAAATATAAATTCAACAATATAATTTAGGGAAGATAAAAGTCATAAAAAAAACAAAATGAAGGCAGTAACCACAACTTTTTGTTATATAAATTAAATTTATGTTATTTAATTTTATAAATAAATAAAATTATATGTAAAAAATTTACTTTATTTTTGTTTTATATTTATTATATTGTTATATAGTAGGGTTTTTCAGAGAAATGTTACATAGATATAGGTTTTAGATTGAAAGATAGACAAGGTTAATGTGATAGGCATAGCCCCGTATGGGTTCCGCCTACTTTTCTTTTATTTATTTTATTATTTTTTTAATCTTTTAGACACGTATAATGTTTATACAACTAAAATAGAATGTGAAAATAAGTATTAACTTTTTGCATATAACTATAAAAAAAATATTAGATGTAGAAAGTATTTACTTGTTTGCATATTATACTTTAATTGTATTTACATCATATATTTCTAATAAATAAATAAATACATTAATAAATGAGACTACTTAAAGCCCATGTTTGCCAAGTTAGCTGTTTTAAGAGACTCTCCCATCCATGTATTACGCACTATAATTTAATGACTGAAGAACATGTTAAGTTTAATGTGAAGTTCAATAAATTGTTCCACCGATGACACTTTTTTTTTTTTAAAATTTTGAGAAAGATTATAATTATAGTCAATATTATGATATCATTAAAAGATAACATCATTCACAACGTTACTATATTTAAAAATGAATTGTATAAGTCATAAATGGGTTTGTCATGACAATACAAAATCATAAGAATCATAATTATATTTATGTAAAATTCCAAACTAAAAGAATTAATATATAAATTTTCTTTAAATAATATGATGCATTACTGTTGCTAATCATAAGGTCTATAAGTAGAATTACTTGAACTTCTCTTTTTCATTTGGTTAAAAGGAAAGGAGTAGAGAAAGAAAAAAAAAAAAAAAGAGAGAAAAGAAAGTTAAAGGAATAAAATCTAGAGAAGAGGGAAATTTTTCTATCCTCTTTATGTTTAAGAGAGTGTAACATGAGTAGTGAAAACTTTACATTTTTTGTTTAAGAATAAATGAAAAGTAATAATATGTGTAAAAGTACCAAATTTGCCATTTATAAGTTAACATATATACTTTTACTTAGCATGTGCAAGTTTGTATTTTGGTAAATAAAAAAAATGTGTCATATTATTTTATCAAAGTATTATATTTAATCTCTAAGGCGTTATATATTTTTAATAAAATATTGTATTTAATTTTTAAGGTATATTATAATTTTATCAAAATATCATATTTATTTTCTAAATTGTCATATAATTTTATCAAAGTATTGTATTTAATCTCTAAGATTGTTTTTTTTATATTGGTAAAAATTTGTAAATTAAAGAAACTTCTATAGGCATTATGATCTTTTCATAAATAAATAAAGAGATTAATCATTTTTCTCCTATTTTTGAAGGGATTAAATCAATGGATTTAAAGGAAAATTTTGCTACACATCTTCCTTTACTCAAAACAATTCCCTTTTCTTAAACACAATCCGTCATTTTTTCCCACCATTTTCCCCTCTCTCCTACCCCTATTTTCCTTCATTCCAAATAAAGCATTAGTTTCAAATATAAGATTCAAATTTTAATTTTTACAAACTAATAAAAAAGATGTATCAAATTAATGATAAAATAATTTTTAATATAAATTTAGTCAATTATTAAATACCTCTTTTCTTTCTAACATGTGTATATATATATCTATACTCATGAACATAATAGTTGAACATATAAATATACCATTGTTGAAAATATAAATCTATATTCTAAGAATTTATTTCCATGACTTAATTATTATGACTCAAATGGTAATAAATAAAAGGTATAGAAATCACATCATAAGATATAATTTGTTACTTCATTCTCTTATGTATTTGTTTAGGTTTTGTATAGGTATAATACCAGTTATTTATTATTATTTTCTATAATTTGTTATCTTTTTTATATTATTTGTTGCTTGGTTTTATTTATTGTTGTTAATAATTATTTTATTATTTTTAACAATACTTTTTTTTAAAAAATCTATTATCAAAATGCAATTTATTAGTAATAAATTCAAGTCACATTATATTCCAATATGAAATAAAAGTTAGAAAATTATACATTAATACAAAATCTTTATAATTTTTTGCAAGATGCCCTTGTAATAAGAGGATTAATATAGATACTAATACTTATTATTATATTATTGTTATAAGATTTGTGCAATTGCATCTTAAATGCAACTCATCTAAAGTAATTGACTTTAACTAATATTAGTTATCTCATATGCATTTAAGATATTCTTTTTACTATTATTTTTAACATTAACATTTTTTTCATTTTGATAAATTATAAATTACACAAGTAATAATAATTTTTTTTATTTTTAAACTTATATAACTATATTTTGGAAAGAATCAGAAACTTTGCTTTTAATGCTTAAAGGACCTTTTGTTCACATTATGTAACAAAGAATATATGTAATTGAACAATTCTTTTGACCTTGACATCTTTATCCCTATTTATAATCATACAAGTGATAAAATTCCTCATGATATGCTCCAAGAAATCTACACATATTAGCATATTAGTTAAAATACATCTAAGACACTTGTGGTTACTCTGCCAATGATTGGCTAGGGTCACTATACGAGATAAGGAACATTTATGGATACTTATTTACTTTTGGTTTTAATGCATTGTTTTTTTTTAGTTTAAGAAAGTAATCCATTATTGCATAATCCAAAATTGAGGCAAAATATACTACTACAACATTAACTATAAACCAAACCATTTGGCTAACAAAATTTCTTATAGATATGGAGCAAAACCCAAGAAAACCTCTAATGATCTTCTATGATAATCAAGCAACAATAACTATCTTAAAGAATTTAATTCTTTATGAAAAAATTGAACATTTTAAAAATTAAGTTGTACTTCATTAAAGAATTATATTTTAAAAGATCAAATATATTAATATGCTCATTATAGGGCTACCAAGACTAAGATTTGAAATCTTAAGGGCAAAGTAAGAAAAGCAATTTAACTACATCAAGAATAAGTGATGGATTTAATCATTTATGGTGTAATTATATCATTGTTAAGCTTCTCTCCGTATTAAAAGTTCAAATTTTAGTTATGATAGGTAAAAGAAAGGAAGAAGTTGTCATTAGTCTCCCATTCTTTCAAGTGTCATTTTATCTTGTTTAACTTGTTTTTATGTAACATAGATTGCTTAGTTTGAATTTATATTAGTTTGCTTGTTCAGGTTACCAAAGTTAAATGTTGTTTTGAAGTCTTGGAGTTTAACTTATAAAATTTGAATTTTTGTTTACTTATAGAAGTTAATGACATGCATTAAACTTCATTTTGAATTTGTAATGATGCATTAGTTTTAAAACTTCAAATATAATGAATTTGTTATTAATGGAAAGGTTAAAGAGACATATTTGCTTGATCTTATCCTTACTTTATGTTATTTTCCAAAAAAACTAAGATTATTGTTGATGCTTTTGTTTTAAAATCAACACTTGATCTCTAATACTCCTCTCAAGCGTAAATTTTTTCTACATTTAGAACTTGCCTCCCCTTAAGAGTGTTAGGAGCTTACATTTTGCCTTTTGGGCTATATTTCCTTCTTTTGGGTTGTATTGCCTCTTTTTTGGCTGTGTAATTTTTCTTTTTCTTATTATAGTTTCTATTAAGAGTCTATACTTCTTCTTATTCCTTATAGAGGAAGTCTCCATGGGTAATAAATTATTGCATTTATCATTCATTGCATTCTTTAGTATCAAAGTCGATAATTTGATTCTCAAATATAGTTTATCCAAAGCCAATCATGGCAATGCATAATGGAAATTGCCCCCATAAGTATCCAAAAGGCTTAACCCTAAGAGAAGTCAAAGCCTAACAAAAAGGGGAAAAATTGCATAACCTAAGAAGAGGCTAAAAAATTAAATAAGAAGGTAGCCTAAAAGGCAAAAATTAAGCTTTTAACACTATAAAAAATAGTAGGTCTAAATATGAAAGAAAATCACACTTAAAAGGAAGTATTAAAAATCAAACATTTAGTTATAAATAAAGTTAAAGAGACCAAAATCTATCATTTATAAGATAAGGAAGAATATAACAACATATCAATAAAAAAAGATCTATAACCTAATGGCTTAAGGTTTTGAATGCAATGTGGTATTCATAAAGCTTATTAGGTGTTACTTTCTCTTACCCTTTAATGATCCATCTTAGTTATAAGGCCCATGCCTATATATTTCACTTTGGCAAATAATATTAATCCATTTATTAATGTCATTGATCATAATGACATAATTTACAACTTCTATGGTTTTTCCAAATATATGCACTAAGTAGTAATTGCCTTTCATGAACTAACAATTTTTATTATGATTAGACTTCAAAATGGATAAAAATTAATAATTTATATATTTATTTCAATTTTTATTATGATTTACAACTTAAGTTTATAACCCCTAAAGCTCTAGAACTAGCAATGAAATTGAAAGTGTTAAGACCCCAAAGTTTCATATTTGGTTTAGATAATTATAGAACATTAAGAGTTACTAACTTGTTTGTAAAGAGTGATTAGTGAGTAGATTAAATTGAAATGGAATAATGTAAGAATAAGAAGACCAACTCACTATTTATATTGGTTTCATTTATCATTAACTAGTCATATGATGTATTAGTTCATTCATAAAATCTTGCTAGGACGTTAATAGATAATGATGCAATGAAAAGCTTAATTGAATGTCAAAGAAAAAAATGATGCGATCCTTAATAAGCGGGATTATATCCTTAATAGTAGTCTGTCAAGTCTATATAAGTGTATTACCTACGACTTTTAGATTCAACTAAGCAATAATATTACCAAAGCATTTATCTTATTGGAAGCAGATCCCCTCGAAGAGATCATTAGAGGCTGATCCCCTCAAAGCGATTAATCCTATCTTTTTTATTTTTACAAAACCCTTGTTTTCAATTCATACTTCCCAATCCCTATTCCAAAATTCCTTGTTCCAAAACCCTAGGTTCTCATCATTTGGTATCAGAGTGGCGTTCTTAGGGATTCTATATATATTCCATCTACAAAAAAAAAAAAAAGTTTTTATGCCCTTTACCTGACAACAAAAGAAAAATTTAGGTATCACCAATTTGCGATCTTATAGTATGTCTTCACACAACTCCTTGATTGCCCAAAGATCTCAAAATTGAAGAATCATTATCTCTCATGCAAGAATCTTTCACGAGGCTTGAACAGACGGTATTCTCTATTGCACAGAGGGAGTCAGGAGACAACACTCCTAGATCTACTAACAAACAAAAAGAACCTGTAGAATCCTATGGAGGCACCAATCGTGACTATACCTAACTACACACAAGGGTAGAATTTCCCCGCTGGGATGAGAGTGATCTCGTAGGTTGGATCTCTTGGACTGAAAAATATTTTCACTTCCATCGTACATCAGAGCTTTTTAAAGTTGAAATTGTTTCTGTTTAATTAGAAGGTGATACAATCCAATGGTATGATTGGGTTGAAACATGTGGTGGAATTCCCACATAGACTGAATTTACTAAAGGTCTTCTTATGCGATTTGGGCCCTCAGAATATCACAATGTTGACGGAGAGCTCGCAAAAATTCACCAGATATCCACCATGCTCGAACATCAGAGTTGATTTGAACGACTTGCCAATCGAGCTAAAGATTGGTCCGAAAGGCAATTGGTGGGAACATTCATTGAAGGGCTTACTTTTGACATCCGACGAGAAATTAAGTCTTGCCAACCACGAACGATGGTAACGGCTATTTCCTTTGCTTGCTTATAGGAGGAGAAGCTAAATGCTGAAAATCGTTGACCATATGTTAAAGCCATTAGTAAACTTATCAAAGGTAACACCAACTTACCTTCTCTTACTCGTCCTTTGAACGCTAAACATTTAACCCAAGAACAATTAAAAGAGCGAATGACAAAAGGGTTGTGTTAGCACTGTGATGAGAAGTGGCACAAGGAGCACAGTTATAACAAGGGAAGCTTTTAATGATTGAGTTAGTTGAGGGGACTTAAGAAATAAGAAATGACTACACGACCCCAAATAATGATGACACCTTTGTTAAATTCATAGATGAGCCTGCAGTGCATGCTTTAGCTGAGTATTCGAACCCACAAACTATGAAGATTGATGGAGTCTTCAAAGGATAACTAGTAATGGTACTTGTTGACTCGAGTAGTACCAATAACTTTATGGATGAGAAAATTGCCAAAAAACTTGTTTTTTCAGTTGAGGATTATGACAAGTTTGCTGTAAAGGTTGCAGACAAGAGAAATATGACATGTCAAGGGAAGTGCACAAAGGTAAAACTCGCATTACAAGGTCAAATTGTTTATGTAGATCTTTTCTTACTACCCTTAGAAGATTATGAAATTATCCTTGGCATTGATTGGTTGTAGACCTTGGAAGATATTACTTGGAATTTCTCTAGTTTAAGAATGAAATTTCTATTGAATGGACATTCAGTGGAATTACAAGAAAGACGCGGGGATAAAATTACCACTGTTAGTAGTCATCGAATGAAGAAGGTCTTACAGAAGGCATGACAAGGGTTTCTAGTGCAGTTGACAGGTGCAGAGGTGGTCGTATCACATTCTATACTAGGGAAGGAGGTTACGATACTATTAACTGAATTCTCTAGTTTGTTTGTGAAGCCCGCAGGTTTACCCCCACAAAGGATACACAACCATCATACTCCGTTATTATCCAAAAATATACCTATTAATGTTTGACCTTACTGTTATCCACACTTCTAAAAAGGAGAAATTGAGAAAATTGTTAAGGAGATGTTGGAAGCAGGCATTATCAGACAGAGTGTTAGCCCATATTCATCTCTTGTCCTTTTAGTAAAAAAGAAGGATGGTTCTTGAAGGATGTGCGTGGACTATTGAGCACTCAACCACATCACTATGAAGGATAAATATCCTATTTTTGGGTTCGATGAACTATTAGATAAATTGGGTGATGCTCAATTATTTACTAAACTGGATTTAAGGTCAGGCTGTCACCAAATTCGGGTCCATAAGGAGGATATTCAAAAAATAGCTTTCCGGACACATGATGACCATTACGAGTTCTTGGTTATGCCCTTTGGGCTTACCAATGCACCTTCAATATTTCAGAGTTTAATGAACGATATCTTTCAGCCATATTTACGTAAGTTTGTCCTGATATTTTTTAATGATATTTTGTTGTATAGTTCTTCCTTTGAAGCACATTTGTAATATTTGCGAATTGTGTTCACTACCTTACATAAGAGCTTTTTATTTATTAAGAAGACAAAATGTAACTTTGCTAGTCCAACAATGGAGTATCTTGGCCATGTTGTCTCCAAAGAAGGTGTGACAGTTGACCCTTTCAAAATTCAAGTAATGTTGGATTGGCCAATTCCAAATACGATCAAGGCACTACAAGACTTTTTGGGATTGACTGGTTATTATCGTAAGTTTGTTCGTGACTATGGAAAGATCAACGCTGAATTGACAACTCTTTTAAAGAAGGATTCATTTAACTAGAATGACAAAGTAGAGGAGGTGTTTGCTCGACTCAAGTGAGCCATGACCACTACCTCAGTTCTTACCTTACCAAACTTTAGTAAGGTATTTATTATTGAATCTGATGCTTTTAGAATTGAAATTGGTGTAGTATTAATGCAAGAAGGTTACCCTATTGCCCTCACCAGTAAGGCATTATCATCAAAATATCTCAGTATATTTGTCTACGATAAGGAGATGTTAACTATTGTTCATACAGTCTCGAAATGGCGTCCGTATCTCATTAGGAAGCGTTTTCAAATTCAGACTAACCATAAAAGTCTGAAACATTTATTAGAGTAGCGAATCTCTTTTACAAAACAACAAAAATGGATTTCCAAATTGTTGGGTTATGATTACGAGATCATTTATAAAAAGTGGAGTGAGAATTTAGTAGTCGATGCATTATCTCATATTCCAGAATAGGCGGAAGTGGTGGCACTATCTATCCCTACCTGTACTACAATTGTGTAAATTAAAAAGGAGTAACGGGATGATTGTGAAACTCAAGAAATTGTTGAGAAGTTACAGATAGATCCTAATTCGGTTGCTCATTACACTTAGGATTCTTGAGATTTCCATTATAAAGGGAGATTGGTACTTATTCCTCATTCTTCCTACAAAGACACAATCATACAAGAATATCATGCATCCCTGACTGCCGGCCATTCGGGATTTCTTCGGACCTACAAGCGTATTGGTAAGGAATTTTATTTGAAAGGTATGAAGAAGGAAATCTGAAAGTTTGTAACTGAATGTGATGTATGCCAACATCACTAGAATGAATCTGTGGCATAGCCAGGACTTCTTCAACCTTTACCTATCCCAAAAGAAGTTTGGACGGACATCTCTATGGATTTTATTAAGGGACTCCCACTGTCCCAAGGTAAATCCATTATTTTTGTTGTTGTTGATCGCTTGACCAAATATGCTTATTTTTGTGCAGTTAGTCACTCTTATACTGCTACTAGTATTGCTCAAGTTTTTGTATATTATAAGGCTCTACGGTGTTCCTAAATCAATTGTCAGTGACCGAGATAAGGTCTTCATCAGTAATTTTTGAAAAGAATTATTTCGCTTGCAAGGGACGCAGCTGAATATGAGCACTGCTTATCACCTACAAACAGACAAACAAACTGTAGTAGTCAATTGATGCTTGGAAAACTACCTTCATTGCTTTGCAAGCGATAAGCCAAAGAATTAGGTAAAATGGCTTCCTTGGACTGAATGGTGGTATAATACCACTTACCATTCCTCTACAAAGATGTCCCCATTTCAAGCAATTTATAGGCGAGTTCCACCTACTCTTACAAGGTATATAGCTGGATCATCTCACGTGGATCAAGTCGATAAGGACTTACAAGACAGAGATAGGTTACTCCAACTCCTGAAAGATAACCTTATTGCAGCTTAAACCCATATAAAACAACAAGTGGATATGCATCGTACGGAGCAAGAGTTTTTAGTAGGAGATTGGGTCTATCTTAAACTTCAACCATATTGGCAGTTATCCATCATTATCCGCTCCTCAATGAAATTATCTCCTCGTTTCTTTGGGCCATACCAAATTCTGGAACACATTGGTCCTGTTGCTTATCGTCTTAGCTTACCAACAGGATCAAAAATACATCCTGTCTTTCATGTCACTTACTTGAAAAAGAAGGTAAGGGATGGTGTGGTGACATAAAGCCAATTGCCTGACATTACCTGTACAGAAGAGGTCCACCTTCAACCGCAAGCCATCTTAGACTGATGTATTGTCAAACGTGGAAATCGAGCTATTGTCCAAATCCTGATTCAATGGACTAACCTCCCTATTGAGGATGCTACCTAGGAGTTCTATCATTCTTTTGCAATTCAATTTCCATACTTTATTACGAGTCAATCTTGAGGACAAGGCTATTTTAAAGGACAACGGAATGATGCGATCTCTAATAGGCGGGATTATATCCCTAATAGGTGGAATTGTCTTTTATTATTTTTGAATTAGTAGGTGGGATTATATCCCTAATAATGGTCTATCAAGTCTATATAAGTGTATTGCCTACGACTTTTAGATTCAATTAAACAATAATATTACTAAAGCATTTAGCTTATTGGAGGCAGATTCCCTCAAAGAGATCATTGAAGGCTAATCCCTTCGAAGAGATCAATCCTATCTCTTTTATTTTTACAAAACCCTTGTTTTCAATTCCTACTTCCCAATCCCTATTCCAAAATTTCTTGTTCTAAAACCCTAGGTTCTCACCAAAAAATTCAAAAGATGGAACATTAACTTAAAAAGAAATTAAGTGTCACTCAAAATAATCAAATTTTAATGCCTCGTGTGATCATATAAAGATAAGATGTTAAAGAAAGTCAAGAAATGAAACAATAACTTAAGAAAAAAACAATTGAATTTCAAAGCCTCGTGTGATCATATAAAGATGAATTAGATGATAATCCATTCATTATTGGAAAGTTAAAGTGTTTGGCCTTTAACACCACTAACAATGCCTTAATTGAAGATCTATAAAAATAGTTATCACTAAAAGAGTGTAAAATGTGAAGTTGTGATAATAAATTAAATGTGTTAACTTTAAATAAATTTTTTAAAACTATTTTTAAAGACCATGTGCTAGCTTTTGAAAACATATATAGAAATGTTTTCAAATTTCCAACATCAAATCTATAAGTTTTCAAAGTCAATGGAATCTATTTATGATAATAATTAGTTAGAGCCATATATGAAAATAATTTGGCAAATTTTTTAAATTCTAGCTAAACATTTTGAATCATTTTTTTATTATAAGCAACAACTAGAAAAGTCTCAAATTTGTCTAAATTTACTTTGTACAACAATTACAAATAACTTTTCTTCATTATATTTTAGAGAAAAAGAACAAAGAAGCTATATTAAAATATCTTGTAAGAAAAATTTGTAAAGCTTTTTATAAGGTCAAAAGGCCTAAATTGTAATAGCAACAAAGTACCTTAAATGATACTTTAATTAGATGATCAAAAAAAGTGCTAGTACTAATAAAAAGTTTTGATTAAGTGATCAAAAGGAAAAGAGCAAGTGTGCTCTTAGTCAAGTAATTAAAGTGTTATAAGGGTTTAATCTTCACTTATGAAAAAGATTAAGCTAATGGATTGTAAAATAGCCAAGAAAGAGTTTAAGAAATGGATGTAGGCTTAAGGATAAGTTTAACCATTATCAATCTCTTATGTTGATCAATTTATCCCTTTAAATTTCTATATTATTGTTCATAAAAACATATAACTCTTAGTTATTTACTTTGTATTTGATTATTTTATTTGCCCTAGTTTTATTATGTTAGTTACTTGTGTTTGTATTACCTAATTCACACTTTTTCTTAAGTTGTTTCAAAACCAATAAAAAAAGCTACTTATAGTGTCAAGCTTTGAACATGCTAATAAAGATAAAAAAAAATGTAGGTTAGACCATAGTACTAAGGTTTTATTAATACTTATATACCCTGAGTGTGATATACTAGTTTGATAGTTATTTGTTTAATCTTATAAAATGGATAACACCATTATAACATAGGGAAGGCATTAGTCCCTTTAAAAGGAAGCCTTGTTATCATTGGTTTCTCATTATGTTGTTCACAACTTAAGGATTACGTAACTTAATGATAATCTTATTACTTTTTGAGCTCTAAAGTTTAACACTTGATTTAAAGTTGCTCCCCTAAAAAAAAAAAAGATAATTAAATTATTGCTTTTGCACCATCAAATTCAAATATATAATAATTTAATTAGGGTTCCCTTTGTTGAAATTTGTATAATATAAGTGATCTATTTTGATGTATATGAAATTAACTTGCATATTGGTCAAAAAAAATTTACACAGACCTCTTATTGACTAAGAGATATCATTTTAATACAAAAAAATATAAATAAAAATACAGATATGGAAATTGGATGTGAGGATTGGACTCAAACCCATATCACTTAATCTTTAATTATTGGTTGTTATTAGCTGCTATTCATCAAAATATGTATCAACTGTAACAAATAGTTAAGATTGAATGAAGTAAATTCATATCTAAATTCCATATCAACATAATATTTCTAAAAAGGATATACTTTTATGTTGATTATTTCCTTTTGTTTTTTTTGCAAAAATATGAAGATTTTAATCAATATGAAACTAAGTCACCCTATACAAATATGACTCATTCTAAGTTAAAACCATTTTTACCCATTGCATATGGCTATAAGAACTAAAAGTAAAAAATCAAAATGCAAATCCTTGCATCACAGCTAGAATGATGACACTATTTTTTATGCTTCGTACTAGTCTACATAAGCCAAATGAATTTGCAATTAATTACTATAGAAGAATCCGCCCATTTTCCACTTACAAAAAAGATTATATCTACTACATTCTTATACAACTATATAGGTGGTTTTTAGCATCCATTGGAAATGTTATTCTTGTGTGGTTGAAGCTGTTTGAAAGAGTTAATATAGCTTTTAATAATTAAACCTTAAAACATATAAACAATTGAAAGTCATATATTAATTTAACAAAAATTGTGCTTTTAGCTATATTAATCAATAATTTCTTGCAACTATAAAAGAATAATTTGAAATAATATTTTAACTTATTGCCTTATACTTCTTATAAAATATAATATTGATTGTTTACAGACTTTTTTTATATAAAGATAGGTTAAGAACCATCTTGTTCTTTTTTTATGACTTTCCATCAAGATAAGTTTGTTGATATTGTTAGAATAAAATGATAGTTTAACTGTCATTATATATTATATCAATTAAAAAAACATTATAATAGATCCTACATGGTGTTTTTTTTTTCTTTTTTTCTTTAATGTTGAATACGAAGAGCTGGGCTCGAAGTCGGTTCTCTCAATGCCTCACGATTACTCGGTTGTTACCGGGTTATCTGTACCCCTCGTTGTACATATTCGGGCCCGTCTACGAAACGTCCAGACAATGAAAAGTGGTCCAATTGGAGCCGTTGAGATCTCTGGAAGGCCCACGCAACAATCGTCAGAGACCATGGAACATCATCAATGGTATATAATTTCCAACATTTGCAGGTTTAGAATCCAAATCTTCTCAACTTCGAAGCCACAATCATGACGTTAACGTACATAATTTTGTTTAAACTGAGATTTCATATTCATTTTGGATAGTTTTTTAATAGCTTTGTGTTTGTACAAAAATTGAGACGAAAATTTACTCGGAGGTCGAAATTTACGAATTCTTTTTTGTAAAAAAAAAAAAAAGAAAAACATCAGTGCAAAAACATTGTTAGAAACATCCAATTAAGGCTGAATAAAATTTTTTGCTTTCCAAAATATGATCAGGAGGTTAACCATAAAACTACATGGCATCTAGAATTTCAAATCTCCATCATCAGGTATCAAAGATAGTGGGTGGAGTCCATGATATCAAATCAGCAAAATAAAGGAACCAAAAATAAAAAATTAAAATAAAGATGTGAAAAACGAGCCGCAATCATGTCCTAAACTCGTTCAAGACCATTGCAATTATTGTTGTTGGACAGTTGGCTCTCACTTTTCTTTCATTTATTTCTTTGGGTTTCCCACCCCCCCTCCCCTTTCTTTCTCTTCCAATTACAATCCCAATGAAAAATGAAAAATACTCTGGTTTTTCTCATTTCATAAAATTATTAATGCTCGATAAGACCGCTGCTTGCGGAGGTGGTGGGGTCATGGGGTCCGGAACCTGAACAACGTCCCCCGAATGGGTTGGCAGCAGTCTCCCAACGGTGCACTGCAGATATTCTAACCGGACATGAGCAGTGTTGGAAAAGAGGATCCTAGGCTTTGCCACATGATCAACGGTCCAATTTCGAGCGGCACGTCTTTGTGCGTGCATGTTTTATGTTTTTTTTTGGGTTTTTTTTTTTCCTAATGGCCCCCACGTCACTGACTTGTCTTGTCGGGTTCACGCCACCCAACAACGCGGACACAACAGCAAAAGAGAACAAATCAATATTTAAATCAGAAATGATAAAATAAAGTAATATAATTACCGGAAATATTAAGAAAACACGTAATTGAAACACAAAATAAATACGGACTTATCTTAGTTTGTTTTAATTAATTTGTCTTTTTACAAATAATTATAATAAATTAATATTTATCTTGTGTCTTTTTAATCAAAATCTTACAAAAAAAAAATTTAATCAATTATTTCTGTGAATAATATTGGTTGGTTACGTGGCTCCCAGTTCTTCATTGATAAAATAAGGCCGGCATACACGCCGATAATTTTTCCGTTTACACAGTCGTTACAACGATTCGATGACCTGCCACGATTAAAATCAAAGTGTTATTTTTCCATTTCAAAACGGTAGTCATCTGTGCCGTGAGTCTGACTATACGTTAGCTAAAATTATTCTGTAAACAGTTTCATATGATTGTATGAACTTTGTTTCACAGGAAATTTGTAGTAATAATGAAAAAAAAAAAAAAAAAGAGGCATACATGGACAGAGGAGTGAGAGTGAGAGTGAGAGAGAGAGGGACGAAGAGGGAGTGTGATGGGGAGCTTAATTTTTTTCTTTTTTTTTTTTTTAAAATAATAAGGCAAAATATGCATTAACATATTATATAATGTATATATAATATTTTTTTAAGCAATTTGCATAATTTTTTAAATTTGTGTGTAATTTATATTTTAACTAATTGCATATCATATATTTTAAAAAAAATTAAAAAAAAATACACCTTATCCCTCCCCTTAACTTTCTCCCCGTCCTTTTTAACATTTTTCAAAAAAAGAGCAGACACCCTGCGTGGACTTGGTCCACAGACACCCTTTTTCGTATCATACAAATTTTGGACGCTTTTGTTTTTCTTTTTTTGGGAAATTGTAAAGATTTGGGATTTGAATTTAGGAGTAATGCTGCGGGCTAAGACAATGTGAATGATTCGCCGTAAATGTTCAATAACTCGTGGGGATACAGGTCACACCATTGACCCATAAATGTTCAGTAACTCTGATCATGGTTAGGCGCCCTGGATTTTGAGATTGGGACAACTGAAAGAGGGAATGCTCTGGTTCATGCATTTGTTTGTGTACTTCGGGAACAAAGATCGGCTAAAGACGTTTGGGTTATCTGCTGATTACGATTACGATTACGAAGAAGAAGGAATGGGGACGGGACAGATTGTAAAATGGAGAGAAATGGGTGTGGGTCCCCCCAAGACAAATCACTTTAACAATTTCCTAAGCACAGCACAGCACAGAGCAGAGGCCAAATAAATAAGATTTTAGTCCAAGCTGGTGGCATTTTGAGCTTGACAGCTTGTTGTCTAAACTTTTAATTCGCAATTTTACCCGAAGTTTTATGCACAAATCATGCCTCCTCCCACTCTCTATATAACTTCTTCCTTCTCCCTTTGAAGTGCCTCACTCCTTCCGCCACAAACATCTGCAAAAGTTCAATTTGATTAGCGAAGATTTTTTTAGAATCGATCAAAGGCAAAATAATTTAGGCTGGCAATGGCAGAGGGGGCTCAAAAGACTGTCCAAGAGCAAGTGCCACCGGTAGCACAGGAAGAAGTGGTGGCGGTTGCGGCTGATGTTCCACCCACAAAACCTGCTGCTGAGAAGCGAACAATGCCGGTGGTGGAGGAGAAACAGCGGTCGCCGCCACCCTTGTCAGTGACCGAGGAGGATACTGTCGAGACTAAACGCAGTGGAGAAGGTGATGATGAGGTGAATGTTCCTTCTTCAGGTTCTTTCAAAGAAGAGAGCACTAAAGCTTGTGATCTGTTGGATTCCGAGAAGAAGGCGCTCCAAGAGCTCAAGCAACTTGTTGGAGATGCGCTCAATAAGCACGAATTACTTCTCGTTTCACCACCACCAACTGCAGCTCCAATAACAAAAGAGGCACAACCAGTGGAAGGGCAGAAACAAGCTTCTTCTGCCGCGATGGCAACAGAAGAGGAGAAAGACGCGGTGCAAGAAGGGCCGAAGCATGATGAAGTCACAGCAGAACCAAACTATGGAGTTCTAAACGAAGAAAATAATGTTGCAGTGGTGGAAAAAATCACGCAGGTTGTTTTCGAAGAAAAGGTGGCTGCAGCTGCTGCTGACACCGTGGATGACGATGGTGCCAAGACTGTGGAAGCCATTGAAGAAACCATCGTAGCCGTCTCTTCTTCTTCTCCTTCTGCTGCTACACAGCCACAGGAGCAGAGCTCCATTGATCAGGATGCGGCCGCCTCCGCAGCAGCCAGAGAGGTTAAATCTGAGTCTTCCAATAATGAAGTGCCCAAGCCGCCAATGCCAATGCCCCCGCAGAAAGTTTCCATTTGGGGCATACCGCTGCTGTCAGACGAGAGGAGCGATGTGATTCTCTTGAAATTCCTCCGCGCCAGGGATTTCAAGGTGAAAGATGCCTTCGCCATGCTGAAGAACACCATTCGTTGGAGGAAGGAGTTTGGCATTGAGGAGTTGCTTGATCAGGACCTGGGTGACGATTTGGCCAAGGTCGTTTTCATGCATGGCTTCGATAAG
This sequence comes from Ceriops decandra, assembly GCA_020615895.1. Lineage (NCBI taxonomy): Eukaryota > Viridiplantae > Streptophyta > Magnoliopsida > Malpighiales > Rhizophoraceae > Ceriops > Ceriops decandra. The sequence goes on from JAHLGO010021107.1 coordinate 7,960,490, forward strand.
CAAAGACACCCAGTGTGCTACAATGTCTATGGGGAGTTCCAGAACAAGGAGCTTTACCACAGCACTTTCTCTAATGAAGACAAGAGGCAGAGATTCCTGAAGTGGAGAATTCAATTCCTAGAAAGGAGTATCAGGAAATTGGACTTCAGCCCCGGGGGTATTTCCACCATTGTTCAGGTTAATGACCTGAAGAATTCTCCCGGACCTGCCAAGAGAGAACTCAGACAAGCTACCAGACAAGCACTTCAACTGCTTCAAGACAACTATCCTGAATTTCTAGCAAAACAGGTGTAAATTTGATCATTTCCCTCTCTATATGATTCTTTCACTGTTGTTGCAGAAACCCAATCCACATGGGGTAGTTTTGAATTTTTGTGTTATGTTGGTTGGTTGCTTTCAGGTCTTCATCAATGTGCCTTGGTGGTACCTAGCAGTAAACAGAATGATAAGTCCATTTCTGACCCAGAGGACAAGGAGCAAGTTTGTCTTTGCTAGTCCTTCCAGATCTGCTGAGACCTTATTAAGGTTAAATTGTACTAAAGTTTTTTATTGACTATCCTTGTCGTATGATGTATCTCCCTGTGGTTGGGTTAAATTTGGTTCTTACCACTATTCAGGTACATAGCTGCTGAGCAAATACCAGTCAAGTATGGCGGCTTGAGCAAAGATGGTCAATTTGAAACAACCGATGTTGTTACTGAGGTTACTCTGAAACCAACAGGAAAACATACTGTGGAATTCCCAGTGACCGAGGTTCAATTCTTTTCCCAAGAAGAGAAACCATATTGACCAATTGAGCTTAGATGCAACCATTATTGTTTCTAAGTTTTTCGGTTTGTTTTGCCTTGATTATTGTTAACCATGTGCCCTGCCATTGTGCCTAATTCATGTGCAGACATGCCTTTTGACATGGGAAGTCCGTGTAGTTGGATGGGATGTAAGCTATGGGGCAGAATTTGTGCCCAGTGCTGAAGAAAGCTACACGGTGATAATCCAAAAGGCTAGAAAGGTTGCTACAACAGAGGAGCCAGTGGTCTGCAACAGTTTCAAGAATGGTGAACCTGGAAAGTTTGTGCTCACTATTGACAACCCCACCTCTAAGAAGAAGAAGCTCCTCTACCGATTGAAAACAAGCCTTCCTTTGGCTGACTGAACATCTCATGAAAACCTGCTGGGACATTTCCTTGAATTTTTTGCTGCCAATATTATCAGCAGGTCATCACATTGAGAGGAAGGGTGTTTTCGGGTGTCCTTGTTCAATATTGAATATGTATGTCTATTTTTTATGCATGAGTTTCCTGTTCTATTCGAGGGGTAAGAAAATATGGGATATGACAAAAATTGTAAATCTTTATGCTATGCGTGTATTGGTATACTGGGGGACATTTGTTTTATCTTTTCCTAAATTCTATGGTTGGGCTTTCATGTCTTTGATTTACCATGGGCTTTGAATAGTTGCAAGATGCACTGGAGATACAGTTTTGAGTTGCTGCTTAAAAAATCTTGGCTAAAGGCCTGCTTCAGTATACTGCAACCATGTAAAAGAAAAGAAATATATATATGTCTTTCTTCATGCTCTCTCTCTCTCTCTCTCTCACACACACACACACACAACAAATGAGTAATCAATATTGTTGCCCCTTGGCCTCCTAAAAACCAAAAAAAAATAAAAAATAAAAATTTGGCTTTGGTATTTCCTTGAATAGCTATGATCTAGGCGATACTTCTCAGTTTAGAGTGAACGTGTGCAAGTATCTGTTTTTGGGCCTTTATAGGAAAGGCCTGGCATGGAGATCGTTTGATTTTTATTTTTATTTTTAATTTTTTCTTCCAAAAGTGACGAATGGTCATCATTAACACCACTTTTATACTTTTGTGCTTTATGCTTGCGTTTCATTTCTTTCAAATTTTTAAATCGTTGCTTTGCTGCGGATTGGTATCGTTTCTGCTTATTTTTCGTGTCATCACTGATCCAAAGAGGGCAACATGAAAAATGCAGCGCCTGCAATGCAAAGCCAGAGAATATTATATTGTAATCCTAACAGAAATGAAAAAAAAAAAAAAATCCCTTTTAACATTCTACACATTATGTGGAATACAAGGGTAGTTTGTCGTTGCTGAGTTAGTAGTCAAGGACGCTGAAAAACAAGTATTAGCAAGGCAAGGCGAGGGACATTTTTTTTTATAATGGAAGGATCCCGATTGAAGCACAGAGGATATGGGTTCATCATAAATAATTATGTCCACAATAATATATTACGTCCATGATGATAACTTGATTTAATCAAATAATATAATGTCCACAAAAGCTCCCTCGGCACTTAATCTTTTTCTTTTCCTTTTCCTCAAGAAATATATACATTTTCTAGTCTAAAGCAAATACACACACACACACACACACACATACATTTGTATATTATTAGTTGGTAATTTACCAAAAGCTGGCGCGAGAGTTTGGACGACACGGGCCTCCCCACATTGACACAATGGAAGTTCCGTTAGCTTTTTATGAAGGGATCCATAGGAAATTTTTACATTTTGGGAAAAAGGTATAGTCAAAGGAGAGGCCATTAGTCAGATCTTGGCATTGGCATGGTCACCAAGGCCAAGGAGAAAGCAACGAAATGAACAGTAGTACGTAGGTAACATTTATAAGTAGATAAAAAGATCCTAAACTTAAGTGGATATAATTAATTTTTATGTTATATCAATACTTGAATAATATAAATATATTATATATAATATAATAGTTTTTTAGTTTATTTAATTAAATTCGAATACATAATAGGGTGAGATTGGGAACCACTGGAAAATAAGGGTAACAAAGGATCTCAACGTACCAAAGTCTAAGTGAAGCCCATGTGATCTTTTTGGGTTACCTTGTCAGCCCTCATCAATGCATTGGGTTCTGTGTACTGTGCAGCATAGACTATTATTATTATTATGTAGACCAGATGGGTAATATGCAGTCTGAAGGGATCCGAGGGAGGTGAACTCCAACGAGGATATTACTAATAATAATAAATAAAAAAAATAAAAAAAAACAAACAAACTAAGTTTATCTTTAGAAAAAAGTAAGTTTGTTTTCGTCTATCACAATTGTCAGATAGTTGTCATCTTCGATGGCAGCAAAGTTATTTTGTCCAAAAGCAAAAATCATCATGAAAGCCACTTGAAGCCGATTTGGTTTACCGTTTACAATAACTAGTTAGTTTTATTATTATTACCCGTGCACATCTTTCAATTGTTTTTTGTTTTTTTTGTTGAGCATCTTACATAAGAAAATTATATTCAATAAGATAAAAAGAAAATTCTTGCAAGAATTTTTATTAACTACTTATTATTTGGGGTTTTTGAGATTGAAGTCAGTTATTTTATTACTTAATTCTTATTTATTTTTAAGACAAATTAAAGGTCATCAGTTTAGCTTTTAGATTCCTAAAATTGAAGATAGAAAATAAAAGAGTCTTCCTCTCTTAAGAAATATTATGAGATATAATAACAATTTATTTTATGTAATTGTAAGGGACCTGAATGGATAGCAAATGAGCATAGTTGCTGGGACTCCTCATGACTGACAATTACTCGTATACTTTCCCAGGCCATAAAAAACCTCCCAAAGCACCCATGGATAGTTCATCATGAATTTCATGTAGGGCGCTGTTGATGAATAAGAAAATCATATTTCTCCAATTGGAAAATAAGAGAGGGGTCACAAGATTAAAATTCTGTTATTACTACTATTTCTAATCTCCTCCTACTGCGCTCCTTAGTGTTCCTCTACCGCCTAATGTTTACCATGAGCAGAACTTTAATACTTCACTGATAACCATATAATCACAGACGGAAAAAGCTCGAGAACCTCACAATGACATAGCAAACAATTGCATACTTAGCCTCCCGTCTATGTAGAAAAAGGAACAAAAACACGCACATACACAACATTTTCGTGAACATTACACCGCATCAGTCTGTCAAATTTAGGATCGTTTGGTCCGATTTTGTGGGGTAGAGAATGAACCCATCTTTGGCCTTTAGAGCTTAAAGAATCCCCCAGGAAACTATCTATCTGCAATATGAAAGCTACTAGTAGACCTGAGATTCAACACAGGGAAGTGACTTTCATCAAAACTTTTGCCACTATGAGCGGCTGCTAAAAATCATTTCTCAAAAGAAAAGAGAAAGGTCAAGAAAAAGAATCCAAAAATCATATCTATATGATGTAAACAATATCAAGCTATACATTTTTATTTTTTTCTTTGTTTGAGAGAGTGTAGAGAGATGAGTGTGAACAAAAGTGTAAAGAAATGGCGTAAAGAGAAATGTGAAAGTCTAAAACTGCCGAAAGACTTTTACTTTGATGGGAAACTCTTGAGAATCACATTTTATTTGCAGGGGAGACGAACAGGAAGAAGGTTTCTCTGTAGAGATGGATTGTGGAGCCAAGGAAGTGATGGTTGGAAAAATGGGCAACATAATTATTAAGAAATTATAAGTATTTATTTAAATGTAATTTTTTAAAAAACAATTTAAATAAATTATTATTTAAGTTACATAAATGCAAAAAATTTAAAATTTAAATAAAAATATAATTTATTTAAGTGACTATTTAAGTTAAGTATTTTTTATTCAAATATGTTAATTTTTTATTTATTTTTAAATTTTGAATAATTTATTATTTAAATAATAAAAATTACATATAATAAATTTAAATATAAATGACATCAAAGTAGTTATTCAAATCAAATTATTTTATTTAAATTTTACTTATTTAAAAATTTTTTTTAAATTTTTTGTTTAAATTATATAAATTAAATAAAAAAATTAAATTTTTTTTATTTTAATTAAGTATATTTTACTTTTTAAAATATAAGAAAAATGTGATGACATTGATAAGATTAATTAACCGGTCATGAAAATTATATTTAAATAAAATTAATTTATGATAGTAATTTTAATAGTCATATTAAAATTTTTAAGGTTGTGATTTTTTATTTAAAAAATTATCTTCTATTTTTAATTGAGAGATTAATGGACAATAAGTAAATTATTATTATTATTATTATTATTTATCAAAAATTAATGAGCACCCTTCTTACTATTTGCATGCTACTCTTTTTTATTTTGATTAGTAATATTGGAGAACAAACTCATACGATATTTTAATGAGTATCAAAATTGAATGATTTCATCATTTTAGTGCAGTAAATTTTTTAATGCCCACTTTTTACAGCAATGAGCATAAAATTTATTGATAAAAATCAACTTTAAAAAATAAAAAATAATAATATTTAATGAAAAGAGTGAAATAAAGAAAATTTTTTCTCTCTAGAATTTTTACGGGCGTATGGAGGCGAACAAGTCCAGCCGACAGCACTGGGGCAAGGGTCCATGCACAGTCAAGGATGACGGCACCGCAGATATGGGCGTCACAGCGCAAAGAAGAAAGAGAGAGAAAAGTCACTGCCACTTCCACATACGAGACGCTCGCATTTCGTCTATTTCCGCTGGCAATACTTTTATGATTTACTACTTTCCCCTCCCTAAAGCAAGTCTCCAGAATGCTCTCTTCTTTCCTCTTTCTCTCTATATAATCAACTCCTCTCCCTGCTTCTGGAATCACTATGCTTGCTTGTGTGGGATAGAAGCATCGCAGAATTTGACGATGGAGAAGAGATCACTTGGGCTTTTCTTGTTGCTGCTCTTTATGCTGGCTTCTCGTACGTACCTTATTCTCCTTCCCTCCTACTAATATATTCGTTAATTACTGTATGTATGTTTTATATCTAGATACATGTACGTTGTTTGTGCCTTGCTGATGACTGCGTCCGTGCGTGCATACGTGCATGCGTGTGTGTGTGTGTGTGCAGAGGAAATGATGATGGCTACTGAGGCGAGGGTTTGCCAGTCACTGAGCCATCATTTCAAGGGTCTGTGCTTTAGCGACCACAACTGTGCCTCGGTCTGTAGGACCGAAGGTTTCAGCGGGGGCGAGTGCAAAGGGTTCCGCCGCCGTTGCTTCTGCACTCGCCGTTGTTAAACCCAAAAATAATCACTCATCGGTGGCTGATGACCCCGCCGCCCGGCCTATCCCTCCACCTTTTATTTTATGTAATGGTTAAATGTTTGGATTTGAATTTCAATAAGCAACGTCTCCTACAGTTGCTATGAAAGAAGCGTTACCCACTTCCCGTGTTTCTTGTAACAACAATGACCATCGTGTTTTTGTAATCTAAGTATCGACTATCTGTATGTCTTGTGCGATCCAGATCCATTTTGTTGCCGAATCAATCTCTTTGTCCACTTCTGTCTATAATGAACATGTGAGATTTTGAAGATAAACTTTTTATTTTTTCTTCGTATTTATTTATGTCTTTTGGATTTAAATGAATCCCCAAACACCTTGTTTGGAAATACGGGTAAAGAAGTCGGAGAATGATGAAAAGACATTGGGATAAGTGCAGTGAGTGTTGGATTTGAGGGGAGCAGCAAGACTGTAATTGGCATCTTCAAAAACAGGTTTCATCATTCTTCAACCCAAAAACTTAAACCTCAATTCGACGCAAAAGTACGAGCTGGGCTGGACAAAGTTAAGCTTAGGCAAGTTAAACAAACAGGCGTGAAAGAGGGAAAACTCGAGCCCAGCCCAAGTGTCATGCGAGTTATGCGTCAACCGATGAATAAAATAGTCATTTTGTCAATAAATAATAACACGTACAGGAAATTATAATGCAAAAATCTATTTTTTTGTGTGCCTTTTTTATTAAATGATTATAATTTGTCCTTAAAATCATGTGAAAATTTAGTCACTCTCTCTGCTTATGTTGATTCCATATTTTGTTGTATTACG
>JAHLGO010021107.1:7967349-8046423 GCA_020615895.1 Ceriops decandra
ATTTTTTATTGGTTATTTTTTATCAATGAAACTGTTTATCCTTTGTAAATCCCCCCCAAAAAGCTGCTTATTCATTTTTTCAGTTTTTATTTTTGGTGCTATGAAGATTAAACATCGATGTCATATCTGACGTGTTGTGGACCCCTAATTATGTGTATATATACATATATGTATTTGACAAAAGTTAATAACATTTAAATAGTAATATAAGAATAGTAAAAGATATAGATTAATTATGTTTTATTTAATTTCACTAATAAATGAAATTAAACATAACAAAATTACTTTATAGGATAGGTTTTTTTTTGCTTATTATATCACTAAAAAAAAGTGTTGTTCTATAATTTATAAAGTTTCTATAATTACAAATTAAGGAAACTTAATTGATATTTCTGGAGTCAAAAAGAATCTTAAACAACAAATACAGATTTAAAATTTAAATATGGATAAAAGAAAAAAAATGTTGAAAGGAACTAAGAATGATATTGTAGGACAGGAGCATAAAAAAAAAAAGAAAGCCCATTGTCTGCAATTGGACGAGGATAAAAGGCAAAAGTACAAAGAGAATTGAGGTAGGCAACTAATGAGGGGTAATTATCATGAAATACATGTGGTAAGATTTAAAGAGGTCTAATCAATTTAGAGGTCTGGTCAAGAGGTTGGGGTAATGTCTCACATAAGAATATGTGACTAAGGGTTAGAGGTGGACTTTGACATTAGCATTCCAACATTCAAGTTAGTAATGATACTATAGTTCTCAAGTATGTGAAGATAGAAAAAGTAATTACTTTGAGTGGGTGTGAGCTTTTCCTATTTATATGTAATCAAGATGGCTTGGGTGAATGGGGCTTAATAATGATGTGATGGATGTGAGTTCCTCTATTTTTGGAGGCTAGTACTATATGATGTGTAGATCTTTTTGTTATTAAAGGTAAGTGCTTTTGTTTAGGACTATGGATTCTAAGATTAGGCTTTTAAGTTATTATTAACCTAAAGGGTCACGTGCGTAACAATATGGTTTCCTTGGGCTCATTGCGAGGCAACTTATAGTGCATTTATAGGGCTTTTTATCATTCGGCCCCCTCAAAGAACGTCTAAGCATTGTTGTTTGGGTTATGTCTTGAATTGGTGTAATTGAAATTTCAAACAATTGCATAATTGGTTAGTTGCCTATGTAAAGACAATGTCTATTTGCCAACAGTTGTCTTGTTGAGTGTACTAATGTCTTTGAATTGCTGCCTAATATATTTTTATATGGATTTACATTTCTTATCTTCCTTTGTATCATTCATTTAGTTTCTCACATGGTTTACATAAAGAAAGCTGTAACTAGATGTTTACATAAAGAAAGCTGTAACTAGATGTCTAATCTCGCATTTTTAAGGTGATATATAGTGTGTAGATGAGTCTTCTAAGATACGTGTGTCTAGTAAAGTTATAATAGCAATAATGAGATGCTTCTAAGAGGTTATGAAATGTTATTCCCTTTTAATTGGTGTTATAAAACTTAACTTATCTCAATCAATGGAATTGGTGACCTAATGAATTGGCCACTACACTGTACTAGGTAAGCCTAAAAACCACTTGACTCTTTGAACCAAGAAAATTCAATTGACCCAACTAATTTTTTCAAACCTTGTTGACTTAAAGACTTGAATAAACCATATTAAGTTTCTCTTTTAGCTTTTAAATGATAGAATTTTAAGTTTAAATTAAAATTTTTACTTTTTTTCTCATTCCCAAAGCCTTAGTCTTTTGTTTCTTTTTAAACGATGCAATGCAAACAAACCTTTGAGCCAATCTCAAAGTTTGCCACAATCTTATATTTCTCTCTCATTTTTATTTTTGTGATTTTAGGCATAAATTATATATTTCTTCTTCTTATGCTATTTTCTAATGTTTTAGAGAAATTTTTTTATATTAGTTTATTTTTTTTAACTATAATTTGGTACAATTGATCAAGTATAGGCTTGTATGTATATATAACTACTAAAATTAAAGGTTAGTGATCACAACCTATTAATTTGTGATTAAGTATTTTTTACATAGGTATTTGCACTTGCATAAGATTAATTTGATTCATTTATTTTTGGTTAATATTTTATAATAAGAAACTTAATTAAATCTATAATTTTTAGTTTATAAATAAGATATTAAGTGCATATGATTCATTAACCTAACTTAGTCTTAGTCTACGTTAATAGTTATTTAAAAATAATAAAAAAGGTGAAGTTTTATGTTTAAATAAACAAGGATCATTTTTCTAAAGCAAGTTTAAGTGTTAATCTGTTATTTTTTTTTTATGATTTTATATATAAGCTATTATGATCACTCTTTTACTTATATAATGACCTAGTTATATATTTATTCTTTTAAGAGAATTCAGTAGTAAGATTAATTTAATTCAAGGATAAATATTATTTCTTACAATATCAAAGAAGACTTTTTTGTTACTTGAAAATTGCAATCACTTTGTGCTTGTTTTGTATGTTTTACTCCAAAAGTCAACTATATAAACTTTGGACTTTTAAAAATGGCCTAATAAAGACTTAAAACTTTAAAGCAAATGTTAAAATAATGACCTATTCAACTACTGTTCTAATTTTTACATATATTATAACTATCATTATGTATCTTTTAACACTGCCTATTTATTCGTATGATTTTTGGCTTTTAATAGAATAAGTACATTAAAATTTCTAAAGTAATTAAGGTTACCCATACAAAACTACATATGATTACAATAATGATCTTTTAATAGTTAGTCAATTTGTAACTAAATTAATATATGATTGACCATGATAAGTTATTTAACAATAATTTATTGGAATTGACTAGTTAACTTTATTCTTGGCCATCATTCAAGCAAGATTTATATTGGTCTTATATATGAGAATTGTAAATTAAAGTTTAATGGAATTAATTTCTAGTGTATAATAAATTGATGTTGGTCTTTCTTTCTTATATATGATTCCACATGGTCTGTTGCTTTAATAGACCATGATCCATGCATTTATAAAAACAAAACTTACCATATAAATTTTTAATTTGTTCTAATTACCAACCAAACAATTTTTCTCCTTTATCATATTCTTTTAATTTATTATTTTTTATCTTTCTATTCTTGTTGTATGAAGTCTTTAATAAAGGATGATAGCACCTTAATTATTGTTAAGCCTTTCACTCCCTTTGTCATTGGTTTTTCTAAAAGTGGATTTCCCATAAGAACTACAAGAAGTAATATTAGATAGAAAACTTATTTAGCAAAGGGTTATTGTAAGGAAGTTGATGAAAAAGTAAGTAGTGGAAGAAAAAAATTAATGTGTTTATCAAGTCAAGTAACATTCGATAGGAATGAGAGGGAAAGTTGATTATTGTTTAAAGGTGCCACCTAAAGTTCAACATAAAATGAAGCAAAATCTTAAGAATTATTCTTCAAAGAAAAAGGAAAGCATGAGAAATGTTAGATATTCAAGAAATTCCACCACCTTCAATTTTATCTTTTTAATCTAGCTTTAACGGCAAGGACAAATTAACACAAACCAAGTAAAAGGAGTTAGAAAGTTAAAAGGAATTAGGTCTTTTTTTATGTCATAAGCAGACTATGGTGTTTAACCATTTTTAAAGAGTGTATTGCAAAGCAAAGTTGCAATAAAAAAGTATGATCTTGTTGTATCTAAATCGATGATTGATGCTTCCACACATTTTAATTCTATAAATTCAATTACTACCAACTAGTTATTGATGGCATGATTAGTATGACATAAAATTTAAGGCATTCTTGTTTTATGATTATCATGGCTGTTTGTTGATCAAGAATGTTTAAGAGGTAAGAAATTTTATGAGAAGCTATCATGCCACGTAGAGTAAGATCAATTGTGCATTAAGGATTGATGGCAAACAAATCAAAAGTATATAATTTTCATAAAGTTCTTAGTTTATTTCCCAAAAAGAATTGTTTTTTAAAGTTAGTTGATGCTTTGTAATCAACAAAAACAACTAAGACAATGTACAAGTTATTCAAAGAAGTCATGTTATCTATCAGTGCTAATAATACATGCAATTATATAGTTATTGGTAGATTATTAGAAAGTAAATTCAATACATTATTTTGGTCTTCTTGTGTAGTCTATTATATTAATTTGATTCTTCATTATATAGAAAACATAATTAAAATTAATAGCATTGTTTACCATGCTTTTAAAATTACAAAGTACATCTATAATCATTATTAATCTTTGTACTTGATAAAAAAGTTAGCTAATAGAAGAGAAATACTACATTGTATACTATCTCAATTTGTTATTAGCTTATTGTCTTATAAAGTATCTTAGCTTTAAAAAAATGCACTAAAAGCTTTAGTAACATGTAAAGATTGGACCATATATGTATATGATAGAAAAGCCAAAGGAAAAAGGTTTGTTGATGATGTGTTAAACTCCGAAGTTTGAAAAGAATGTGCATTCATTACACATATTACTAAGCCTTTGATTCATGTTTTACAAGTAATTAATAATGATAAAAGGCCTGTAATAAGTTATTTATATGACATTATTTATGCAACTAGAAAAAAATCTATAAAGAGATTTTGAAAAAAGAAAAAAAAAACTTAAAGTTTTGCTGAAAATAATTGATACTTGGTAAGACCACTAGTTACATAAAAATTTCAAGCTATTGGGGTTTGCTTTAATTTTAAGTGTTAATATGATACTACATTGATTGAGAAATGTACTTTAGTTGTTTCTTCTCTTTTGGATGCTTTAAAGAAGTATTCTAATGAAAACAAATCATTAATGTACAAGCTAACAAATGAAATGAAGATTTTCATTAATGTAAAAGGAGACTTTAGATGTAATTCTACTAAAAATGATTGCAACATCATGCATATTGGTAATTGTATTAATTCATTACCTTATTTTATAATTTTTTTATATTAAGTTATTTTTATTAATAATTGCTATTAAATATGATTGGTGGTTTATTTATAAATAGTGGACCTAATTTTAAAATGTTGGCTATTTAAGTTTTAACTGAAACATACAATGCTTTGAAGTTATAAGTGCAATTAGAGTGTTTTTAAACATATCTAATTAAAGAAATGCAATATATTAGGACACCAAACACTTAACGATCTTGTCTATGCTTATTATAATTTGAAGTCACAACAAATGTAATGGTCTTAAAGCTTTGAAAGATTGGTAACTTTGCTTACTTCTTACAAATAATCAGAAAAATAAGGCTTATCTAGTCATATTAAGTTAGATTACTTTGTTTAAACCATCATAATTCTACTTAATATGGTGTAATTTTCCATATATTCATTTTATATTGTTGCTAGCCAAATTACTTTGTTTGCACTTTTATACTAGTTGTTCATTTACCATTTAATCATTTTATTAGAGAAAATGATTTGTTAGAGGATGACACTTTAGGTTGGCAACATTATTAAACCAAATGACTTATTGATTATAAATTGTCTTATTGAATGTTCCTACTTTTCATAATCTCAATTGTTCAAATGGAATGATTCAAGTTAAATTTGGTATAAAGGTTTCATTATTGATGTTTCATTTCATTTGTTGTTTAAGTAAAAAATAATAAATATGATAACAAATGCTTAATCTTTTTTTTGTTTGTTATTGTTTTTCTCAATAAAGTTCATTGACACATTGATTAACTATAATGTAGGAATCTTTTTAAGGGCCAAAATTATGATCTCATTGACTTTGAAGAATTTAAAGCAAATGAAGATTGGGTATTGAAGGTGTTGAATCACAAACTTTGAGCAAAGATGAGATAAAGACTTTTCATTAAGAGATAACATTATGTAGTATCCAAAGCAATTTTAATAATGGTATTAAATAAAATATTATTCATTCTTTAATTTGGTATTATAGCTTTTTAACTCTTTTTGTAATTTCTTGCATTATTATTAATGTTTATTTTCTCTGAATGTATAGCAGTTTAAACCTACAAAACATAAAGGCTATGATTGATAATAAGGAGGATGATAACATTAGTGATGAATTTAACCCACTAATCAAGTTATAGGAAATGAATTAGGGATTAATGATACTAATGCCTTTGATTAGGATAGTGAAATTCAAGAACATTCTTTATAGGTTTAAAATTTAAACTTCATAATATAAGATAAATTGGTTTATTGTATTGTACTAGATGATTTGCAAATCTAAGTTTCTTTGAGTTTAAATTTGAACTTTATAATATAAGATAATTGGGATTGTTTTTGGCTGGTAATTTTGTTTACTTGTTCCTAGTAATGGAATGAGGGAAATTGGAGAATTTGCAACACTTTTAGAAGCATGTAATGGTCTTTCTTCATTTCTGTCTAGTGTTAATGAACTTTCTTCCTTTACTAATAAGGAAAAATTACTTGTTACAATGTTTAATATGGAAAAATGGCTCTAAACATTTACTTAGTTAAGCTAACTATTAACCCATTAGTTGAACTACTAACTTATTAACCTAATGCTTTATTTAAGTTTATGTTCAAATTAGGTTTAATAAGCAGGAGAGGGTGTGTATGCCTTTTTTACTCTGTATAATGATGTCATGAGAGGTTCTCAAGGCAACCATATTCACTTTCCCTTACCTTATGCCATTTTAGAGTTTTTAGAGTACCATGAATTTGTGTTAGTACAAATTGATCCAAATGACTAGCAAACACTTCATAGGATGCTTATTTTGTTTACGCGAGTTAGGTTGCATTGTACTAGTCAAGCTTTGATCAAGTTGTTTATGGTTTTAACTATTTTGATTAATAATCGTGAAGTTTGTTTTTAGGTTAAGGGTGAAAAGGGGGTTAAAATGAAGCTTTTATCAACTTCATAAAATGAAGATTAAGTATTACAAAAGGCATTTTGTGTCCATTTATGGATGTTTGACTAAGTGATTTTTCAAATTAACACTTGATCCATTCTTTTCCTCCTTTTGTTACCCTTTTAGACTAAGACCTCATTTTTATTGATTTATGTAAGTGATTAGAGAAGTATCTTTAAAAGGAAGTGATGTAGCCTGATGTAGGCTACTCGGACATTAGGATCGAGAGATTGACTTGCACACGCGGAACAGGATGAATAGTAATTACAGTCCTGTGCAAGCTCGAAAAAATGAGTGTAACTTCATCGATATAGATTGGAATGACCTGATTTGAAAACCAAATGAACAAAGACTTATGAATTAACAATTTCTCTATTTTGAGTTTTCTTAAATAAGCACTGTAGGTAGGATGAAATTGGGGTGGAAATGGACAGAATAGAGGAAAAGATAGAACTTCGTTGGTTGCTCTTCCAGGCCTTCAAGGAAGTGGATAGGACATCGATTCTTCTAGATCAATGAATGCAACTCTTCAAGGATGTAGATTTGAAAACCTCTGACTCTTTAAGGACGGAGTGAAAACTTTTCAAGGTTTTTAGGGGTATGAACTCTTCAAGGTTCAAGATAATTGCTTAATGCAAAATTTTTCATTAATCAAATTCGTCTGTCGAATACATAAAGTAGATGGTCTTTTATAGCCAAAGAAAAAAACTAATGAAAAGACTTGAGCAAATAAAGAGGCTAAAGAGCATTAAAGATCCTAGAAGGCATAAAACATTAAAGAACTTAGAAACTAAAAACTAGGTAAATGAAAAGACCCAAGCAAATGAAGAGGTTAAAGAGCATTAAAGATCCTAGAAGGCATAAAACATTAAAGAACTTAGAAATTAGAAATTAGGTAAATGCTCAACGTCTTCTTGATCATCCTAAAGTATTTTTTAGGCTTCCAATGTATAGGGAAAGACAAGGACTTTATTGTGGCATGGACTTACGGATGAGACTCTTGGTCTTCGAATTATGTCCCTTTGATATCTCCTTAACCGGTAGAGTGACTTGTCAGGCTCAGATGCAGGCTGATCTCCTTGGTTGAGTAAGCTTGTCTTCGATATGGGCGACATTATCAATTTGGCCTGCATCAGGAAGAGATCATTAGAAATATTAGGGAGTGCAATCCTTAATGACCAATGATCTTCTTTAAGGGTGCTTCTCCTACTATAGTTACACAAAATGGATTAAGGGTAAGGATCATAGAAGATATGCTAATAAAGATTTCAATAGAGGTATTAATGCTAATGCTAACATTGGCTAAAATGGATAAGAGGAAGGTGTTTGTGCCCATAGAGTTTATGTTTATGAGTACTTTTAATAAAGATAATAACAATGTTTCGTTGTCGATAGTGTTGTCATCTCTTTCTTTCTAACACCCATTTAAGATTCAAGAGTTGTTGTGTAAGACTATAACTTGCTTGTAAAGTCACTAATTTCATTTCTAAGAAGAAAAATAGATCCCCTCTATAAGATCATTATTACAAAAAGATATAACTACTTAGGTGGAAAGCAGATTCTCCATTAACTCAAAAGAATTCTTTTGATAAAGTGAATTTCACTTATCTGCCACTACGTTTGAAGAAGACAAAACATTATTAGGACATTCAAAATATTTTGAGTGTTTTGTGTGTGTTTATGAAGAAACTATTTTCAAAGAAAAATTTTCAAAATCATTTTGAGACAAGGATTTTTGAGGAAGAACTTGTTTCCTTTTTTGAAATAAGTTCTCGAGCCTTAACTTTGGGGCTTTCAACCTTTATGTAAAGTTCTTGAGCATACAGTTCTAGGTTTGAATAATATGCTTAAGAAGAGTCAGTAATTTGCTTAATAATATCAAATAGTAATTCTTGATTTTTAGTAAGCATATTTACTTATTTTAGATCTGTCTCAACTTCAGATGAAGATGTCTGAAGTTCATGTATCTCTTTTGATTCCTCATGTGTGCTACCTGTAAGCTTAGATTCAATATCAGTAATAAATAGGTTTTGGATTTTTTGAAGTATTTCTTCTTTGAGGTTTAATTCCTAGAGTGTTTTTTTAAAGAATTTGTTGTATTTTGCAATATGTCCCTTTCTTCCATACTTGTAACAAGTGACATTTTCCAAATTTTTGAGAGAAAGTTTGTGTTGTGGGGGTTTTTTATGGTTGTTTTCTTTGGTTTCAAGTAAAAAAGAGATTTCTTTTGTTTTGCAAATATTTTGAAAGATTTGGAAAATGATTTCTTCTTGGATTTTGAAAATCCAAAAAACTTAGGAAACCTTAATTGAAATGTTGACATAACGTAACTACCTCAATATGGGATTGCTTGAGTTCCCATTTCAAGTATTTTTAGAATTTCAGGTCTTGATAGATCTTGAATCCTTCCTTTTATGTATAGCTTACTAACTATTGATAAGTTAATCTATTATATGGAATATGATTTTAGGCATTCTCCACAGTGTTCCTAACTCTTTCTCCTAAAAGAGTAGGAAGTCTTACCAAAAATTTTTGTTTCAAGAAAAGTGGTTTTTTAAGCATAATTTTAGTAAAAAAAAAGTGGTTTTATAGTTTTGAAATTTAGAGAGATTTTTGCATTTAAGATTACTAAGTAATTTAGCATTTTTGTCTTTAAGGTGAGAAGGGTGTCTAATAAAATAAAGAGAGATTGTATGTATGAGACAAGTTACCGCATTTTTGATTAGGTTCCCTAGCAAGTCAAGGATAGGGACATTGTCTTTTGTGGTTTTGATTACAGTAAGAATTTTTGTTTTTTACTCATTAATAAGGTCAAAGCCACAGAAGATAATGTCTGTATCCTTAACTTGCTAGGAAACATGATCGAAGATATGGTAACTTGTCTTACTTACAATCTCCCTTTACTTCATTGGAGACCCATCTCACTTTAAAGACAAAAATGCTGAATTGTTTAGCAATCTTAAATGCAAAAAACTCTCTAATTTTTAAAATTACAAAATCACTTTTCTTACCAGAATTATACTTAGAAATGACTTTAACCAACCTTTCTAGAAAGAAATTTTTTTTGCAAGACTTCCTACTCTTTTAAGAGAGAGTAAAGAACATTGTGAGGAATACTTTCAAAAATCTTATTTCATATAGTAGACTAACTTATAGACAGTTAGTAAGCTATACATAAAAGGAAGGATTTAAAATTTGTCAAGACCTAAAACTTTTAAAATACTTGAAATGGGAATTTAAGTAATCTTGCCCATTTTGAGGTAGGTATGCTCTATTAACAATTCGATTTAGGTTTTCCAAAGTCTTCTGGATCTTTGAAATCAAAGAAGAAATCCTTTTCCAAACCTTTCAAAGCATTTGTAAAACCAAACAAATCTCCTTTTTACTTAAAACCAAAGATAACAACCAAAAAAACCCCACAATGCTAGCTTTTTTTCAAAAATTTGGAAATTGTCACTTAGTATAATTGTGGGAGAAAAGGACATATTGCAAAATACTATAGATTATCTTAAGAATTCTAGGAATTAAACCTCGATAAAGAGACACTTTAAAAAATTCAATACATATTTGTTACTAACTCTGAATCTGAACTTATAGGTAGCACAAATAAAGAATTAGAGCAAATAAATGAACTTCAGACATCTTTATTTGAAGTTGAGATAAATACAAAAAAGGTAAATGTACTTTCTAGAGATCAATACTTACTATTTAGTATTATTAAGTATATTACTGACCTTTCTTACAAAAGAAATATCTTTAAAAACTTCTAAAATCCCTTAAAAACCAACCTAAAACATTTAAACTCCCAAATTTCAGTAAGGTTCCTTACAATTTTACTGAGATCATTTCAAAAAAAAAAATAAAAAACCTTACATCTAACCCTTATGACCTCTAAACTTGATGAACCAAAAAAAATAGAGGAATCCCAAAATATTGAAAATATAGAAAAATCACAAAAGATTTTTGATTTGCCTTTAAGCAAGTAACTTCTCAGAAATATTTAATAAGAATTTCTCTTGTTTTTTCTAATGATTTGAAAATTGACACTATTGTTCTCTTTGACATTGGTATGGATTTAAACTATATTAAACAAAGCATGGTGCTAAAAAGGTTTCAAGAAAAAACAAATGAAAAATTGTCAATTACAAACAATGCCAAAATGCTAATTTCTAGCATAACTAATTCTTTTGTTGAAAATTAGAATTTCAAAATCAAAAGTAGTTTTGTTCTTGTTGGTATTTGCAAAACGTTTTCAACTTTTTGAACTTTAAAACTAATTTTACTTGAATAAAATTGAAAAAAAAAATTACAAAACCCTTTTTTCCTAAAAAAATTAAAAATTTAAAAAATCTTTTGTAAATTGAACTTTGTTTAGACTTACTAAATGCTTTCTAGGATAGAAAATAACACATGATTGACCTACCAATGAGCCAAACTTTAGTGAAAACCAAATTCTCATGAAAACGCGTCCTATACAAATATCTATAGAATTAGAACAATATTATAAAAATGAAATTAGGGTTTTAAAATCAAAATGGCTAATCTTGAAGTCTCGTTCTCCTTGGTCTTGCATTGCATACTATATCAATAAAAATTGTGAGATTAAACAAGGAACACTAAGGTTAGTTATTAATTACAGACCCTTGGACAAGGCTCTTAAGTAGATTAGGTATCTTATACCTAACAAAAAGGACTTGTTGAAAAAATTGCACTCAATATGCATTTTCTGAAAATTTGACACGAAGATTTTGGCTAATTCAAATTCATCCAAATGAATGTTCTAAAATTGCATTCATTGTTCTATTTGGGCAATGCAAATGGAATGTCATGTCCTTTGGTTTGAAAAATGCACCTTTTGAATTTCAAAAAAAAATCATAAATGACATTTTTTTATCCTTATTTGAAAAGATAACATGGTGGGCAAGCTTTACGAAAGAGACAAACATTTTCTATCCTTTTTAGATTACACCACCATGTTGGGAGCAACCCACTTGAACTACATGGAACTGTATATTTTGTGGTTTGTCTAGACTATGGACTTTTTGTTAGCTAGTATGTAATTTAGGACCAATTGATGGAGCTTAATCCAAAGGTTGGTCTTTATGTAATTACTTTTTCCTCATTAATGAATGTCTGGATTCCTATGTGGCATTTACTAACATCTTGTAAAAGCTTAAGTGAGTTTGTGAATCATTTTTCATTAAAAAGGATAACAATACATTGACATGAGACTATGGATACTTTGTGTCCAATTATATAACATGGTACCATCATGGTTATGAAATCTAGACTTTTAAACTCAAAAGAAACTAGTAGAGATAGCTAAAACTTTAGTATCATACTTATGGGTAGGATGGGAATTTTGGGGAAGGATTTAGACTTGAGACCTATGTAAGGAATGCAAAATTAGAGCTGATAAATGGTTGGATAAGAATTCATAAACAAAATGGATTTTATAAGGGTGCTTCATGTTCCACTTGCTCATTTTATAAAGGATAAAACATTTCCCATAAATTTGGACCTATAAAACTTTTTTTTTTTGCATTATTGATTTGAGGTTTGCAATGGGTCTTTATGAAGCATAAGCCTTGTTGTAATAGTAAAGTTAATCCATCGTGATTTAAGGGTTACAAGTTTGAGTTACAAAAATAACCTCTCTATAAAATTAAGAGGTAGGGTTTGGCCACTATGTTAATCATTGTCTATCTCTTCTAAAGCTTGCCCACCATGTTATCTTTTTTAGTGATAGAAACTAAAAAAAAGGTGGATTAGGTATCTTATACCTAACAAAAAGGACTTGTTGCAAAAATTGCATTCAACATGCATTTCTTTAAATTTGACATGAAGTTAGGATTTTGGCTAATTCAAATTCATCCAAAAGAACGTTCTAAAATTGCATTCATCGTTCCATTTGGGCAATGCAAATAAAATGTTAGGTGCTTTGGTTTAAAAAATGCACCTTTTGAATTTCAAAGAAACATCTTTTATCCTTGTTTAAAATTCTACATCATTTATATTGATGATGTCTTTGTTTTTTCAAAATCAATAGAAAAGCATTTTAAACATTCATACAAATTTTTTTCAATTACCAAGAAAAATGGTCTTGTGGTTTCCCAATCAAAGATCTCTTTATGCTAAATAAAAATTTGTTTCCTTGGACATCATATCACCCAAGGAACCTTTACTCTCATTGAAAGGTCTTTAGACTTCTCTAAAAAATTCCTAGATAAAATTATAGACAAAACTCAGTTTCAATAATTCCTTAGAAGTATGAATTATGTCCTTGATTTTATCCTAAATATCCAAAACCTCATAAAGCCTTTGCATTATTGGCTTCAGCAAAATCCTAATCCTTAGATAGAAAATCAATATGCTTTTGTTTAGTAGATGAAATCCTTAGTCAAAGAAATTCTTTGCCTCATATTGCAAATCCTTTGCTCTTGAAAATCGTTGAGATTGATGCCTCTAAAATTGATTATGGTGGTATTTTGAAGTAGATTTAAGATGACAATGAAATAATTGTCCAATTCACTTCTAAACATTGAAATGATTCCTAAAAGAATTATCCATAATTAAAAATGAAATTCTTTCTATTATCATGTGTATCTAAAAATTCTAGAGTGATTTACTCAATAAGAAGATTATACTTTGAATTGATTGTAAATCGGCATAAGAAGTCCTCTAGAACGATGTTCAAAACTTAGTATCTAAGCAAATTTTTACTAGATGGCAAGTGATATTATCAGTCTTTAACATTGCATTAAATTCATAAAGGGAGAGAAGAACCTAATTCTTGATTTTTTTAACTTCAAAATTCTTCTAGAAAAACCAAAAAATATGCCCTAAAAAAATAAAGGAAAAGCAATCCTAACCTAAAAAGAAGAAGCCCATTCTTCTCCAAAAATTGAAGCCTAGCTTACTTTAAAACCCATAAAATTAAAACCAATAACCTTAAGCCAAATAGCCTTAACAAAGCCTATAAAACTTGGGTTGTTCAAAAAGTTTGTGTAGAGGTCAAAAGTAAGGCTTGAAAAGTTATTTCAAAAAAGGAGACAAGCTTTTACTTAAAACTCTTGTTTTAAAATGACTTTAAAACCTTTCTTTAAAAATGATTTTTTCACAAACACACATAAAACACTCAAAATATTTTAAGAAATGTGATTTTCAAAATGTTTTTACCTATAGAAGAAGACTTCTTCCATCAAAACCCATTAAAGGCCATATTAAATGCTTTCCTCCTTGAATGACATTGTTGAATTATCTTGATTTTTAGGATATGATTATTAGGAATATTTATTCCTGATTTTGTGGGTCCTAATTATTAGAAAATTTCTGTAAATAATTAATTAGGAAATGATTTCTTAGTATTCCTTGATTTGTGAGATTATAGTAGTATTTTACAGATCTGTTTTTCCTAATTAGTATTTGTAGAAGTCCTATAAATAGCTTTGTAATCTTGGTACAAGGACAATAAGAAAAAGATCACAATTCTTTTCTCTAAATTCTACATGGTATTAGAGCTATAGGCTTATTTTTCTAAGCTAAGGTTGTAATGCATCCTTCATTGATGTGATAATCTTCCAATCACAGCCTTTGTTGTTGGGTTTGTCTTTATCCTTAATTATCTGATTGCAACTATCATTATTGTGATCTTTTTAGCTATAATTTTCTCTCTTCACTTTTAAACTTGTCCCAACTTTTTGCGCTTCCTTTCCAAGTACGTTCTTTGTACCTGGAATTACTATGTCTACGATAAAACTGATTGGAGATACTTCAGGTCAAAATGAGAACCCCAACAATGGGAAACTAACAACCTCAAGCCAAGAGTGGGGAAACAAAGGAGGACAGCCAAGGCCCCAAGCTAATCTAATTGAACATGCTAGCTAGCAAATCAGTCATAATGAAGGACAGGTGAAAAAATCCTTTAGCGGTGAAGAAAGAGAAAAAATTAAAGGGCTTTTAGGGTCTCTGGATGAACCCTCTGGCGTGTGTTCCTTAGCACTCTCGGGTAAGTCTCCATTCTCTTGAAGTCTAAATGCCTCAAAAAAACTTTCAAGTGAAGCTTAGATAATAGACTCAGGTGCCACTGATCACATGACTCATACTACACATTTTTTTATTACCTATACTCCATGTCCAAGCAATAGGAAAATAGTGGTGGCAGATGGTTCTATGGCTACTGTTGCAGGGGTTGGTGATATCTATATTACACCTATTCTCATTCTAAAAGATGTTCTCCATATGCCAAAACTATTAGCCAACCTAATTTCCATAAAAAGGCTCACCAATGACCTCAAATGTTATGTAATGTTTTACCCTACCTACTATATTTTTCAGGAATAGGATTCAAAGAGGAAGATTGGACTTGCTAAGGAAAGGAATGGGCTGTAC
Organism: Ceriops decandra; assembly: GCA_020615895.1. Taxonomy (NCBI): domain Eukaryota; kingdom Viridiplantae; phylum Streptophyta; class Magnoliopsida; order Malpighiales; family Rhizophoraceae; genus Ceriops; species Ceriops decandra. Next base: position 7,982,581 of record JAHLGO010021107.1, read on the forward strand.
TACCTTGAGACGCCAAGGATTTCAAAGAAAGTCATGAACAATTCACCCTTATCATTTCTTAGTGCTTTAAATAAGGATGTCATTTGGCTTTATCATTTTCATTTTGGTTATCCATCTTTTCATGTCTTAAATATCATGTTTCCTTCTTTGTTTAAAGGATTAGATATGAGTCAATTCCAATGTGATACTTGTGAATTTGCTAAGCAAACTCGTGTATCTTTTCCTATAAATAATAAAAGAAGTTCTCACCCCTTTGATTTGATTCACAATGATATTTGGGGACCCTCTACAATTCCAAATATCTCAGGGGCTTGATGGTTCGTTTCTCTAATCGGTGATTACACTAGGGTCACATGAATATTTTTACTCAAACACAAATTTGATGTAAGTAGTATTATTCCTAATTTTAATTCTATGATTCAAAATCAATTTGGGGTTAAAATTAAAAACTTTAGATCAGATAATGCTAGAGATTATTTTAATCAGATCTTATCAACCTACTTCCAAAAGGAAGGGATCATCCATGAGTGATCTTGTGTAAACACCCCACAATAAAATGGGGTGGCTGAAAGAAAAAATGGTCATATGCTCAACACTACTCGAGCATTGTTGTTTCATGGAAATGTCCCTACATCTTATTGGGGGGAAGCTGTCCTTACATCTACATATATGATTAATAGATTGCCATCAAGAGTATTAGATTTCAAAACTCCTATGACAGTTCTTTCTAGCTTTTATCCCCATTTTAGGACAACAAATAATCTCATACCTAGAATCTTTGGTTGCACCTCATTTGTACATGTTCATAATCAGCAAAGGTGAAAACTAGATCCTGGATGGAGTAGATTATTAAGAGACATTTGCTCCAGTAGCAAAGATGAACACGGTGAGGATTTTACTCTCTTTGGCGGCTCATTTTAATTGGCAACTTCAACAGTATGATGTGAAGCATGCATTCTTACATGGAGACCTAGAAGAGGAGATTTACATGAGTATTCCACCTGGATTTGAAGGAGAAAAGACAACAAGTAAAGCATGTAGATTACGGAAAGCATAATATGGGCTTAAGCAATCACCTAGAGCTTGGTTTGGGAGATTTTCCAGAGTTATGAAAGCTTTAGGCTACAAACAAAGCGAAGGTGATCATACCCTTTTTATTAAGCATTCGACAAAAGGGAAGGTGATAGCACTTTTAGTGTACATTAATGATATTATAGTCACAGGTGACGATGATGAGGAGAAACAGCAACTAAAGCAGTGTTTGGTTAAAGAGTTTGAAATAAAAGAGCTAGGAAGACTCAAATACTTTCTTGGCATTGAGGTTTCTTACTCTAAACAAGGAATTTTTATCTCATAACAGAAGTATATGATTGATCTCTTGAAAGAAACTGGAAAACTTGGTTGTAAACTAGTAGTCACACCTATTGAGCCTAATAAAAGCTTGGGGATGCAAAGGAAGAACCTACTGTAGATCGAGAAATGTATCAAAAATTGGTCGGGAAACTCATCTATTTGGCTCATACTAGGCCTGATATTGCCTATTCAGTAAGTGTGATTAGTCAATTTATGCATGACCCAAGAGAATCACACTTACAAGCTATCAATCGAGTGCTGCATTATTTAAAAGGAAGTCTCGGAAAAGGAGTTTTATTAAGGAGAAATCAAGAATTAGTATTGCAAGCTTATACCGATGCTGACTATGCAGGATCCTTGGTGGATAGAAGGTCAGCATCTGGTTATTGCACTTTTCTTGGCAGAAATTTAGTAACTTGGCAGAGTAAAAAACAGAATGTAGTTGCAAGATCAAGTGCTGAATCAGAATTTCGAGCAATGGCCCAAGGAATATGTGAGCTATTATGGCTTAAAGTCATCCTAGAAGACTTGAAAATCAAGTGGGAGGGCGCTATGAAGCTGTATTGTGACAATAAATCAGCAATTAATATTGCTCATAATCCCGTACAACATGATAGGACGAAGCATATTGGAATTGACAGGCATTTCATCAAAAAAAAAAAAAGGTAGAAGAGGGGTTGATCTGCATGTCCTACATACCTTCCAAAGATCAATTAGCTGATGTGCTAACTAAAGGACTTAATGGCGGGATCTTTCATGAAATAATCTCCAAGCTGGGAATGGAAGACATCTATTACTCAGCTTGAGGGGGAGTGTTAAATTATCCTGATTTTTAGGATCTGATTATTAGGAATATTTATTCCTGATTTTGTAGGTCCTAATTATTAGGAAATAGCTATAAATAATTAATTAGGAAATGATTTCTTAGTATTCCTTGATTTGTGGGATTATAGTAGTATTTTACAGATTTTTTTTCCCTAATTAGTATTTGTAGAAGTTCTATAAATAGCTTTATAATCTTGGTACAAGGACAATAAGAAAAAGATCACAATTCTTTTCTCTAAATTCTCCAGACATTATAAACTTATTAGTAGCATAAAACCCTAAAAATACTAAATGATCATCCTTGAATACACTGAGTCTACCAAAAAGGCCCAACTTACCCAAACTACTTAAAAAAGGCCACACAAAACCCCAAATCCATAAAATCTACAAAAGAGGCCTAAGTCCTTCTCAAAACCCAAAAAAGGCCTAGCCTGCTATAAGACGAAATGTCTTTTAGTGGAAAAACAAATTCCCACTAAAGGACCATCGTTACAAAAAGATAAAATTGCTTAGTTGGAAAGTAGATTCTCCATAAACTTAAATGACTTCCTTTGATAATGTGGATTTCACTTGTTTACCATTATGTTAGAAGAAGACAAAAAAGCCATAGTGACTCTTACTTAAGTGAAGCTCTTCAACTATTTATAAAAGGAGGCATCTAGAAGCAAAGAAGGCATCTGGTTCCATAGCCAAAGTTATTCCTTAGTGTTTTTCTTTGTAATCACTCCTTGTATAATCTTCCCTTGTAAAACATCTTCCATTAAGTTTAATATCATTGTTTCTTTTTTATCTTCTAATTTTTGTGTTCTTCTCACTCTTTATAAGTTTTCTCACTCTTTTTTTTTTAAGTTTTCTTTGCGTGCAACAATCCAAGCTTTAATACCAAAGAGACATTGGATAGTTGCATGCAGAGAGAAGACATGAGAGAGCTCGGATCATTGCATACGGAGAAAACTTAGAAAAAGAGTGAGAAAACTTAGAAAGAGAGAGAAGAACACACAGATGGGAAAATCAGAAAGAAACAGTGATATTGAACTTGATGGAGGAAGTTTTACAAATACTTTTCTTTGATATTCTTATAGATGTGGAACCATATAAAAAGTTCTAAGGGCTTGAACTAGATGCATTCCTTCCTTGAGCATACTCCTTTATAGAGGTTTGAGGACCTTACTTAAGTGGATTCATCATAGCTATTTTATCATCTTCTAACATAGTAGTAGATAAGTAGAATCCACTTTATCAAAAGAAGCCCTTTGAGTTGATGGAGAATCTACTTTCCACCCAAGCAGTTTTCTCCTTTTGTGATAATGCTTCTTAATAAGAATCTATCGAAAGAAGTTTTGTCTCTTTGTGATAACTGTCCTTCAAAGGAAATATACTTTTCCACCGAAAGATATTTTGTCATTTTGTGATGGTCTTTGATGAGAATCTACTTTCCACTTAAGCAATTTTATCTTTTTATAATATTGCTCCTTGATAGGAATCCATCGAAACAAGTTTTATGGGTTTTGGAAAGTATTGGGTTTTATTTTCTTAAACCATATGTTAGCCCAAGTTTTATGGGTTTCAAGGTATGATGGGCTTGCTTATGTTAGCTCAAGGTTTTGTGGATTTTTATAGGGCAAGTTAGGCCTCACTTTTTTGAGGGTTTTGTAATTTTATTGCTTTTGGGTTCTTCTTAAACTATATTAGCCTAAGTTTTTATAGGTTTTATTAGCCTTAGATTTTCGAAAAAGATTAGGCTTTTAAAGGATCAAGGTTTTACGAGTTTTGATAAAGGATTGTCCTTAATTTATTTGGTTAAGAATTTTTGAAGGGGTTTTGGTGTGGATAAGGTTTTAGAATAGGTTAGGTCTTAGGTTTTCAAATAGCTAGGCCTTTTTGGATTTTGTGGGTTTTGGGCTTAGACTTATATAAGTCCAAGTTTTGTACGGATAAGGTCTTTTAATGATAGTTGGGCAAAGGTTTCTATGCTTCTTTTCTTTATGCTTTTAGTCTAGATTGTTTTTTTATAGAGTTTATTCTCCCATGACATTGACTACACCTTTATCTCTTATTATAAATTCGAGGTTGTAGTAGTCTCCGTTCTTTGACTCAGGGTCTTTTTATTCTTCCTAGGGTTTGGATCCTTTTAGGTATTTATGGTATGGATCTCTCTTTACCAGTGCTTCTGACTATTTAGTTTTTTCTTTCAGTTCATCCTATGAAGTGTAGAAGGACAAATGGATATAAGAGAAAACTATTTTTACAAAAATGCTTTGGGTGTTATCTTAAGCACAGAGGTTGTATTTTGGATAACCATTTTAGTAATACTATTGGTTATTGATGTAGACCCTACGATGTTGATTTGTTCAAATCATACAATAATTGCTTCCTATGGTAGATCAGTTTCATCTTTAATCTAGTCTCTATACCTAACATAAAAATGGTGTTGGGTTGGGACGAGAGCACCTTTAACCATTTCTAGAGGGGTTAATTCAATGTTGACCAGTACTCCAGTGTCTAGTCTTTAGCTCATCAAGTTTATTACTGTAATTGCTAGCTTTTGTCCGAATGACTTAGTGTGTTAGATTTTAAAGGAAAGAATTTCACTTAAAAAATTTGTAATCCAACAATCTTTAAACAGAGATTGTTGGCATGAGCTATGTGAACCTAATTTCTTCTTGTATGGATATATGCCTTATTGAGGCTGAAAAGAAGTTAATTGCTACAATAATTTCCATCAAAACCAATCTTATATCTTTATATGCATATCCTTGAAGTATTATAAAGGTGATGTGTGGGGACTATTATTCTTGATATTGAAATTTTACGAGTCAAAATGCCTTTGAGAAATAGTTTGATCTCCTAGACTTTGTCGTTGAACTATTGAAGTTGAAGTTGGTAAACCATTTCTTGGATTTCTTGCGAGAGCTTTCTAAGATATATTGTCCCAATGAAAAACATTCTTTGAATGGTATTTTGGAAAAAGTCTGAAAATTTAGACTCAGAGTGCCCAAGTCTTTTATTAGCTTTTTATGTGGTGAAGATGTAACTTCTGGTTAGTATTTACTCACTTTTCCTTTTCCTTTATTAGACGTATGTAGTGGAGATATCAAGGATTGTTGACAGCTCTCTACCATTCTTAATATATCATGGAAATTTGTTATTTCTATGTTATGGACTTGTAACATTTTTTCAGTAATTTTCAATTGTTTTTTATAACTTTAAATTCTCTCCCAAGGAATATGTAATGATTACAAAAATGTAAATGCTGGGAGAGATGTTTTTCATAAAGATGTTCAGTAATGGCATTGCAAACTTGATCTTTTTAAGGTCCAGTGATTATAAGTTCTAGATTGTATTAATAAGTGTTTTTTCACGTTGATTAAAATTTTGTGAAGGCCAAGGATTAAATTTTTATCTGTGACCTCTTAGCAGATTTGGCAAAGTGATGCTTTTGAACTGTGTAGGACATCTAATTAGAAATTATTTGTGTCATCTACAAAACGAAAATTTAACTAAAAGTATAGATTAGTAAATAAAGATGTAGATTAGGATGTGATGTTTTTACTTATATATCTTTTTTTTTTTCAAATGCAAACAAGATGTCATAAAATAAAAATTAATTATAAAGATATAACCTTATATATCCTGTCCTATATCTATGTCCATATCAATGTCCATAATTGTAAGTCTTTCAAATTCTAAGATAGGAGCAAGATTTCTAAAAAGACGAATTAGTGAATAAACAAAATTTATCAATTCATCTTAATCCAAGGCATTGCTTGACGAAGTGGGCTTTCAATATTTACTTGGAAATTTTTTAATTCAAAAGGAAACATCATATAAATCTCATTGATAAGATTTTTTTTAATAGGATTAGAAAAATCAATATTATAAATAAACTCTACAAACTTTTTAATAGTTATTATAAACACAAATATTATATTATACCAACATGTAGTAATAACAATAGAGAATGTAGAATAGCGAGTGAGATATAAATGATCAAAACAAAATATTAAGTAGAATATTATACATATAAACACAACATAGGAGATAAAAGATAAGATTGAAAAGCAAACACAACAGAATATTTCTAAATATAAGTAAAGATAACAAAATAGATGAGATTATAGATATATATATATATATAGACACATACATATAACACTGTAAAGAGATTGAGGTAGAAAATTAAAAGGTAGAATATAAGAAGTGAACACCAAATATAAAGATACAGACACACAAACAAACAGACACTAATGCAATTAAATAAACATACATAGATTATACATTTGATCTTAATGATCAAAGGGATCTAGCTTTCCACTCTTAGTTTGACAAAAACTAAGATAGAAGACACAACATAATAGAAAAATATAGAAAAGTTGAGTTTTCAGAGTTAGAAGAAGAAGAATAGGAAGTCATTTTATAAAAAACTAGGTACATTTTTTCAAAAGACTAGAAACAATGATATATTACTTCTGACAATCTAAGGAACAAGGCAGGGAACACAACACCTTCAACACACAACTATAATCCCAATACACTCCAAGGCCAATTAAGAACAATTGGAAATAATAAGACAATATTTAAAACCTTAAAAAATATGAACTAATAGAGTAAATGAAGAACAAATACTTGATACAACTCACTTTTCCCCTTTGGCATTAATACCATTGACAAGATGCCAGATTATTGTTTGTGTGTAGAAATTGGAGTGGTTATCCATAATAAAATAAAGGATGTTTTACAAGGGAAGATTACAAAGGGAGAGATTGCATTGGAAACACTAAGGGATAACTTTAGGTATGGAACTAGATACAAAAGAAAGATAGATACTAAGGGTCTTAAGCCAGATACCTTCCTTGCTCTTAAATGCCTCCTTTTATAGATGGTTAAGGAGCTTCACTTACTTTAAAAAAGGCAACAAGAGAAAATACAAGAAAGAGAGAAGATAAGTATAGGTAGTGAAGAAAGAAATGTTATTGAACTATTGGTAGATATTTTACAAAAGTAGTTTACATAGAAAAAAAGAGAAAGATAGATACTAAAGGTCTTAAGCCAAATACCTTCCTTGCTCTTAAATGCCTCCTTTTATAGATAATTGAGGATCTTCATTTGAGTGGGAGTCATCATGGTTATTTTGTCTTTTTCTGATGTAATGGCAAACAAGTGGAATTGATTTTATCAAAAGAAGCCTTTTGAGTTGATGGAGAATTTGCTTTGCACCTGAACAATTTTGTCTTTTTATAATGATTGTCCTTTAGAGGGAATCTATTTTTCTACTGAAAGACATTTTTTTGTTTTGTAATAATGGTCTTTAATGAGAATCTACTTTCCATCTAAGCAGTTTTGTCTTTTGTGATAGTGCTTTTTGATTGGAGTACATTGAAAAAAGTTTTATAGGTTTTGGAAAGTATTAGGCCTTATTTCCTTGGACCACTTATTAGCCTAAGTTTTATAGGTTTTGAGGTATGGTAGGCTTGCTTATGTTAGCTTAAGGTTTAGTGGGTTTTTATAGGGTAAGCTAGGCCTTACCTTTTTGAGGGTTTTATGGTTTTATGGATTTTGGGTTCTTCTTAGACTATATTAACTTAAGTTTTTATAGGTTTTGTTGGCCCTTGATTTTCAAAGAAAACTAAGCTTTTAAAAGATTTAGTAGTCGGCAATCCTTAACATCTCTATTATATAAGTTTGATAAACTAAAAGGAAAGGTGAGTGAATAATAGCCAGAAGTTGCATCTCTACCATATGAAATAATAGCAAAAGTTTTAGCCATTCAAAATCTAAAATTTTCACTCTTTGTAAAAAACCATTCCAAAAATGTTTTTCTTTAAGAAAATATATCTTGGAAAGCTCACACAGGAAATCCAAGAAATAATCTACTAACTTTAACTCCAACAGTTCAACAACAAAATCCAAGAGATCCAATTATATTGAGCCAATCTTTAATGGCTAATGTTAGATTTGTTGTCAACAATATTTTATATATTTTTCCTTGTTGATTTGATGTTATGAATGCCTATGAGACGTGTTTGCTACATTTACAAATAGTAGTTGAGTTATTCAAGGGTTAAGAAAGATGACGTTGGTGGAATGTGATGAGAATAAGGAGAAAAAGTAGAGTCAAAATTAGAATGTTGCTAGCCCTACTTTGCATTGCCAAAAAAAAAAAATAATAACCAAATTGATTCAAATTTCTAATGGTGCTTTAACTATAAAGAAAGCATTAGTTGCTACCTCTAGCATTGCATTTAGTGGTGGCACTTTAAGTCACTTACTAGGTGTGAGTCAATGCTGATTATTGACTTTAAATTCAAAGAGTTAATAATGACTGTTAACCCTAAATTCAAGGAGTTAATGTTAATTATTGACCATAAATTTAAGGAATCAATGTTGACTGTTAATACTAGGGCAACTTTAAATTCAAAGAACCAATGCTAATCATTGATGATAGGGCAACCCTAAAATCAAGACATATAGATACCCATACAACTCTTAAAAGAGTTAAAAGTGAAAACAGAAAGAAAGAAAGATAGAGCTACAAAAAAAGGGGGAATTGTAGAGAGCATCGCTAAAAAAAAAAAAAGGATGAATTGCTGAAAAAAGGGAACGATAAAGAGCATAAGTGACAAAAACTATGAATGGCATAAATAGAGAGCTCTGAACGACAAAAAGAGAGAGATCCAATAATATAAAAGAAAAAGGTAGCAACAGAAAAGGAAGAAAAAGGCAATAATAAAGAACAAAAGAGAGAGTAGTAAAAATAAAAACAGAGAATTAGCAGCAAAGGAGAAAACTTGTAGCAAAGAGAACCTGCAGATAGGAGAGAACCTGAGATTGATAGTGAGGAAGGAGAATGACAGAAAGCTTAAGGAGACAATAGCAAAAAGAGTAGAACAGCAAAAGGTAGAGACCTGTAGTGAGGAAGAAGAGAACAGCAAAAGCTTGAGACCAACAATGAGGAAGGAGAGAATAACAAAAAGAAAAAAGAAGATTAGTCTTCTCCCACAACTGTTTGTACACATAGAGAGATCTTTCATAAGGAGTTTTTGTTATAATCTTTTTGTAAACTTTTTTGAAAAAGGGTAAGAAACTGTTGGGTTGATCGGGAGATCGTTGTAAGTGTTTAAGGAGAGATCCTTCCATAACATCATCTGTATCCCTTGATTGTAATAGTAGATTGTGTGATGTAGAAGCGATCTTATCACACCATAGATGTAACTGGCACATTATAGCTAAACCACAAAAAAATTATATGTGCTTTTAGGTGCTTGTACTTGCTTGATATTCATACTGTCATTCTCGTATAAAGATTTAAGATAAAATTATATCATAAACTTTAACAGGTCATAGAGGTTTAATCTGGACAAATTTGTAAAAAGTAAGCATTTTACACTAATTTACCTTTTCCCCCTCTCAGTGTGAGACATAAGAAGGTCCTTATATGTCCCATAAAATTTCAATACCGATCCATTCATTACTTTTATGACACTTTAAGAATATGCACACAAAGATGTAAGATTAGTCTTCATGGAGATTGCAATAGTTGTTAACTTCTTTTCAGCCTCAATAAGGCACATGTTTATATAGGAGGAATCAGGTCGACACAACTTATGTCAACAATCTCTGTTCAAACATTGTTAGATTATAGATTTTTAAGTGAAATTCTTTTCTTTGAAATCCAACACACTAAGTTGTTTAGATGAAAGTTGGTAATTACAATAATGAACCTGATGAACCAGAGACCAGCCATTGGAGTACTTATCAACGTTGAATTAACTCCTCTAGAAATGGTTATAAGCACTTTCTGTGTCAGGCATGGAGACTGGATTCAAGATGAATCTGATCTACCATGGGAAGCAGCTATTGTATGATTCAAACAAATCAACATTGCCAGGGTCTACATCAACAATTGACAGTATTATTAAAATAGTTATCTAGAATACAACCTTTATGCTCAGGTTAAAATCCAAAGCATTTTTGTAAAAATAGTTTCTCTTATGTCCATTTGCCCTTCTACACTTCACAAGATAAGCTTAAAGAAAAAATTTGAATAGTCAGAAATACTGGTAAATGGAGATCCAAACCATACATAACTAGAAGAATCCAAACCTTGGAAGAAGAAGAAGAAGATCCTATGCCAAAAAATGGAGACTACTATAACTTTAAAGTTGTAATGGGAGATAAAAGTGTATACAATGTCATGGGAGAATAAGCTTTGTCAAAAAAAAAAAAAAGTTTAAACCCAAAGCATAAAGAAAAAAAGCCCATAACCCTTAACCTAATTGTCTTTATAAGATCCAAATACCCTTACAAAACTTGGACTTATAGTGGTCTAATTCCAAAACTCATAAAATCCAAAAAGGCTAAGCCATTTCAAAACCCAAAGCCCAACCCATCCTAAGCTTAAATGGAAAGCAAATTCTCCATAAACTCAAAAGGCTTCTTTTGATGAAGTGTATTCCATTTGTTTGCCACTTTGTCAAAAGAAGACAAAATAACTATGATGACTCTCACTCAAGTAAAGTTCCTCAACCATCTATAAAAGGAGGCATTCAAGAGCAAGAAAGGCAACTGGCTCAAAACCCTCACTTATCTAGTTATCTCTCTTATGTTTCCATGTGGTGAAACACCTTAGTTGTATCTGGTTTTGAAACCTTTAGGAAAATCTCTACCTATCTATCTTTCTCTTATATTTGATTGCACACCCTAAGTTATCCCTTAGTGTTTTTCTTTATGTTTCTCTTTATGTATCTAGTTAAAACCCTTAGTCTTTATATTTGGTTTTAAAGTGGACTAGGCATTAAGTTTTAAAGAAGTTTAATGGTTTTGGTTTTGAAAAGGGTTTTTGATTTTTATTTTTCTTAAACTAAATTAGTGTAAGTTGTTGAGCTCATTTTTAATATCTAATGTTGGATTTGTTGTTAACATCATCTCATATAGTTGTTCATGTTGATTTGATGTTTTGAATGTTATTAAGATGTAGAGAAGTCATTAATCAAAATCATTGATAACAAGTCAACTTTAAGGTCAATAAGTCAATGTTGACCGTTGACCCTAAATTTTGGGGGTTAAGGTTAACTATTGACCCTAAATTTTAGGAATTAAATTTGGTTGTTAATTACAGGGTAATCCTTAGGAATCAATGCAAACCATTAATAATTATGTGACCCTAACTTTCAAGGCTTTATAAATACCCCTATGCATCTTGTAAGACTAATGTATGCTGTAAAAGAGAGACCTATCAGCTGTAAAAAGAGAACGACAAAAAAGATGTAGCCATCAAAAAAAGAGTGACCGACCAAGGAAAGTATAGTAGCAGTTGGACAAGAAGAGTGCAATAGCAGCTGACCAAGAGAGTTGTAGCACCAAGGAGAGGTATAGCCAACTAAGAGAGGTGCAACTAGCCAAGGAAGGTACAATAGTAAGCACCCTTACCAAAAGGAGAAGAAGAACGTGTAGCAACTACACCAAAGAGAAAAGGTGTGTAGCAATAACCAATCATCCATACCAAGGAGAGGTGTACAATGACAAAGGGAGAAGAGAGGTGTAGTAGCCACACTAAAGAAGGTGACAGCCAAACCAAAAAGAGAAGGAGAAGGTACAATAGCCTCCTAAAGAAGAAGGTGTAACAACCACTAAAAAGAGAGGCAAATGCACCAAAGAAAAAGAGTGCAGCAACATAGAAACATGCAACAATTACAACAACAAGAAAACCAACAATTGTAGTAAGGAGAAGGTAGTAATTGAAGTAAGGATAAAGTAAAAATTACAACAAAGGAAGAAAACTTGCCCTGGTGACAAGTGAATCAGTAACTAGTAGCTTATAGTATTATAGGAGAAAGCTTGTCCCAACAGTAAGTAAGGCAACACAACTAGTAGCAGGAGAGAACCTACCAAGGTAGAAGCATGTAGCATTGGAAAAAAGGGAAAATAACCTACCAAGGCAACAGGTAAGGTAACATTAGTAGCTAAGGTGGCACCAGTAACAGAAGGAGAGAACTTGCCAAGGCAGCAGGTAAGGTAACACCAGCAGCTAAGTTAGCATTAGCAACAGAAGGAGAGAACTTGCAAAGGCCGAAAGAGCTAGCACCGACAGCAAAGGGGGGAACCTACTAAGGTAGTAGGTGAGGTAGCATCGACAGCAAAGGGGGGAACCTACTAAGGTAGTAGGTGAGGTGGCATAGACAACAAAGGAAAAGAACTTAACAAGGCCAAAAGAGGTATTACAAGTAGCAAAGAGAGAGAACCTACCATGGCTAAAGGAGCCAGCATCAGTAACAAAAGGGAGAACTTATCAAGGTAGCAAATGAGGCAGCATCAGCAATAGGGGGAAAGAACCTGAAGTGGGAATAACCTGCAGGAGAGAGAACCTATAGTCAAGTGAACCTATAGAGGAGAGAAGTTGCAGAAGAGAGAAATTGTGAAAAAAAGATAGTAGCAACAATGTAGAGAACCTGCAGAGAAGAGATTGGCAAAGTTTGAGTAAAAACTAGTTGTGAGTAAGGAGAATATCTGCTTTTTACAATAGTAGCTTATGCACATTGAGTGATCTTTCTCAGGGAAGTTTTAATCTAAACTCTTTATGTATTTCTTGAAAAAAGGGTGGGAGACCCTTAGATTAATTAGAATATCAATCCTTTGAGTGATCAGAAGATTATCTCTTCTAGTGATCGAGAGATCATTATAAGTGGTTAAGGAGTAATCCTTCCACAACATTGCTATATCCCTTGATAACAAGAATGGATTGTGTAATTTAAGAGTGATCCTATCATACCGTGGACGTTGCTTACTCATTATGGGTAAACCATATAAAAATTGTTGTATGCTTTCAGGTGTTTGCATTTGATTGATATCTATATGGTCGTTTCACATAAAAAAGCAAAATAAAAAATTATATCATCGACTCTAACAAGTCATAAGGTTAATCCAAAAAGATTTGTAAAAAACAAAGATCTCACACTAATTCATCCCCTCCCCTTCTCAGTGTGAGACTTAAAAAGGTCTTCATCATAAGTTATGGGGTAATTGGGTTTTTTGGGGTTTTATAGGTTTTGTAAAAGCCTTTCTTAGACTGCATTAGTCTAAGTTTTTGGTTTTTCTAAAAATGGGAAAACAAGTTTTTATGATTTTGTTTTAAAAGAAATGCTATCATAGTTGAGAGAATAAAGAGTTATTAAATTTATAAAAGGAGTTCTTAAAATGATTATATGATGCATATTTTTAATAAAAACAAAATTACTTTTCATTTTAAAATTCTAATTTTCAATAAAAGTAATAGTTTACTAAAAATTATTATTTTGGAATTGTTTGTAGCAAACAATTTTTCATTTATTTTTTTTGAAACCTTTTTGGCACTATGCTTTGTTTAATATAGTTTAAATTTACACTAGTGTCAAAGAGAGCAATAATGTGAATTTTGAAGTCATTAGAAAAAAACAAGAGAAATTTTTATTAAGTATTTCCAAGAAGTTACTTACTCAAGGGCAAATAAGAGAAAGTAGGCTCACATTGTATGTAACAACATAAAGAAGTCATTAAGGGGGGGCACAGACCATTATGTAGAAAGCCAAAAGGGAGGTCAAGCAAGCAAAAGGTTGATAATATACCTCTAAGGTTTGTTGTAATTAGCTAAAGTAGGAGCTAAGATCCTTATATAAGGGTATGAATATTTAAAAAGGCTATGATCTATATAATTCCAATAGATATGGTAAGGAACTAAAGAAGAAAATTCAAGAGTTAAAGGCTTTAGCTTAAATTAGGAAAAAAGGGCATACTAGGAGTTCATTACCTATAAGGATAAGGTGTATGTCAATTTGATGGTGTGGTTGGTTCTTTTTACGGCAAACAAGCTTACGCGAGTGTGCCTTAAGACCGTAATGGAAGTCATAAGCTAGTAGAGGGAGACTTGTTTAATACTGATATGTCCTTCCTAATGCTAACATTTTCATTTGTTATTGATAATGAAATGTCAAATTTTCTTTTTTTGTCTTATTTTTTCACTTTTCAATATATTTTTTGCTAATTATGACTTATATCATGTATAACCTTACTTTTACCTAACTTTTTAAATGTTTTGAAAATTCAAAATGAATTGTCATATAACATTTAATGTCTTTTGTAAAACAAACCAAATGTGCTTTCATCAAGGAATCCATTTGATTCCTCTTTAAGGTGACTTTCGACATACCTTATCATGATTGATTATTGTCAACCATAAAGAAGTTGTTTGGCACTTTTTGCCTTACTATGTCATGTCATTTATGAATTTTGCCTCATTTCTTTTCTCTTTTTAATCAATTTTCTACAAAAATAACTAGCACTTCAAGTGCACATTTTGGTTCTTATTGAGGGTCTACCCCTCTTATAGTTGCTTTACCATGAGGTCACCATGCAGCCTTTAAAGAATTAATGGTAATAAGGGCATCTTTTAGTCCCTTATCATCACATTCAAATTTCCTTTTAGTCCTCTATACCCTTATCCACCCTATTCATACATAATAACATCTTAAGTTAAGAAAGGTTATTTTAAGGTGAGTATAGGTAGATGTTTCATATTTCAAACTAATATTAATTGGTTGTGCCCTTACACAAGGAAAGGGTTTGTGCTCCTATAAGTTGCTAAACCATGTTCTTTTTAAAGGAATTTCATATTAGTTTTGTGATTGCCTATGCTCCAATCACTTCAACAATTCTTATTCTTACAACAAGATTTGCCTTGCCTAGTTAAACCCCAGTAGTTAGTGGTGATTGACTAAACTTCTAACCTTTTAGGTATGTCAAAGGTAAAGATGTACAAACTTAAGCAATTTATGCACTTTAAATAGGTGTTAAGAGAGTTGGAAATGAGAGTTTTTCTTTACTTGTTTGTGTGATTCTAATTTTTATAACTTAAATTGGAGTCTTGTGAGATGTTTAATGCAATTTCCATGGTTATCCCATTAAAAGAAGGAGAAGTTATAGGAGTGCCTATCAACCTTTGCACTTGATGAAAAAGGTAAACTAATAAAAGAGAAATACTTCATCTTAGACCATCTTGATTTGCTTTTAACTTTATTGCTTTACAAAGTATTTTAGCTCAAAAAGGTGCACTAAGGGCTTTGGTGATATCTAAATATTAGACTATACATATATATGATAAAAAAGTTAAAGGAAAAAGGTTTATTGGTGATATGTTGACACTTTTGGAGAGAATGTGCATTCTTTACACATATTATTGAGCCTTCGATTCTATTTTACAAGTAGTTAATAACAATGAAAGGCCTATGATAAGGTATTTATATGAGACTAGTCATACAACTAGCAAATAAATTGTAAAGGGATTTTGAAAGAAAAAGAAAAAACTAAAAGTATTTATGAAAATAATTGACACTTAATAGGACTATTAGTTACATAAAAATCTTTTTATTATTGGGTTTTGCTTGAATCGTAAGTGTTAATATAATATTGTAATGATTGAGAAATGTAGTCTAGATTTTTTTTTTTATGTTCTATAGAGGTATTCAAATGGAAATGAATCATTGATATACAAGTTAACAAGTGAAATTAAGATTTTTACTAATGCAAAAGGAGACTTTAAACGTAATTCTACTACAAATGATCGTAAAACTATACATCTTAGTAATTATATTAATTCATCACCTTATTTTACAATTTTTTTCTATTAAGTTATTTTTATTGATAACTGCTATTAAATATGATTAGTGGTCTATTGATAAAAATAGTGCACCGACTTTAAACAAGTTAGCTATTCAAGTTTTAATTGAAACTTGCAATGCTATAAGGTTATTAGTGTAATTAGAGTATTTTTTAAGATATCTAATCAAATAAATATAATAGATTAGAGCATCAAAGACTTATTAATCTTGTTTATGCTCATTATAATTTGAGTTTGCAATAAATGTAATGGTCTTAAAGCTTTGAAAGATTAGTAGCTTTGCTTGCTTTTTACAAATAATCTCAAAAAGAAGGTTTATCTGATCATGTTAAGATAGATTACTTTGTTTAAACCATTACCATTCTCTTTAATAGGCTTCAATTTTTTAGCTATTCATTTTATATTGTTGCTAGCCAAATTACTATGTTCACACTTTTATAGTAGTTATTCATTTACCATTTAATCATTTCATTAAAGAAAGTGATTTATTAAAGGATGACACCCTAAGTTTGTAATATTATTAAAATAAATGTCTTTTTTATTATAGATTGTTTTGTTGAATGTTCTTGCTTTTCATAAACTTAATTCTTTAAATGGAATAATTCAAGTTAAATTTGATATGAAGGTTTCATTATTAATAGTTCATTTCATTTGTTGTCTTAATAAAAAATAATGAATATGATAACAAATATTTTATCTTTTTCCTTTTCTTTTTCTTTATAAAGTTTATGGACACATTAATTAACTATAATATAAGAATCCTTTTAAGGGTTAGAATTCTGATTCTATTAATTTTAAAGATTTTGAAGCAAAGATTGGGTATTAAAGGTAAAACCACAAACTCTAAGAAAAGATGAGTTAGGGAATTGTCATTAAGAGATGACATCATGTAGTATCCAAGCAATTCTAATAATAGTATTAAATAAAAAATTGTTCATTTTTGATTTGGTATTATAATTATCTAACTTATTTTCATAATTTCTTGCATTATTATTAATGTTTATTTTCTCTTAATGTATAGGTGATTTAAACTTACAAGACATAAAGGTTGAGATTAATAATATGGAGAATGGTAACTTTTGTGATGAATTTGACCCTGCCAATCAAGTTACAAGAAATGAATTTGACAGGATGATGTCATCACTTTTGATTAGGATAGTGAAATTCAAGAACTTTATGGGTTTGAAACTTAAACTTTGTAATGTAAGAAAATTTGGTTTTTATATTGTACTAGATTATTTGTAAATTTAAGTTTCTTTGAGTTTAAATTTAAACTTCCTAATATCAGATTATTTGAATTTATTTTTATTAGTAATGTTTACCTCTCCTTAGTAATGGTATAAGGGAAATTGGAAAATCTATAATACTTTGGAAGTATGTAATGTCCTTTCTTCATTTCCTTCTAATGTTAAAGAACTTTTTTCCTTCACGACCATGTTTAATAGGGAAATATTACTTACTATAATGTTTAATAGGGAAAAATGTCTTTAAATATTTACCAAGTCAAGCTAACTATTAACCACCTAGTTGAACTACTAACTTATTAATTTAATGCTTTATTCGAGTTTATGTTTAAGCTAGGTTTAATAAGTATGCTTTCGAATGGGAAAAGATGTGTATGCCACTTTTAGGGTGTATAATAATATCATAAGAGGTTTTTAAGGTAACCATATTGACTTTCCCTTGTCCTTGGAGTACCATAAATTTATGTTAGGGTAAATTAATCGAAATAATTGGTAGGAACTCATGGGATGCTTGTTTTATTAGTAAAGGTTAGCTTACATCATACTAGTCAAGCCTTGGTCAAGTTTTTTTAAGGTTTTAACCATTTTGATCAATAATCATGAAGGTTATTTTGAGGTCAAAGGGACAAAAAGGGTCAAAGTAGAGTTTCTATCAATCTTTTAAAGAGAAAATGAGGTATTATAAAAAGTGCTCTTGTTCATTTGTAGATGCTTAACTAAGTGATTTTTCCAAAGTGACACTTGATCCATTCTTCTCCTCTTCTCACCGCCCTTTTAAACTAATACTTTATTTTCATTAATTTATGTAAGTGGCGATGGAAGTATCCTAAAAAGGAAGAGACCATTGGAAATATTAAGGAATGCAATCTTTAATGACCATTAATCTTCTTTAAAATGTTAACAAAGGCACTAGTGTTAACACTTACATTGGCTAAGATGGATAAAAATAAGGCACCCAAGCCCTTGTACTTCATACTTATGAGTGCTTTTAATAAAGATAACAATGGTGTTTTGTTGTTGATAGTGTTGTTATCCCTTTCTTTTTAATGCCTACTTAGGATCTAAAAGTAGTGCAAGATTATAACATACTTATGAAGTCGCTATATATAAGTTCTTTTTTGTGTCATGTTAATGTAGATTCTTCTTTTATCATTATTAATCCACCTATAATTATACCTTTATCCTTTTTCATTTGTCACAATGAGCTCTTAGGTGCAAATTCATGAATGGACAGTGCTTCGTCTTGGGGCATTTTAATGGCATGTTATTTTATATATTGCTATCAAGGCTTTTTTAGGTAAATTCCTAATTTTTTTACTTCCCATTTTCTTATGTTGGAGATACCTTTGTAGACAAAGAATGAGCTTGTCATCACTTGTAGTAGTTCCTTCATAATATGAGACACTATATTAATCTTACTTATTTAAGTTGTATGATAAGGTTAGGTATTTTTAGTGTCAAGTGTTTAAACCACGATGTGCTGATCAAAGATTGCTAAGGCCTAGATGAGGACTTAGGTAAAGGAAAAGGTCATGTTATAAAGATATATTTAAACTTGAAGAAGTATAATGTTTGAACTAGGTTCTTATCTAAGAGTTTAAAGTAAACTAGCATTACATATATCAACATAGAGAAGTCGATATGGGAGGCACAAGCCTCAATATAAAGATATAATGTTCGAAGTGGCTTCAATTTGCATAATTCCAATGAATATATTTAAGGTTTATAAAAGAAAACTCATGAGCTGGAGGCCTAAGCTTATGTTGTGATAAAAGGACATACTAAGGAGTTTGTCATCCATAAAAATTAGGTAAACGCCAATATAATGGTACAATCAGTTTCCTTTATGGTAAACAAGCTTATAATGGTATGCTTTAAGACCTTAATGGCAGTCCATAAGCTAGTGGATCAGTTAATGCTCTTTATCAGTTAGCCTCTTTAAAGAAGGTATGAACATTGCTGTTTGGGTCAATTCTTAAATTGGTGTATTTGAAATTCCAAATAATTGCACAAGAAAAAAGTGTGCTGACACCTTTAAATTATCACTTAATGTATTTTCATATGGTTTTACATTTCATAACTTCCACTTCACTATTTATTTGGTTTTTCACATAGTTTACATGAAAAGAGTCATGACTAAATGTTAGATCACACATTTTTAAAGGGATGCATAATGTGTAAATTAGGCTTTTTAAAATACGTGTTCAATGAAGTTATAATGGTAGCATAGGGATACTTCAAAGGGGTTATAAAGTGTTATGCCCTTTCAATTAGTGTTATACAACTTAACATATCTTAGTCAAACTAATGGCCTGATGAATTAGCTAGTAGATTAGGCTAGGTTAGCCTAAAAATGATATGGTACTTTAAATTAGGAAAAATTGATTAACCCAATTAAATGACAAAGTTTTAACTTTAAATTTAAATTTTTACTTTTTTTTTATTTCCAATTAATGATCCAATGAATCAACTATTAGACCCAATTTTCTCTTTTAACGTTTAAATGACAAAGTTTTCGCTTTGAATTAAAATTTTTACATTTTTTCTTATTCCCAAAGTTTTAAGCTCTCGTTTCTTCTCAAACAATGCAATCCAAACTAACCTTTGTCATAATTTCAAAGTTTGCCTTAGTCTTATTTCTTCCCTCATTTTTATTTTGTGATTTTAGGCATGGATCGTCTTTTTGTTCTTCTTATCCTCTTTTCCAATACATAAGAGAAGTTGTTTTATTCTATTTTCTTTTTCTAACTATGATTTGTTACAATCGTCAAGTACATACCTATATATATATGCACTAAGATTAAAGGATATTAATCATGATCAATTATTCTATGATCAAGTATTTTGTACATAGGTATTTGCATTTGCATAAGATTAATTTTATTCCTTTGTTTTTTTTTGTTATTATTTTAAAGTAAGAAACTCAATTAGATGTATATTTTTAATTTATAAATAAGGTATTAAAGTGCATATGATATATCAACCTAAATTGGTTTAAGTCCAAGATAATAGTTATTTAAAATTTGAAAAAGAATGAAGTGCTAATTTATGGTCAAATAGACAAGGATTGTCTCTTTAAAGCAAGCTTAAGTGCTAATTTGTTAAATATGTTTTATGATTTTATATATGAGCTATTGTGATTACTCTTTTGGTTATATGATGACTTCCTTATATATTTATTCTTTTTAGAGAATTTAGTTGTGAGATTAATTTGATTCCAAGACAAATATCTTTTCTTGTAGCATTAAAGAAGATTTTTTTTTCTTTCTTAAAAATTGTAATCACTTTTATGCTTGTTTTGCATGTTTTACTTTAAAAATCTACCCACATAAACTTTAAGCTTCCAAAAATGGCCTAGTAAAGGCTTAAAAACTTAAAGCAAATACCAAAATAATGGCTCCTTCAACTACTACCTAGCTTTCATATACATTATAACTACCATTATGTGTCTTTTTGACACTATTTATTTGTTCATCTACTTTTTAGCCTTTAATGGAACAAGTGCATTAAAATCTCTAAATTATATTAATTAAAAATACCCATATAGAATTATATATAATTACAATGATGATAATACATAACTAGCCATGATAAGTTATCAAATAACAATATATTGGGATTAATTAGTTAAATTCACTCTTGGCCATTATTCGACCAAGATTTATATTGGTCTTATATATTAGAATTGTAAATTAAAATTTAATGGAATTTAATTCCAATGTATAATAAATTGATGCTAGTCTTTTTTTTTTCTTATATAGGATTCCACATAGTGCATTACTTTAATAGATCATAATCCATACATTTATCAAAATAGAAATTATTATGTAGATTTTTAATTTGTTCTAGTCACTTATTAATCAATTTTCCTCCTTTACCACATTTTTTTAATTTATTATTGCTCATATTTATATTTATGCCATAAGATGTCTTCAACAAAGGATGATAACACCTTAGTTATTGCTAAAACTTTCACTCTATTGTTCCCACAGCTTTGTATGGGTTATAATTGTTATCAATCAGATTTAAGTGTGCAAGCAGAAGTGGCTCGTTCAAGCATTCAAGGGATGAGTTTTCAGTAGAAAGAAAAGTGCAAGAAAAATAAATTGAGGATAATGTTGACTTTTGTATGGAACAGCAATATGAAGCCACATGGAGGGATAAAAAAGGAATTTCATTGTAGCTCCAGTAAACCCTACTAAGGTTTGCATAGAAGGAAGTATTAAACTGGTAAAGCAAGAGAAAAAAAAAAAAAGACACCATTGAGAGAGCAAACTAGAAACGCACCATCTGCAAGAGAAGAAATCAAATCTGTGACACCACTGGGAGAGAAAACCAGAAACGCACCACCATAAGAAAAAAAATCAGAGAAGATGGCAGACTTGGAAATGTGAGGTGAGGGACCAGACCTAGTATTCATGAGACGATTAGAGCAGACTAAGACCACCAAAAACGTGAACAAATAAAGTAAAAGCTTAACAGACCAAAAACGTGAGGCAGGCTAAGAGATATGAACCAGCAAAACTAGAAACATGAGGCAGGCTGAGAAACGTGAACCAGCAGACCATAAATGTAAGGTAAGCCGAGAGACATGAACCAACAAAACCAAAAGCATGGTGCAGGCCAAGAGATGTGAAACAGTAAACCAGGAGTGTGGTGCAGGCCGAGAGACGCGAAACGGCAGACCAAAAGTTTGAGGCAGTTCGTGAGACGTCAAACAATAGACCAATAACGTAAGGTAGGCTGTGAGACATGAAACGACAGACTTGAAGCATGAGTGCAGGCCGTAAGACAGTGAGATGGTGAGACCAAAAGTTGGGTGAGACAACCTAGAGAAGAAATTTGGTGTAGCATTTGAGAGAACTCAAAGAATTTCCAAATTTGTTCAAGAGAGGTTAGAGAGAGTTTTGGTGATCTTCTAAGTGGTAGTGAAGCAGCCTATTCAAATCAAATAGAGGCAATACAAGTTAGAAAAAGGGTAAACACAATAAGCGACACTTTTTGTATTGTGATTGCTTTGTATTTGCAATAGTGAAAGGAGTAGAAGATTAAGACATCTATTGTAATCATAGGGAATATCACACAGGTGTTCTCAAGTATAGTGGATTGTCTTAATAAAGGAAGAATCCCTACCACTGTAGAGTACGTCACATTGACAGAACCACATAAATCTCTTGTGTCCTTACTTTAAATTTACATTCTGTGTTTTGAATTGAGTTGTAAACACAACTAAAGGATCATCAAACCCATAACCTAAAAAAAGACCTAGTCAAAAACAACCAATTCATCTAATAGGCAAGGTGTCTCAAAGGTAACTTTGGAGACTATTGTGATCAGTAGGTAATAATAGATCTACCTTAGTTGAATCTTGGAAAGAGTTCATTTTTGGCTTAAATTATTAGAGTTTTTTTAAGGGGTATGATACTGATTCACCCCCCTCTCAGTATCACAAACTAGTAAATCCTAAGGTGAAGTTGGGAATTGGTATCAGAGCACAGGTTCACCAGTTTGAAACTTAACAGCTTGGTGTACTAGTTTGAAGGGTTTTAGAAGTTTTAACTTGTTCGGCATACTAAGAAATGGATGCCAGTACCAGTACCTGCACTACTTACAACAAAAAGGTTCCAATCTTTAATAGAACTAACTACCATATGTGGAGAGCGAGAATGCAAATGGTATTTGCAACCATGGGCATGAATGTGGTGAAATCTGTACATGAGGGTTTTGAGCCTTCAAAAGAAGGTAAAGATCCAACTCCAGAGGAATTAAGGCTATTTAAGATCAATGGGAAGGCCTCAAATGTCATCATTTTAGCATTGACAGATGCTGAATATGCTAAAGTTATGGACTACAAATCTGCTAAAGAGATATGAGACAGATTACAGAAGGTCTACAAAGGTGATGGCAGAATAAAGGAGGTCAAGCTTCAAGTTTTCAAGGAGAGATATGAATCCTTAACAATGCAAAAGAATGAGATAGTCCAAAAATTCTTCACCCCAAGGTTATTGATGCTATAAACGACCTTAGAAGTTATGGAAAGAACAAGAAGGACACATCTATTGTGAAGAAAATTCTAAGAATTCTACCTAAGAGGTTTGCCTTAAAGGTGGCAGCCATATAAGAGAGAAGAGATTTCAATTCTATGTCACTACATGATCTACAATGCAACTAAAAGTCAACTGAAAGCTCTTAAACATCAAAGTTACTAAAGGATGCAGCTTTCAAAGCTATGAGACACTTGAAGATAAGAGAATAGGAAGAATCATCCAGTGAGGATGATGATGGTCATGAGGAAGAAAGTGAAGGTGAAGTGTTGGCTTACTTCACAAGGAAATTCAAAAAGGGGTCCAAGAAGGGAAAAGGACAGTTGTCCTTGAGATGTTATCGTTGTGGGTACACTGGACACTTTACTTCTCAGTGCAAAGTGAAACTTGATGATGAAGATGAGGATAGTGATGATGAGCTGAATTCAAAATGGAGAAGACCATCATTCAAGTCAAGGAAGTCCAGCAAGAAGATTGTCAACCCACAGAAGAAGAAGAAAGACTCATTTAAGAGTTATGTGAGCCAAACAAAAGAAGCCGATGAGGAGGAAGATGTAGACTCATCAGATGAGTCTACCCTTATGGCATCAACTCGATGTGGTAGTTCAACCTCTAAAGAAGAAAAGGATATTGATGAAGAAGAACCAGATCTTGAAGCTGAGTTAGAAGCAACTTTAAAGGAGATAATCAGAAAGGGCAGAACTATAAAAAGGTTGGAGACCCATATAAAATAAGTTGAAACAAAGATTGAGGAAACAGAAAGTCAAAAGGATGAAATAAGGGCTAAACATATTGACTTGAAGAGAAAATTTGAAGAACAGATCAAAATATGTGAAAACCTTACTATAGAGCTTGGCTCAAGGACTTTAACAATTGAAGAAATAGAGATAAAGTTGCTGAGACTTCAGCAACAACTCAAAAAGAGTGAGGAGAACTTATAGAAGTTTGAAGTGGTAGGAGAAACATACTCTGCAAGAGAAAAGAAGAATAAAGAGAAAGTGCAGCAATCTGAGGCTGCACTACCTAAAGAGAATAAGACTTTGCCACAAAAGTTAAAAGAGAAGGCTATAACCCAGGAGAAGATAATTGAAGAAGAGAAGACAGTTATCAAACCAAAGCCAGAGCCAAAAATGATGTATGTGGTTAAAGAGCAGCAGCTCATAGCTGTTATGTCTCAGAAAGAAAAGACTGATCAGCTAGGAACAATAAATGCTGAAAATAAAGAAGATTTGAAGAAGCATCCTAGGGTTGTAAACAAAAATGAAGAAAAGAAAGTTAGGCAACCAAGGGCAATGGCTGAACAGGAAAAGGTGGTTGAAATGAAAGCCACACAAGCAAAGAAGCCAGCAACTGTGCCCACACAGCAAGTAATGAACAAAAGGAAACAAGTTGTGATTAGACCCAAGAAGAGATAGTTTCAAGGTCACTGCCTTTATTATGGAGTTTGGAGTCATAAGGCAAGAAAATGCTAATGGAGAAGGTCAATATATGTCTCCAACTTGAGAAGATCCGATGCTGCATATAGGGGGAGACAATACAAAATTCAGAAGAGAACACCAATTATGAGTTCTTGCACATACTGTAAAAAGCAAGGACATATTGACAAGGATTGTTGGTGGAAGCTCAAACCAGTGGTTTTAAAGAACAAGTTTATTATATTAGCAAACTTAGAACAGTGTGAAAGGTGCAGGCAGGATGGTCATAATACCAAGAGATGCATAACACTTCTCCATGAGAAAGAAAAGGCACTTAATGGCATAGTGAAAGCAATTGGTACAGTCAAAGCAATTGGTACAGTCAAAGCTGAGAAAAAGGAGAAAGTTATCATCAAGCCAGTTCAAAAAAAGGAATATAAAGCTAAAAAAGAGGTGGTTAATATAGTTGAAATTGCACTAAAGGCTGACTACAACGATAAGTAATGGATCCTTGATAGTGGATGCACTTCACACATGACAGAAGACAAGAGTAAATTATCAAAGTTAAACAAGTCAAGAGAAGGCAGAGTCAAGTTTAGCAATGATGATTCACTCAACATCAGTGATCAAGGGTCAGTAAATATTAGAAAAGGAAAGCTAAAAGATGTTCTGCATGTTGAAGAACTCAGATATAATCTAGCATCTGTTAACCAATTATGCAATGAAGACCATAAAGTGATATTCACAAAAACAAGTTGCCAAGTACAGAGTAAAGAAGGCAATATTATTATAGCCAGGAAAAGAATAGTTAGAAATTTATATATGATTGATGAAGACAAGACAAACAGCATAGGAGGCTGGGACACTTAACACAAAAGAACATGAGGAAGCTGACCACTACTCATGCAATCAAAGACATTTCAGACCTCAAGAGAGATAGGAGTATGTCTGCTCAGCATGCTTTAAAGGAAAACAAGTCAGAAAGCAGTATAAGGGCAAAGAGTTCAGTTCTAAAGTAGTGCTTGACATTGTACATACTGATTTGTGTGGGCCGATGAGAACAAAAGGGTTGAATGGTGAAAGGTACTTCATCTTGTTTATTGATGATTATTCCAGAAGGACCTACATCATGCACCTTAAACACAAGTCAGAAGTTTTGAAATGCTTCAAGAGATACAGAAGATTGGCTGAAAATGAGAGTGGAAAGAAGATCAAAGTATTAAGGTCAGATCAAGGTACAAAATTTACAAATAAAGCTTTTGAAGATTACCTTGAGAAGCATGGTATTCACCATTAAATGACAACAATAAGAACACCTCAACAGAACTGGGTGGTAGAGAGGAAAAATAGAACTGTGGTTGAAATGGCAAGAACTCTACTACTGGAATCCAAGCTTTACACAAGATTTTGGAGAGAAGCAGCATTTACAGCCATGTACTTACTGAACAGAGTTTTACTAAGGCCTAATACTGATAAGACTCCATATGTGCTATGGAGTGGGAAGAAGACAATAGTCAAGTATCTTAGAATCTTTGGTAGCCCATGTTTTGTGAAGAACAAGGAGCAAAACTTGGGAAATTTCCATGTTAGGTTAGATGAAGGCATCTTTGTGGGATACTCAGTAAAGACAAAAGGTTACAAAGTTTTTCTACATAAGCTGGGAAAAGTAGTCACTTCTAGTGATGTGAGAATAGATGAAAATTGGAAAACAATGTATAATGGAGAAGCTGAGGATAGTGAAGAAGATGACTTCAAGTTAGATAAAGAATCATACCAATATGAAAAAGAGGAAAAAGAAGTAAGTTCAGACTTAGAGAAGAGTGAGTCTGAAGATAAAGAAAGAGATTCTCTTACAACTAAGACTATGCAAGAAAGAAAGACAAAGAAAACATGAACCAATACTCATTAAGGAAATCAAATCATAAGTGACCCATCAACAGGGGTTACAACAAGAAGAAGAATTATGGGAGCTACTGCTTTACTCTCACAAGTTGAATGTAAATCTGTTGAAGAGGCTGCACAAGACAAAGCCTTGGTCAAAGTTATCAATGAGGAGATGGATCAAATCGATAAGAATGATACATGGGAACTAGTTCCAAGACCCACTAACAAGAATGTCATAGGAACAAAATGAGTGTTTAGGAATAAACACAATAAATATGGAAAAGTGGTGAGGAATAAGGCTAAGCTGGTTTGCAAAGGCTACACTCAGATAGAAGGAGTAGATGTTGATGAAACTTTTGCACCAGTGGCAAGGTTAAAAACTATTATAATGTTCCTAACATTGGCATCACATAAGAACTATAAAGTTTATCAGATGGATGTGAAATCAGCCTTTCTGAGTGGGCTCTTGAAAGAATAAGTGTATAGTGAACAACCTGATGGAGTACAAATTAGTGAGGATGAGACATATGTGTGCAAGCTGAAGAAAGCCTCGTATGGCCTTAAACAAGCCCCAAGAGCATGGTACAATTGGTTGGATACATATTTGAGAAGGTTGAACTTTAAAAGAGGAACAGTTGATAATAACCTATATGTGTTCAACTCAGAGAAAAGCTAGCTGATAACCATAGTATATATAAATGACATCATCTTTGGAGGGGATCACTTTGAGTTATGCTAAGAATTTGTATAGAAGATGTGTGAGGAATTTGAGATGTCATTGATTGGAGAAATGACTTACTTTCTTGGATTACAGATAACATAGTGTAAAGAAGGTATTTTTATTTCTCAAACAAAACATGCCAAAGAGATGCTGAAAAAGTTTGGCATGGAGAATAACAGACTTGTTAATACCCTTATGATAGTAAGCTGCAAGTTAACAAAAGATTAGAAAGGAAAAAGTATAAGCCCCACAGAATACAGGAAGATGATAGGGAGCCTTCTATACCTTACAACATCAAGGCATGATCTCATGCAAGCAGTGTGCATTGCTAGCAGATTCTAAGTTGATCCTAAGGAATCTCATATGTTGACAGTGAAAAGAATCCTAAGATACCTCAAAGGGACACTGGAAATGGGTTTGTGGTATCCTACCATAGATTTTATAAAACTACGAGCATACATTGATGCAAAATGGGTAGGCAGTACATATGACAAAAAATCAACCAATGGCTGCAGCTTCTACTTAGGTTCAAAGTATGTTGCATGGTTAAGTAGAAAGCAAAATAGTATTGCTTTGACTACAGCTGAGGTTGAGTATATGGCTGCTTGTGTAGCATGTACTCAAGTAATATGGATGCAAAGACAATTGGTAGATTTGGGTGTTAAAGTGAAGTTACCAATGAGTGTACTTTGTGATAATCAAAGTGCAATTGATCTCAGTAAGAATCTAGTTCAACATTTAAGGAGCAAGCATATTGACATTCAATATCACTTTATTAAGGATCAAGTGGAAGAGGGCATGATTCAGTTGGAGTATGTTGGTACTAAAGATCAAATCTCAGATATTCTAACTAAACCTTTGTGCACATAACTATTTGAAAAGCATAGAATGAGTTTGTCTGTGCAAATGCCTCCTCAAGCTTGAAGTTTAGGTGAAGGGGGGAGAGAAGCAATAGTGCAAGGGAAGCTGTTAAGGAAGGGGGAGTGCATATTTAGAGGGAGTTGTAATCCATCTACTTCTGGATTATTACTCTAAGAAGATTATGAAGGACTGCTGCATAATGACTTTTGTTGTGAGTGTTACCAACAATTACAAAGGGGGAGATTGTTGTTCCTACAGCCTTGTATGAGTTGTAATTGTTGTCAACCAGATTTAAGTGTGCAAGCAAAAGTGGCTCGTTCAAGCATTAAAGGGATGAGTTTTCAGTAGAAAGAAAAGAGCAAGAAAAATAAATTAAAAAGGAGGATAATGCTGAATTTTGTATGGAACAGTAATATAAAGCCACATGGAGGGGTAGGAAAGGAATTTCATCGCAGCTATAGTAAATGTTACTAGGGTTTGCATAGAAACGAGTATACAAACTAGTAAAGCAAGAGAAAAAAAAAAAAAAGACACCACCGGGAGAGCAAACCAAAAATGCACCACCTACAAGAAAAGAAATCAGATCCATGACACCACTAGGAAAGCAAACCAGAAACGCACCACCTACAAAAGAAGAAATCAGATTCATGACACCACCAGGAGAGCAAACCTGAAACACACCACCTGCAAGAGAAGAAATCAGATCCGTGACACTACCGGGAGAGAAAACTAGAAACACACCACCGTAAGAAAAGAAATCATAGAAAACAACAAACTTGGAAACATGAAGTAAGAGACCAGACCTGGTATTCATTAGACGGTGAGAGCAGACCAAGACTAGCAAAACCAAAACGTACGACAAGGCATGACAAACTAGAAAGTGTGACAGGGCGTGACAAAGCCAGAACGTGTGATGGGGTGTGATAGACCAAAACGTGCGACGAGGCGTGACAGAAATGTGAGGTAGGCCGAGAGACATGAACCAGCAAAACCAGAAACGTGAAGCAGCAAATTAGAAACGTGAGGCAAGCCGAGAAACGTGAACCAGCAGACCAGAAACGTGAGGCAGGCTAAGAGACATGAAACACCAGACCAAAAATGTGAGGCAGGCCGAGAGACGTAAACCAACAAAACCACAAGCATGATGCAAGCCAAGAGACGTGAAACGGCAAACCAGGAGCGTGGTACAGGCTGAGAAATGTGAAACAACAGACCAAAAGCTTAAGGTAGTCTGTGAGACATGAAATAGCAGACCAGTAGCATAAGGCAGGCCGTGAAACATGAAACAACAAACCTAAAACGTAAGTACAGGTCGTGAGATGATGAGACGGTGAGACCAAGAGTTGGGTGAGACAACCTAGAGAAGAAATTCAATGTAGCATTTAAAAGAACTCAACAAATTTCTAGATTTCTTCAAGAGAGGTTAGAGAGAGCTTTGGTGATCCTCCAAATGGTAATGAAGCAGCCTATTCAAATCAAACAAAGGCAATACAAGCTAGAAAAAGGGTAGACACAATAAGTGACACTCTTTGTATTGTGATTGCTTTGTATTTGCAATAGTGAAAGGAATAGAAGATTAAGGCATCTATTGTAATCATAGGGAATACCACACCGGTATTCTCAAATATAATGGATTGTCTCGGTAGAGGAAGAATCCCTACCACCGTGGACTACGTCACATTGATGGAACCACATAAATTTTCTATGTCCTTACTTTGAATTTATATTCTGTGTCTTGAATTGAGTTATGAACACAACTAAAGAATCGTCAAACCCATAACTTAAAAAAAAGACCTAGTCAAGAACAACCGATTCGTCTAATAGGCAAGGTGTTTGAAAGGTAACTTTGGGGACTATTGTGATCAGTAGGTAATATTAGATCTACTTTAATTAAATCTGAGAAAGAGTTCATTTTTAGCTTAAATTATCATATTTTTTTAAGGGGTGTGATACTGATTTACCCCCTCTCTTAGTATCACAGACTAGTAAGTCCTAGGGTGAAGTTGGGAACTTCACACTCCATCAATTTTTGGTTCTTCTGAAAGTAAATCTCTTAAAAGAACTATAAGAAGCAATATTAGATAGAAAATTTACTTAGCATAGGGTTATTATAAGGAAGTTGATGAAAGAACAAGTAACAAAAGAAAAAACATTAATGTGTTTGTACCATACAAATAACTTTTATAGGATGGTACTTATCGATTTAAGCCATATTTGATAGGAATTAAAAGGGAAGAAAATTATTGTCCAAAGTGTCTACCTAATGTTGGACATTAAATGAAGCAAAATCTAAAAGATTATTTTTCAAAGAAAAGGAAAGCATAAGAAATGTTGGATGAGTTAAATCCTTTTAGACTTATGAAAAGTAAAAATTATCATTATCTTGATGCAAATATTCAAAAAGTTCCACCACCTTCAATTTTATCTTCTCATTCTAGATTTAAAGAAAAAGGCAAAGTAACTCAAACTAAGAAAAAAGTAGCTAGCAAGTTAAGATAAATTAGTTCTTTTTTATGTTAAGGACAACCTCGAGTGCTAAATCAACTTTGAAAAGTGTGTTGTAAAGCAAAGTTGTAATAAGATGGTGTGATCTTGTTTCTAGATAGATGATTGATGCTTCTACACCTTTTAATTCTATAAATTCAATTACTATCAACCAATCATTAATCACATAACTAGTATAGGACAAAGTTTAAGGCATTGTCTTTTCATAATTATTGTAAACATTGTTGATCAATAATGTTGAAGAGATAAGAAATTTTATGGAAAGCTATCATGCCATATTAAGTAAGATTAATTGTACATTAATAGTTGATAGACAAACAAATCAAAACCATATAATTTTTACAAATTTCTTAGTTTATTGTCAAAAAGGAATTGTTTTTTTTTTTTTTTTTTGTAGTTGATACTTTAGAATCAACAAAGTTAGCTAAGATAATATATAAGTTGTTTAAAGAAATGTTGTTTATTGGTGCCAAAAATGTGGTCTATATGGTGACTAACAATACATCCATTTATATAATTGCTAGTAAATTATTAAAAAGTAAATTCAAGCCATTATTTGGTCTCCTTGTGTAACTTATTATATTAATTTGATTCTTTATGATATAAACAATATGATTGAGATTAGTAGTATTATTTACCATACTTCTATAAAGTACATCTATAATCACTATTAACCTTTGCACTTGATGAAAAGGTACATTAATATAAAAGAAATACTTCATCTTAACCATCTTGATTTGCTTCTAACTTTATTACTTTACAAAGTATCTTATCTCAAAAAGATACACTAATATAAGAGAAATACTTCAACCTAACCATCTCGATTTGCTTCAAACTTTATTACTTTACAAAGTATCTTATCTCAAAAAGATACACTAATATAAGAGAAATACTTCATCCTAACCATCTTGATTTGCTTCAAACTTCATTACTTTATAAAGTATCTTATCTTAAAAAGATACACCAAGGGCTTTGGTGACATTTAAAGGATTAAATCATACATGCATATGATAAAGAAGTCAAAGTAAAAAGGTTTGTTGATTATGTGCTAGACTCTAGATTTTGGAGAGAATGTGCATTCATTACACATATTAGTGAGCGTTTGATTTGTGTTTTACAAATAGCTAATAGTAGTGAAAGCCCTATGATAAGGTACTTATATAAGAATAGTCACACAACTAGAGAAGAAATTATAAGGAGTTCCTAAAAAAAAAAAAAAAGACAAAACTTGAAGCCTTTCTAAAAATACTTGATACTTGGTAGGACTACCAATTACATAAAAATCTTCATGTTAGGTTTTACTTGAATCCTAGGTGTTAATATGATATTGCATTGATTGAGAAATGTACTCTAGTTGTTTCTTCATTTTTTGGATGTTCTAGAGAGGTATTCTAATGGAAATGAATCATTAATGTACAAGCTAACAAGTCAAATAAGGATTTTGACTAATGTAAAAGGAGACTTTAGACATAATTTTACTAAAAATGATTGCATCATTCATCCTAGAAATTGTATTAATTCATTACCTTATTTTAGAATTGTTTTCTATTAAGTTAGTTATTTTAATTAATAACTGCTATTAAATATGATTAGTGGTCTATTTATAAAACAAATGCCCCCAATTTAAAAAAGTTGGCTATTTGAGTTCTAATTGAAACTTGTAATACTATGAGGTTGTAAATGTAATTAAAGTGTTTTTGAACATATCTAATCAAAGAAATGCGATGAATTAGTGCACCAAAGACTTACTAATCTTGTCTATGTTTATTATAATTTGAGGTCGCTACAAATATAATGGTCTTAAAGTTTTGGAAGATTAGTAACTTTGCTCGCTTCTTACAAATAATCTAAAAAATATGGCTTATTTGATCATGTTGAGATAGATTACTTTGCTTAAACCATTATCATTCTCCTTAATAGGTTGTAATTTTTCACCTATTCATTCTACATTGTTCATTTATCATTTAATCATTCCATTAGAGAAAGTGACTTGCTAAAAGATGGCACCTTAGGTTGGCAACATTATTAAACTAAATGACTTATTAATTGTAAATTGCCTTTTTAAATGTTCCTACTTTTCATAAACTCAATTATTTGAATGGAATAAGTCAAGTTAAATTTGGTATAAAGGTTTCATTATTGATATTTTATTTCATTCATTGTTCAGATACAAAATAATAAATATGATAACAAATGCTTAATCTTTATTTTATTTTATTTTATTTTATAAAGTTTATAAACACATTAATTAAATATAATATAGGAATCCTTTTAAGGGTCAAAATTATTATCATATTAACTTTAAAGATTTTTAAGTAAAGATTAAGTATTAGAGGTTGAACCACAAACATTAGGTAATGATAAGTTAGAGACTTTTCACCAAGAGATGACATCATATAATATCTAAAGCAATTTTAATAATGGTATTAAATAAAATATTATTCATTCTTTGATTTGGTATTATAATTCTTTATCTCTTTTTTTAATTTCTTACATTATTATTAATGTTTACTTTCTTTTAATCTATAGTTAATTTAAACTTACAAGACATAAAGGTTGAGATAGTTAATATAAAGAATGATAATATTAGTAATAAATTTGACCCTGATAATCAAGCTATAGGAAATGAATTTTGGAGCGATGAAGCTAATGCTTTTGATTAGGATAGTGAAATTCAAGAACTTTCTTTATAGGTGTAAAACTTAAACTTCATAATATAAGACAAATTGGTTTCTTATATTGTACTAGATTATTTGCAAATCCAAATTTTTTTATGTTTAAATTTAAACTTCATAATATAATATTATTTAAATTTATTTTTATTGGTAATTTTGTCTACTTATCCTTAATAATGGTATAAGGGAAAGTGAAAAATTTGTAACACTTTGGAAGCATGTAAAGGCCTAGTAGTAGGTTTTGTTAAAATTAGTTTTATTGGTAATTTTGTTTACTTATCCCTAGTAATGCTATGAGGGAAATTGGGAAATTTGTAATACTTTGGAAGCATTTAATGGTCTTTCTTCATTTCCTTTTAGTGTTAAAGAACTTTTTTCCTTTATTACCATGTTTAATAGCAAAAAATTACTAGTTATAATGTTTAATATGGAAAATGGCTTTAAACTTTTACCCAGTCAAGCTAACCATTGACCTACTAGTTAAAGTACTAACTTATTAACCTTGTGCTCTATTCGAGTTTATGTTTAATCTAAGTTTAATAAGTATTCCTTCAATTGGGAGAAGGTATGTATAATGATGTCATGAGAGGTTCTCAAGGCAACCACATTTACTTTCCCTTACCCTTGGTTATTTTAGAGCTTTTAAAGTACTATATGCCAAAGCAAATTAATCCAAATGATTGGCAAACACTTCATGGGATGCTCATTTTGTTAGCATAAATCAGCTTACATCATGCTAGTCAAGCCTTAATCAAGTTGTTTAAGGTTTTAACCATTTTTATCAACAATTATAAAGGTTATTTTGAGGTTAGGGATAAAAAAAGGCTCATAATAGAGCTTCTATAAACTTTCTAAAGAGAAGATGAAGTATTACAAAAAGCACTTTATGTTCATTTGTGGATGCTTAACCGTGTGCTTTTTCCAAAATGACATTTGATCCATGTTCCTCCTTTTATCACTATCCTTTTAGATTAGGACCTCATTTTCATTGATTAATGTAAATGGATATAGAAGTATCTTAAAAAGAAAAAGACCATTAAAAATATTAAGGAGTGTAATTCTTAGTGACCAATGATCTTCTTTAAGGATACTTCTCCCACTATAGTTACACCTAATGGATTAAAGGTAAGAACCATAGCAAAGGTGCTAATGGAGATTTGGCAAAGGCACTAATGTCGGTGCTTACATTGGTTAAGACAAATAAAAAGAAAGTGCTTATGCTCTCATAGTTGATACTCATGAGTATCTTCGATAAAAATAACAATAGTGTTTCATTATCAATAATGTTGTCATCTTTTTATTCCCAACACCCAATCAAGATCTAAGAATTGTTGTGCAAGACTATAGCACACTTATGAATTCACTGTTATATAAGTTCTTTTTTGTGTCATATTAAGGTAGGATTCTCTTTTATCGTTACTAATTTACCTATAATTATACCTATCTTTTTTGGTTTGTCACTATATGCTTTTGGGTATAAATTTGTAAGTGTATATTGTTTCCTTTTAAAGACATTTTGATGGTGTTTTAGTTCCTATATACTATTGTTAAGTCTTTTTTAGGTAGATCTCTAATTTGTTTACTTTTTATTTTCTTGTGTTACAAAATACTTCTCTATAACCAAAGAATAAGCTTGCCATTACTTGCCTTATAATAGCTCCTTCATTTTGTGAGGTATCACATCAGTCTCACTCATATGAGTTGTATGACAAGGTTAAGTATTTTTAGTGTTAGGTGCTCAATCCATGATTGTGCTAATTAAGGTTTGTTAGGCCTTAAATGAAAGCATAAGGAAAGGAGCATGTTATAAAGACATATTTGAACTTAAAGAAGCATAATGTTCAAAATAGGTTTTTATCTCATAGTTTAAAGTCGGCTCACATTACATATAGCAACATGTGCAAGTCAATAAGGGAGGCATAAGCTTATGTATATAAAGCAAAAAAGGAGGTGAAGTAAGTGAAGGGTTAACAATAGGCCTCTAAGGTTCATGTAGTCAACTAAAGTAAAAGCTAATATCCTTGTAAGAGGGCATAAATGTTCAAAATGGCTTTGATTTTTATGATTTCAATGGACATATTGAAGAACTATAGAAGAAAATTCAGGAATTAGAGGCCTAAGCTCATTATTGTAACGAAGGGGCACACCTAGGAGTTTGTTGCCTGTAAGGATTAGGTGAACATCAATGTGATAGTGCGATTAGTTTCCATTATGGCAAACGAGCTTATGATGATTTGCTTAAGACCCTAATGGCAATCCATAAGCTAACAGATGGAGACTTGCTTAATGTTGATATATCCTTCATAATGTTAACATCTTTGTTTATTATTAATAGTAAAGAGTCGCTTCTTCTTTTTCTATCTCATTTTTATGCTTTCCAACATGGTTTTTGCTAACTGAGATTTGCTTAATGTGCAACATTGCTTCTACCTAACTATTTAAATATTTTTGAAAACTCGAAATGAATTGTTATATAGCATTTAATGCCCTTTATAAAACAAACCAAACGTGTTTTCATCTGAGCATTCATTTAATTCCTTTTAAAGGTTACTTTCAGTTATCTTTATCATAATTGGTTATTGTCAACATAAAAAAAGTTGTTTGGTGCCTTTTGCCTTACTATGTCATGTCATTTATAACTTTTACCTCATTTTATTTTTCGTTTTTTGGTCAACTTTATACAAAAATGGCTATCAATTCAAGTACTCATTTTTGTTCTTATTGAGGTCTACCCTTCCTATGTTACTTTGGCTTGAGGTCACCATACAGCCTCTAAAATGTCACTAATAGTAATGGCATCTCTTAATCCTCTATTATCAAGTTCAAATTCCCTTTTAGTCCTTTTATCCCTATTTATCTTATTTTTACATAATAACTTCTTTTTAAGTTAAACAAGGTTATCTTCAAGGTAAGTATAGGTAGATGTTTCATATTTTGATCTAGTATTAATTGGTTATGCCCCTACTCACAAAAAGGATTTGTGCTCCCATAAATAATTGAACCATGTTCTTTTTAAAGGAATTTTATGCTGATTTATGATCACCCATGCACTAATCACTCCAATAATTCCTATTCTTCAATGGCATTTGCCTTACCTACTAAACCCTAATGTTTAATAGTGATTGACTAAGCTTCTAGCCCTTTTAGTATGTTAGAAGTAGGGATGCATCAACTTAAGCAATATATATACTTTAAAGAGGTACTTAGAGAGTTGAAAAGGAGGATGCCACCTTATCACAATATTAATTAAAAGTTTTATTTTGCTTTTTTGCATGATTTGAACTTTTATCCCTTGAATTGAAGTTTTATAAGATACTTGATGCAATTTTCATGATTATCCCACTAAGAAAGGGAGAATTTAAGGGAGTACCTATTGGGGTTGACTAAGTACCTCATAATATTGGCATATAATTCATAAAAGAGTCTTGTTAGCTTAGTAATGACCCCAAACATGAGTATGTCTAAGTTTTATGTTTTGTATCTTAAGTGTTTTTCCAATTTTAGAAAATTGGATTTTTTTTACTTTTTAAAAATATAGTTCTTATAAATATCAATATCTATAATTTTTTTATCAAGTAACTTATCTTTTACTACAAGTACCCTTATTTTTTTTCTTATTTATATAATCAAGTCTTTAATGTCAAATCTTAAAATCAATTTCCAACTCAACAATTCCTGTTGAATCCTTTATGTCAACTACTCTATCTTTAGAAAATAAATCTTTTTCATTAAAAGGTTTATTTGGTGTAAATTCTACAATGAAAATAATTATTTTTATTCTTATAAATTTTATATTCTTTTTTCAATATCAAATTTGACTTTAAAAATAAAATTTTAAATTTTTATTAATTTGAGTGTCCTTTTAAAAATATTTTATTTAATATTAATTAGAATATTTATAATACCTATGACAAAAAAAAAGACACGTTTAGTCATAAAAAATAGTGAAGGATTTATTAAAAAATAATATGCATAATATAGTGTAAGGTGTTCATAATCCTAATTATGAAAGGTAATGGAAGTTAGTTACACTTTTAAAATGAACAAGAGTAAGTGGGAGCAACTAGCAGGGTAGTGAACTTGTAGAATCCCACTACTTTTATGCATGAAAATGAAATTGTAATAATTACATAGGTAAAAAAAATGAAAAACATGAAGAATAAATTCATGGAAAGCTTGGTAAAGGGAAAGAAATTGAAAAGAATATTGAAATGTTAGAGAGCGTTTGAAAGCATCCAAAAAATATTGTGCCCCTTTATGGATGCTCTTTAGATCCATGCACTTATATCCTTCCTTTGTCCTTTTGGGGGAGGGGGGAGAAGTCTCGTAATTATTTGTAAATTCTTAGAAAAAGAGTGAAAATTTTCAACATTTGTCATGTGTCGTACACTTGTATTGGTTATATTAAATGTTAACTCACACATATAATAAAATTCTTTTGTTCTATTGATAAAATTTTTTCTTTTATTTTCAAGAAATTTGAAGTTGCTATTTTCAAATTATGGAATGTAAGATTCTAATTCTAACATCACGTAACAAGTTGAAATATCAAATGACCAGAAAAATATTCAACTTATATAAATTTTTTATATAATTTAATTTAAAATGAAATATAAAAGTTACATCTTAAAATTTATTTTATATTTAAGTTTTTAAATAAAATAAATTTTAATTTAACATTAAAATTTTAATAACTAAATAATCATAAAATTAAATATATTACTTTCACATTTAATTATAAATTTCAAATTTATTAATGCTTAAAATTTAAGTAAATTTAATTAATTTAAACGTTCATCTCAAATAAATCAAAGTTTCACATAAAAAATATATATTATAGTATAATATATGATTTATATTTTAAATCTGATTTAACAACTTAACTTTTTACATAGAACAATTTCTTAATAAGAAGAAAGATTCCTAAACTTTTTATATATTCTTTATTGTTAAAGAATTCTTTGAAACATCAAGTTTATCTAAAACTTTAAATATGTAAATAAAAAATTATAAACATTATAAGTTATGATAAATTTTTATATTTTAAAGATATAAAATTTAATAATCTTAAAAATCATAATAGAAATTCCAAACTATTAAATTAAAATTTATGTATGTTAATTTATCAGAATTTTTGTCAAAGGCAAACATTAATATGTGTATCAAATGTTGGAATGGTAAATGAGTAATAATAATATTTTGGATATATTGTATTAGAAATCTTTTTGCACGGCTTATCCCTCGCACCATTCTAGCAAAGTACAAGAAAAGGAGAATAAGTGCAAGAAATGATGAAATGCAAATCATTTTCCCACGAGGAACTATTTGGTACGAAAGTTGAGGACTCTGAATGGTAATTTGGGCTTGAGTATATGCGGGGAAGAGAAATAGGCATGTAAAGCATTGTAATTTCTGTTTTTTTTTTTATTTAAAAAAAAAAAAAAAAAGGCATAGAGGTACAACACTCCACAAGTGCACGAGATGTGGAAGGGTTGAAGAGCGGGCAGGTAAGAGCAAATTAATGAAATATAATGGGAAAAATGTTCCGTACAGGGACAGGTAAAATTACTGCAACTACGTTAAAAGTGGGAGCTACCTACCAAACTCCAGCACTAACGCAGTTGTAGCCACTCGGCTTTCTCACGAACTCGGTCAAATCGCGTTTGTTCAATGATTCAGGAAAAATAGAAAACGAAAAACACAAATCAAAAGTAAAGGGGTCGCACCTCTCTCTCTCTCCACATCACCACCTCCAATATATATTCCTTTCTTTCTTCCATATTCTCCACTCTCTCCTGTCTTCTCAATTTCCATTTTTTCTATATGCCCACGAGTTGATCTGCTTCTCTTTCTTTTTTGGAACACCAAAAGAAGCTAGCATAGCAGTAGATAGAATCAAAATATATATATATATATATATATATATATATATATATATATAGAGAGAGAGAGAGAGAGAGAGAGAGAGAGAGAGAGAGAGCATGGGCAGATCTCCTTGCTGTGAGAAAGAGCATACAAACAAAGGTGCATGGACCAAGGAAGAAGATGAGCGTCTCATCAACTACATCAAAATTCATGGGGAAGGTTGCTGGAGGTCTCTTCCCAAGGCTGCTGGTATAATATTATACATTCTATTTTTTTTGTCTATTTTGCCACTCTGCAACTGCCCATATATGAATAAGAACCTATGGATATGATGTGCTTCTGGGTTTGCTTGATTTGGTATTGTGTTTATGCAGGTTTGCTTCGATGTGGCAAGAGCTGTAGGCTTAGGTGGATAAACTATCTGAGGCCGGACCTCAAGAGAGGAAACTTCACCGAAGAAGAAGATGAGCTCATCATCAACCTTCACAGCCTACTTGGAAATAAGTACGTAATTTTTTGCTCAATTAATGTCCAACTCTTTATTCTTCTTCTCTGATTATTCTTTCTCTTCTCCAGTGGATTGGCATGAGAAAGTTAACATCTTTTCTTGTTTATGGCTCTCTGAAATTATAATAAGAGAGATCTGGTTTTAGAATGATCACTCCAATTGTAATTTTACTCCATTAACTAATTCAGGTCGAACAATTGGAACAAGAAAACTCACTTGGGTACCTCTTAATTTTATTTTTTTCTTTTTGTCATCTAATCAAAGCTTGTGTTTGTTGGGCTTTTCAGATGGTCCCTTATTGCTGCTCGGTTACCAGGGAGAACAGACAATGAAATAAAGAATTACTGGAACACCCACATCAAAAGAAAGCTCTACAGCCGTGGAATTGATCCTCAAACTCATCGCCCCTTAAACTCTAGCACTGCCACCACCAGCACCCCCAAGAACACCACTCTTAGCAACAGAAGGAAGAGTAATAACAGCTGCAACAACAGGAACCATCAAAGCAACTGCAGCGCTTTTTCAGTATCAGAAACCAAAAACTCAGAGACCCCATTTGTGCCAGTGCTAGAGTTTGTCAACAAAATGAAGGTTACAAACATCAGCAGCTCCAATAATTTCAAGAGTCCTACAGGCTCATCAGCTGAAGATTCCAACAGCAGCAGTGGAGTGACAACAGAAGAATTCTACCCACAAATCAATCTTGAGCTCTCCATAGGCCTTCCAGTACCACCCAACCAGCAGCCTCCTCAGGTTTCTATAAACAACTTTAATGACTCAAAGCAAACCATCCAACGACTACCACAACATCATCATCATAATCGACAGCAGCCAGCAGCAGCAGCAGCAGTTCACATGTCAACTATTTGGGACATCTCATACTCCAATTGCCACCGAATCTGTGTGCCTGTGCTGCGGCATAGGTTTCCAGAATAGTCAAACATTGAGCTGCAGCGCCATAGAAAAAACAATACTAACAGCTGGTAGACTCTACAGATATTACAGGGCCCAAATGTAATATTATAAGATTTTAAGGACTATAAGAAAAGCTTTTCGCATTGAAACTGTTGGATTTATATCACATCCCATCTCCTTCTTTTCTTCCCTTCCCTTCCCTTATGAAGAGGGCTAGGTTATTTGATGTCATTAAAAGTTGCTTCGATTTTTGCGCACTGTATCACTACTGGCACAATAAATTTCGAACCACCTTTCTACTGCCCTTGCCAATCAACAGACCAAGGTTGATCTGAAAAATAAATATTGAAATGCAATTAAAGTATTGCTGCTAACTATATTTTCTGTGGCTTCGAAAATCATGAACCTAGGGGCACGTTCTTAATCCATTAAAATCAATTAATTTTAATTTCCGCCTAGTCATCGAATAAGCAATAATAATATAATCTTATATTTAAATTAAATTTAATTAATTACATAATTATTTTTTTATAATTCTATTATATGCTAAATTAAGTGCGAGACTTTTAATTGTTATGACTAAATATTTTTTTTTAACTCAAACATAATTTTTTTTTTCTTTCCTCTTCTTATCATTCATTTAAAATTTGATCGTTCTTTTTAATTAGAGTATTTATTAATTTATATTGGACATATCCAAATCAAAGTAGATGTTACTTTTTCAATTTATTTCAAGTGAATGATAAATTCACTGCAGTATAATGTTGCTGGCCTAATTGTGGCCTAGTAGAAATTGACCATATGTTCTTGAAATCAAATCTTAGAAAATATATATAAAAACACTCCCAATTTTCCAAAAATGGTGGAGAGAAAGTAAGTAAGATAATTTGTACTGACAAAACAACAAGGTTAATCAATAGTCCATTTGTTTGGAATACCTCTTGCAGAAACTTTAGCATTGGATCGAGAATGTCAAATGACCATTGCCACCTGTATTAACCAGACTACTTTAGTATATATACCATGAAAACGACAGCCAGGTTACTTTCCTGGGTAAGAAAATTACCCCCTTTTGTTTGACCATTTGTATATGAATTATTAAATAAAACAAAAACACTGTTTTCAGGACTTTTTTAGTATTTCTCTCTCGTGAACGCAATGCGCAGAATATCAATAAGACGTGACTCAAACGTACATTTTTGGTCTGGAGAACATGCTGACCACTTTAATTTCAACCTACTCTAATTATGGAGAATCTAGTTATGTCCCCATAGTTTGAACGTATTTCAATTTAGGCTGTCACCTGTCTACTGAAACAACATTCAGGTCTTTGGTTTCAAAAGCAGGAACGTATAACTTCAATCAGCCAAAAAGCCAACCATGTTTCCTATGCAGCACGTCAATAACTTTGAAATGTTAGCGTGATGATGCCATGTGATACGCAATTAAAAATGGTTAGCCAGTTAATGTTGTATTTGTGCAATATATAATTGGCGCGGAAGTTGCCTACAGTTCATCAACCAAAAATATCAGCTTGAAATGAATATGTAAACATTAAAACTTTGTCATGCGGTTCTGTCCATTCCATTGGCAATGCCTGGTCTTCATTTACGCGGAATGATTATATTCTCTAATAAAATAGTTTACTAATAGCATGGAAAAGCCCTAAATAGAAATTCGTCCGATTAATTATGTGATGTGAATTGGGTGTAAATTAAGATTTTCGAAGCTGAGGCACTTATTGTGGCCGAGGGCTTGAAGTTGGGCGTAAATTCGGAATAATCTAATCAAATTTGCCCAGCAATAAAGCCGCTACCCAAAAAGAACCCACGAGCTTAAAGTCGAAAGTTGGTACAAAATAATTGAGGAAAGGCAATTGGCACGTTTATAGTACTTTTATATTTTAAGGACAGAATTGTCCGAAATGCGGCATGGCTATGGCCGAGGGTGCGAGGGGGTGGATTTCTCGCGGGGCTTTCCATGTGGTTGAGAGGTTGGAAAGAGCGGGATAACAAGTTTTTGGTAGGTAGATGGGTGATGTCAGCTTAGATCACTGCACTGTCCCTTCCCGAAAGTCGTTAACTTCTTCCTTCACATCGAAGGTGATGTGGATGCCTGGTGCCAACTCTGCCGTGCTTCATCCGGCCTTGTCCATTCCTCTGCCCACCTCTCATGGGGCTTTCTTGTTTTATTTTATTAGGCACCGAAATGAGGAAATTTTAGTCCTTGTGTGCGTGGATGAAAGATTTGAAGTAATCGTCGGTTGCCATCTTGATTCAGCTTTTTATGAATTTTTGGTGGAGTTTTTAGTTTAGCTTTTTTTTTTTTTTTTTTTTTTTACACCTTATTTGGATATATTAAAAATAGAACTCAATCATGGGTTTCAACTCTATTTCTCTTAAATTAGCGAGGATACTACCTAAAAGATTTGAATCTATACCTAATGTGTGGAAACATGCAAAATTATCAAGACCACAAGTTTCCACGGCGAGTGATATCTCTGATTGGATTCTTGTTCTTATCGCAATTTTTTGTTTTCTTTTTTCTTTTCATTTGATTTACATCGTCTGTTGTTAGTACAGTATGTTGTGGCTTAGGTTCCATGCAGAATATCGCCACATAAGAGCATACAATAATATCGTTCTTGAAGGGTCGGTATTTTTTAAGGTTAGGACCATCTTCTAGTTCTAGAAGGGTTTTGACTAAAAAGGGGTCACGCCTTACACGTACCTAACTCACTTGTTTTATGCTTTCTTATCTTTTGTCACTTGACCATCACCCATGTGGATGAACTTTCTGGAGGCAGGCCATGTACTGAAAATGATAATTGAGGTGGAAAGTAATTTGGTGTGGTGCATTTATTTATTCACCCGTATCCACCTTCTTTACATAGTTCACTGCATAGAATCTCTCCTCATAGTTTGAGTATTTTATACTTTTGAAATCCGAATTTTCTAAATTTTTTCAATCGACCCTTTCCAAAGACAATGATATAATTTTTATGATATAATCTATTAGATATTAAATCATTTTTATTGATTAAAATCAATACTTTGATGCTTATATTTCTTTTTAAAAAAATTAATTTGAAAATTAAAACTTTTTTACTTTTCCCTTCTATTTTCCTATCAAACTATAATTGTTATAAGTTAAAAGGTTCAAATTTTCTCAAAAAATCCGTTTAAAAAAAAATTAAATCATTTTTTATCCTCCGAACTAAGTATATAATATTGAAATTTGTAGATGAAATCAAAATGATGTCTGATGAAGGAATGACTAAAAACTTAGAAAGTACAAAGATCTCGAGTAATACA
Organism: Ceriops decandra; assembly: GCA_020615895.1. Lineage (NCBI taxonomy): Eukaryota > Viridiplantae > Streptophyta > Magnoliopsida > Malpighiales > Rhizophoraceae > Ceriops > Ceriops decandra. Next base: position 8,026,358 of record JAHLGO010021107.1, read on the forward strand.
TCGAGAATATCTAAGAAATATTAAAATAGAAAAAATAATTTCTACAATATATATATATATATATGTATATATATATATATATATATATAGGAAATAAATGCATTTCGCCTCTTTATATAAAATTATTTATAATAAAAATTTTTGGGACCACAAATTTTTTTTTTTTTTTTCATGTTTTAGTGGATTCAATGAATCCACTTAATGTGTGCTAATTTGAGTTTCTAAACGTATTGTTTTTGTGATTTCTTTGTGAAATTTGTTAGCAAAAGTGGTATCTATCTCCTGCCATTATCCATATTTTCCAATATACTCCATAGTTTTGAAAATTTTGTTGTAAAGTTCTTCATAGATACCCAATTTATATAATCATATTATAACTATATATTAAAAAAAAAAAACAAAGAATTGCAAATGATACAAAGCTAATCACCCTAGAAAAAATTTCGTGATCATATTTATTTAACGAATTTATAACGCATTTGCTTGCGATTTGTGACGCGTGTGGCGTAGAAAAGCTAGCTCTCCAAGCAACGACGTTTATGAAAGCATGTTGATGCCCGAATTTCCAAATAACTTATAGTCAAAGAAATCATCTTGTTTAGCAGCAAGAGAGAAATACAACTATTTCCATCAATCATTCAATTTTTTTTTATTTTTTTATTTGAAGGAAACTAAAACGAAGTCATTAAGTCCATTCGTATGCACATGTTCTCATCTATACGGCGTCACAAGGAATTATATAAATAATAATTCTGATATTGGGGAAGCGTATGTGACCAACTTCGTTAGCTTGGGTCGCCCCACCCCACCCCACCAAGCAAAGAGAACCAGAAATGAAAAATTAGCCTTTACTTTACCTCTGACGGGGAGATTTTTGGAAAGGACAAGATTATTCTACTCTACACCTTTGAATCCTGTGCCTTTCAAGGCTTGCATATACTTTAGTATTGGTGTCTTTAGTTTTTGGCCAGAATGCTATAAATAATACATTTGAAACTGTCTAAAATGAAAAAGAAAAAAAAAAAAAAAAACAAACCTTTGAATGTCGGGGCATCCAACCAATGTGAGAGCCGCGACGGTAGTGTCGTGTTAGGGTTAATCCAGAATTTATTTAAACGAGGTTTCTTGTCATAAAAGAAAGAATAAAAATTTCGATCAAGTAAGGCTGACTCCGACAACAACTATGGATGGAATTTGATGAAGATTCTAGTAAAGGTTTAAGTAAATTTTACGAATTTGACGTGGGGGAACCTTAAAACTCTCATTGTCCTTCACTGCAACTTCGGAAATTCAGGCAATTCACGTTCACTTGTTATGTTTGTGTTGAAATCCAGCTGATCTGGATTGTACGACAAATTATTTTTTCAAAACAAAATGTTGAATTATCAATTTGGTTTTAAATCATTCAACTCGTATTATTTCTAGGTTTGGGAACTCTGGCTACATTCATGATTCTATGCAGATCATTCTCGGATTATTTTTAATGGCGTTGAGTTTCTTTTCCTCTCTTTTTCTTCTTTTTCGTTTTGTTTTTTTTCCTCTTTTTTGGGTCCAGTCCATGAAAATTTAATTTTCACTCCCACTTTCTATTCCTAGGTGACATGGATTTACTACTTCAGAATCATCATTCACATCACAACAACGACAACAATAATTAAAGCTTGATGTCAAATTTAAGTGGGATCGACTTCATATATCTAATTTCTCATAAATTTTGATTTACTATGACTTCAATTATATATTCTTGGTATAATTAGTCTAAATTCTTCTTAATTAAAAATTTCTAAATTATGAGTTTTGGTCAATTATCATCCATCCAAATTTCATTTCCCTCACTATTTTTTTAACATCAAATATATATTTATAAAGATTAAATACAATACACGAGACTATAAATACAGTGATCTACTAATTGAATTAAAATTTAAAAAAAACATACTTAATTAACTGCGTGTAAATCCTCTAAGGTTTAATTAAAGCCTTCCCAAAGCCCTTTTTTATTATTATTTTTTTTTTAATGAATGTGAATTGATCAAGTTTTAATCAAGATGTAAACTCATTGTTCGTACATTATATGTAGAGTTAAAGGGTTTTATGGTAATAAATTAGTTGGTTAAAAATTGTTTCACGAAGGACTCGATTAAACTCATACTCCGAGTGAGCCCAAGATATTTGAGGGCGAGAAAAAGAGAGTGTGAAAGACAGAGAGAGAGAGAGAGAGAGAGAGAGAGAGAGAGATTTTAATGCGTAGGGTGAATAGTGAAATGAACCCACTCCAACATGCCAAAACGGTACGTGGAACGTAGCAAATGATCCAACAACTTCATACTTAATGCTAAAATTATGCCTCGAATTTATTTGTTCAACCTATTAAAGTCTCTCCAATTTTATTTTTTATTATTATTTTTTTAAATGATTCGGACCAACTAAAGCTCAAATGCACGTTGAGTAGTTGTGTGCTCCTCCAACTGCCATAAATGTTGACCGTCACACCTGGTCCAGCGCCCCACCCCCCCACAACCTTATTTCAAAAAATGAATCAGTGTTTCGGTGCGGCAAGCCTATTCATTAATTTTATTTATGTGACTGGACTTTTCGGGGTGGTTGAGTACGTGGGGGCAGGCAGGCGCCGTAAATGTTCGAGCCGTGCTTTTCGTTTCCCCCAGTGGCTAGGCCTAACAACCACATGGCCTCAAGGAGAATTGTTCACCTGAATTTGATGTGCTTTTCAATCATTCGTTGATTTTGGCCTTTGAATAAATAGGCCGAGGTAGCAAAAGTGTGTAGACAAATTTTGAATATATATATATATATATATATATATATCACTAGCCTAGCCTTCTTGTTGTTTTTATTTACTTTTTTCTTATGTGTAACTTTCCCATCTAGCACCAGCCCCACAAATGCTTTGGTATGTTGACCTTGGCCCCTGGCTACCCTTTAACTTGGCTGTACATCAACTCAAAATTTGCAGTTCTGTGGTTCCCTCTAGTTATGGCGGATAATGCTCGAGAAGCAGCCTCTTTACACCTATATATATTTGTCCTTTTAGTAAATATTATATATCAATTTATGTTACAAATTACTTGTAAAAATATACCCATATCAAGTTTTGATACATTTAAACTTCAGTTCGTTCATACTTAAATTAAAATTGAGGTGAATTCTAACTTAAAATTTTTGAAATCGAGTTTATCTCAATAAAAATATATTGAACATGAATTAAATTTGAATTTAAATAATTTATCAATACTAAATTTAGTTCGATATCAAATTCAATTTTGCTTGTATATAGCACATGCTTAAACACTTTGTACTTATATGCAATTATTTTGAGCTTGAAATGAGCCGAGTTAGACAAGTTTCGTCGAGCCTCCAAAACTTATATATCAAGTACTAACCACCGAACCATAAACTTCCTCGCTCACTAACATGATCGAGCCGAACAGCCTCGTTTTCAAATTCATCTTACTTATTGGACCAGTTCTAAAAATATGCACAAGAATTACTGGCTTGTGTTTTGTTACAATTTTGAACGAACATTTATCTAATCCATGCCAAGTTCATCTTTCCAATTAGCTAGACTCCATGATCAGAACCTTGGCCTGCAAAGTAGAGAACCCACTTTCTTGCAACTCAGGCTAACCTGGATTGCTGCAAAAAATAAGAGACTCGCACAGGCCAAAAATAACAAGCAATTTTAATGTTTTGATAGAGACATAAAAGAATGTGACAGGTCATTACTCTCTCTGAAAAATAGTTCATTAAGACGTGCAACGCTCTCGTTTATAAAGCCTTATCCAATGTAAGATTCTATCACATTCTCCCCTTATGAATCAGACAATATTTTCGTCGAATTCAGGTTGAGCCGACTCTGATAGCACTTGTCATGGAAATATTAATCTCTCTTTAAAAGGCATCCTATTTGAGCGTGCAACATCCTGTTTATAAGACTCAAAATTTCCTTTTTCTATCCAATGTAGAATTCCGTTACATGAAACTAGAAGTATTAGCAGGAATATGCATTAAAACAAACATACAAAATAAATAAATAAATAATCTAAATTTCAACAGCATTTCCACAACTAGGAAGAGCAAAAGAGGAATCAATTTCAATTTCGATGATATGACTACATTGTGTTTAAAGGAAACTTCATCACATTATGTTCGACAGAGTGCACTAACATAAAACTTGATTGCATGCCACGTTTAGCATAAAGGCCCAAAAAGAGGCAAAAGATTATAATCAGACCTTGTTTCAAGCTATACTTCTCCAGACTACATTCATCAGGTATATCATCTAGACGTGATCTAAATATTAGAACCCCTAGTGGGACGACATACATGATTCCTTTTGCATGCATGCTCTTCATTATGGTGCTGTGTTCGGCATGCATATCCATACCAGCAATCTTCCCTGTTAGCTGCATCTGGCGGCAGAAGCTGTGGCAAAACGGCCATACAATCATGATGCACACCAAATACAAAAGTAAAACCCCGGCCAAATCATTGCATTACTATTGACTGAGTAATAAGAACTGTTATATATCACTTACCGAGTGGAACTTTCAAATCATATCAGTTTAAAAGCAATTAAACAGAAACAAAGGAAACATAATAACTTAGGACATGGTTGGATGCAGGAAGTCCCAAAAGGGGTCATAAAGAGGACCGTACATTAAGAATCTACTAGAACCACTTTCAAAATGTTCATGAACAAGGATCATCTGAAACAACATACATACATACATATAATTATATGAAACAATATCCTAAAACAAGATGGTTTGCAAAAAGACTTCATGTTGTTTGCAAAATATCATTGAATAATAAATGGTTCAAAGAATGTAAAAGTTAAAAAAAAAAAAAAGGGGGTTTGAAGAGACCACTGTACCATACTGCAGCCCATTGACAATACCTTGATGTATGGTGCACGATAAAGGAAGACGGACAACATAACTAGCAAGATCATAAAATTTTCAAATGGAAATGTAGCTGGCAGTTAGCTTGCTCACATGGCCTCAACATACTAGCGCTAACAACACCTTGCACATGGGCACATATTAGCAACCTTGGTTTTGGAACATGTTATACATGGCTACAGTGCCATAAGATCAAAAGACATCACTGTACTAGAGTAGAACCCTTCCTCCTATTAATTTGTTATTCAAAAACTCAATCTTCACTGACGAAGGAGTTATAAACTCAAAAGGTTCACTACAAGGACAAAGGTGTAATACCAAATAGTGATAAAGGAATCACATAACAGATAATAAGATTTTGCAGAAAATTTCAAATGATGGGTGAATATTTTTTGAAGGTTGCATATAAAAATTTAAGCATACTTATTGTACCTAAAATTTGAAATCTAAATAATTGCTTGAAAGAGGGATACTTACATATTTGGGCATTGTAACTCGAAACCAGTAGAGTAGAAAGGAGATCAATTTGTCATAACATTGACTGCATTCAGAAATAGAGATTCAAACCCCAACCAAAAGAAGCTTAAGGACATTGACAAAGATGGTAACTAATACCACTGACATACTTTTTGCACAACAAGAAATAACAACAAATAGCATCGCAAGAAGTTCTAGAATGACTTATACCCCTCTTAACAAAATGGCAGATTGTATTTATAAACAATGACCGATACAAAAGGCCACAATTTTACCATTTCTTGAGTGGAGATGTCCTGAATGCTTTGGCTCTCTATTCGACCATAATGTCCTAAAAAATTTATATATTACTATTGATGCTTCAACATAACCCTTACATTACCATGGTACCATGTTAATTAAGTCTATAAAATTTTTCTCCATATTAATTATGTCTGACCAATATATGTATATTACTTAAGTATATATGAACTGACCCTTTTGTGTGATGGAACATTCTTAGTTACTATGAAACAACACGTTAGAACAAATTATAAGCAATGGGTTATGTCTCTAAAAACAATTACCAACCACATTTTCTAAACACTAGAAACTTCATTACCTCACACTCATCAACCATCCACTGGTTTTAATAATTCCATCTTAAAGGCCCATAGCCTATAGTAGCATATAATTGGGGACAGCAGAAAACGGTATACCAGAAATCTTAAAATCTGAACAGAAAAATATCTCCACACAGGTAATTAAGGATAGCATGGAGAAAACTTTTAAATCTTAAAATCTGAACAGAAAGTAATCTCTGCATGAAGAAAACTTTTAAAATCCTTAACACGAGGTTATTGAGCAAGGCTGTGCTACTCATTCCTCATAAATAATGTGTTTCACTCTTTGAAAAACATAGTTAGCATGAAATTATTTGATAAGGATAGTGTGATATCTTTCAATATCTGAAAAAACATATGCAGTGAACCAGCATTGGAGACAAATCCGGGCTTCTACTTCAAACCTCCACAAAGATTACATGGTACAAAATTAAAACCCTACACTGTGCTATAGAAAGTAGAGAAAATAATGACCAAATACAGATAAATACATCTTACTTGCAAACATGTGTGCTGGCAGTTACCATCTCAGCATGGTTCAATGGCATCCTTGTCCGATCTGTAGTGGGAATTGAAAAACTATCCTTATCTAGAACAAAGTGTCATCTTCCAAAGGGACAATTTGGAAAATAAATAAAACCACCTATTCATGTTACTAAAAAAATAATAAATATTAAGAGATAAGGGAAAAGGGGCCAATCATACTACAGAAAAGTTCAATATTAGAGATTTGGAAATGAATCATCAATTTGTGTAAGTAACAAGAAAAAAGGTTCAACGTTGCAATTAAAAGCACCATGTAGTGAATCTGGTTAAAAACACCGTGTAACAAATCTGGATGACTTACCACAATATAACACTTAAACCCTATAGAACACTGATTTAGTAGGCCATTGAAATAATGAACTGCATATAAATGGCAAAGAATGTATCTGTTGGGTTCGGAACAAGGGGAGAGGAGACAAAAGAGAGGGAGAGAGGGGAAGGAGGGAGAGAGGGAGGGAGAGAGAGAGAGAGAGCACCCCAGTGGCTCAGCTATGGGCACTAAATAGTTGGAACAAGGAAGGTCGAATCATGACAAAGTGCCAACTGTGAATAAACAATAAAAGGTAATCCTACCAATATTCAAATTTATTTGGGTTTGGTGTTCCATAGATGATCAAGCCAAATAAAATTTCTAGGTTCAGCCCCTTGGAATTGTAAATGAAATTGAATAACACAAAAATTGACAAAACCCAAAATTTGCCCAAATTATTTTGAGCTTGAGATTTATTTCACAGCAAATTCAATCTTGGATATATTTTTATGGCTGAAAAAGGATAACCAGGTTTTGTGCTTCAGAGAGGCTGGCATAGTAGCACTTGACTCAGTGATAAACAATCAAAGTTACAAGTCTTAGGAATATGAAATTTTATTTTATTCACCAGCCTTCCCCATTTTTCCACATCGGATGAACTCTTCATTAACCATTTTCCAACAATGTCATAGCACAACTAAAAAGTGGCTGCTGCATATACCAAATTCAAATATAGGAACCAGAAGGCTTCTTATACCAAATTGTTACTGATGTAACTCTGTTGTTTGCGCAGGCTTCACATGCAAATGTGACTGTTTGATGCTTTCCCAGACATGGAAAACCTGGGTAATTACTCTTGGTATGTACTTGTTTCATATTAGTGCACTGAATTATTGCACCTTTAACTGAAGATGGTGATGAAAAAACTTACCAATTTCTCTGTTGTTAAACTTCTCAATCCAATCTGAAATAACATCCTGCAATGTTGTTCCCATCCGTCCAATACATCTCTCTGTGATCTACTAAAAAGTAGGAGTTGAGTAAAAAACATTCTATAATTAACACACTAACAATAGAATAATATTCTGGAACAGAGATTCATACATCCTGTTCATGCCTATTTGTTTCATGTGCCAAAAACGGAATCCTAGAAATAGTGCGCTCTGAGATCTGCAAGGCAAAATATCACAACACCTTGAAATAGCATAAATAACAAAGAATTTCCACGAAACACAAAGCATCTAGAAGATGAATGATGACATCACAGAATACTTTTAAGAAACACATGCTCAATGATCTGTATAGGAGAATAAAAAAATAATGAAGTAAATATCATTGATGTACAAGAATAAATGCTCAAAAAGGAAGATAAGTTCATATAAGCACCAAGAACTGCAAGAAATTCTGATCGACAAAACTGAGGAGTAAAAGAATGTCAGGAGATCCAGCACTAAAGGCTGTGGATTGAAGATATTGACAGCTTAGTGAGAGGAAAATTCGGACAAGAATTGTAGAAAACTTGGAAAGAAGAGAGATTCGGACAAGCATTCACTGGGAATAGACTATTGAAGTAATGTCAAACTAGAAGGAAGCAGCTCATGAAAGGAAACACACACATAAGGGGAGAAACTGCAGAAGAAAAGAAGAGGAAGATAGTTGTGGTGCCTGAAAACCTTGCACCGAGCAGATATCCTCCCCTCACACCCACCCCCAAGAAGGTAACTGGCAAAGAGGGACATAGGCAAAATATTCCAGTTAACCGGTCAACAATGGGGAAAAGAATTTGGACTACAACCAGATGACAAAGTATTTTAAGGGAATATGTTCAACAAGTACAAGTTCACTTCTCTGATGCTTTAACTGCAATTACTTTCCTGCAAGGACTTGCAACTCAAGCATTGACTAAAAGCATCTAACTTATAAGAACCTTTGAAATTGGTACATGATCAATGTTGAAAGTCGGCTCGCACCAATGGTTTTTGGACTAGAATATGAAACAAATGACAATTGCTCATCTAAAATGACACAAGAATGATAATCAAAAGTACACACATACAACACAAAGAAATCTATACACAAGCACATAGGAAGCTTGTCCATTTGATAGCCAAGCAATAGCAATAGCAGTAAATAACAAGGCCCTGTACCATTCTATCAAGATCCACTGGTTCAGCAATAGGTAACTAGAATCCAGAAAAGTCAGGGCACAAATGTTTTAAGCGGAGGATGCATACTGGTTTAAAGGTCTGATGGCTGCAAACAACATGAAAGTCACTTCTGTTAAGCCTTTGAGCATGCCAATATGCACCACAAAATGCTCTATCGCATCCCAAGCCTGAAAGACAGGGCATAGCTTTAGCTCTATATTCACAAAGAAAATACCAATCAAGTCTATCTTCAATATTTTCATATAGAGTTTGTCAAAAGGTTGAAAAAGAAAATTACAAGAACAGAAGAAATTGCATATTCTCCTAAAGGGAAAATCAAACAATTAAAAATTAAAAAAAAATAGACCAAAATATCAATAAGGAATACACCCTGAGCTCCAAAAGCTGAAGTCACATGGAACTAAAAACCAAGAAAAAAAAAAAAGAAAGAAATTTCACTCCATATCAGTTGCAAATGTCAAGCTTCCTCCTTATACTAACCAACTGTTATGGTTTGAAGCACTCTCTTATACTTGAACTCCATTTTCATTGCACTTATTTTACCTCAGAAGTTCCCCATAACTCCATACAGAGTCCACAAGCACGCAGACAAGTTACTTTCATCATGTCTTATGGACTCTAAAAAGGAAACTTAAAGCATTAAAGAAAAATGTTTCATGATTAGGCAACTATAAACACACGTTAAAGAAAGGTGTTAATCAATGAAATGAACTGCAAACAAATCAGAATAACTTCTCTTGAAATGAATAACAAGCAAAGCTCTAAGACATACAGTGCTGCGGTACATTGTTATTTGTTCTAGAAGGCATCATTCCTCCACAAGCATGGCACTGTAAGTGAATTGTGTTTTGGTTGCAGCAGAAGCCACTGAGTTCAGTAACTAACAAGAATAAATGAATAACATGAAATAGACCAGACTTCAAAATGGAAATTTACATTAGAAAAATTGCCATGTCCAACGCGGAAACTTGCATAAGAATATCACACTTGAGCAAAAACTAGCAAAGAAATGGTGACGTTAAATTGTATACTGCATTTTAAGTGTTTTTCTTTTCAATGATAATAAATGATACATGCAAATCCTGTGCAACGTAAGAGACTGTAGCAAAAGTACTAGCCAGTGCTGCAAGGCCCTCTTAGCACAATGGAATTGAAAATTTGGGAATCACTTTCTTTAATTAGTGGAAGTTAGGCACATTATTAATCCCTTTGTCTGAATAATGACGAGGGACAGTAGCAGAAAAGGCCTACCTTCATCCATATAAAGGATAAAATAACAACGAAATTCAAAACTGGCACCAATACTCCTACACTATCAACATCATAACCTGAATACTCTGCCCCCAACTTTGTTTCCACCAGTTAGTTACAAAATCAATGACCTCAATTAAGAAAATTCTTTCACAAAGGAAGCCACTTCTTTTCCATTTTCAAAGATCCGTGCCTAAGCCTTATTGCACCTCACCAACTAAAAATTTGTTCCATAAATATGATACACTTTCACATGATGAATCCAGAGATTTGATTACTACTGTCTCTGACATTAAGTTGTTTGTAGCCAAGGTTGATTGATCAAAGGGCAATTAAAGATTCTAGACAAATCCTATGTCAGGCAGAACTAGTTATCAAACAAGGCCAAGCATTTTCTTTAGATATATATCTCATATCTACAGTTACACATAATTTTCTTCTGTTTCCAGTTTTGTTGTTAAGTGTGGGAACGATGTAAAATACCCTCCCACATGTTGCAGTTAGCTGTACATGAGTCAAAAAAATAATTTCAGCATAAACCAGCATACAAAACATGAAAAAGAAAGGAAAAGTAATCTCCTTTGAAACTGGATTTCAAGCATTGTCCAACAAGAAGAACCATAAGAAATCCCTTAGAAATGACCCAATTTGCATTTACTGTGTACCACATTGAGGGCATAGGAAGCTAGCATCATCATTCTCATCATCCGGTGCTGCACGTGGTCTCTTGCAATGCAGGTTCTTTTCAGTTTGAATGACCTAACAAGAGTAAAAGGCACTGTTTAGAGTATTATACACCAGAACATGCAGGCATGAGTGGACTAATGAAGTCTAATAGTCCAAGACTTAGAGTAGTTTTAGTTTCAAATCACAAATCCTAATAGGGCATAGAAAACTTAAGCATCTGAATAATAATGGCCAAAAATGTTAAAGTCACACACCAGACTTGATTTTATTGATGCGTAGGAATCCAAGAGAGCAATTTCTTCATCTGAACGTTTTAATGATGAATCAGCTTCTAATATATCCTGTACAAAAGCAACAGTGTTCAAGTTATAAGAGGGTGAAAGACTTTTTAAAGAGAACTAAAGCATGCTACCCATTATCAGCACCCATGAATACAAGAAAGGGAATGAAAGTGTTCCTAGATAAACTTAAGACTGTGCATTTTGTCTCTTCAAGGCCATGTATAGAACCATGCCAAAGCCAAATCAAGTCAATACAGAAGCTGATGAACTAAACTTACAGAAACAAATGACATTATGTAACCCAATAATTTATCTAGTCAAATTAAGCTATTGGGACTGTATCATTGGAGTTATTTACATAAAAAATTAACCACTAGTTTTGTATACAACTATAAATACAGATACATGGTGACATTACATGTTTACAATCCTAAAAATAATGCAGCATTAGCAATAAAAAAAAAAAAGCCAGAAATGGAACTACTACAGAGAACATGAGCAAGCAGATACTAAATCAACACAAAAGCAAAGCAACAGAAGCAAACTTTCATAATACCTCAGGTAATGATAAAATAACAAGCAGATGGAGCTCAAAAAGTAACTTAAGTTTATTTTACTAGACACCTAAAATGGGGAAATAGATTTTCCATTGGTTTCAAGCACATACAGTGTTCCAGTCAGTAGATCCGACTGATAGGTGATCAGAAAGGCACATAAAATTATAAACAAAACTTTTTTTTCTTCTTGATGAGAGAAAATGAAACAAAAGGTCTCACCTCCTCTATTCCACAAAGAAAGTGATTTCTACCAACAAAATGTACAACTGCTCTGCAATGTGGACAGAGCACACTTGAATGTTTTTCCTGTGACCTCTTTAACCACTCTGAGAAGCAACCATTGCTGAGTTACAGCCAAAAAAATGAACTAAAATTAACAACTTCTAAGAAAAATATTTTTTATCAAAAAACAAGTGAAATATAAATCACTGACCAAAAGTTATGAAGACAAGGAGCAACAGTGACAACATCATGCCATATATTTAAGCAAATGCTGCATTTTGCATCCTCAGTATCTATAGAGACCTGAGGGGCAAAGAGCAAAAATTAGGAAAAGTATAAAGATGACCAAGGGACCAGCAAACGGCATTAATACAAAATATTATGCTTAAAAATGCCATATAAGATAAACTATTCACCTTTAACTTCTGCTTGCAAGACTCTGGATGAGGCATTACTTTAAATCTGTAGCTCAGAAACCCTACAGATGAAGTCATCGGTGATCCAAGATTATCCATTTGGAAGAAAGTAAATAATATCAATTAAATTGATCCCTGGAAATTTCCAAAGGAACAATCACTCTTGCATGCATGTTTGAAGCCTATCCAGCAGTCAATTGTATTGGATGAACACTTTATATTCTATGCAAAACTGTTTCTATGAAGATAAGCTATTGCTTAAGAAAACTAGGGCAACTTTCATATTCTTTTCACATCTTACATATATGTAAACATTGACCGCCAATATATGTCATGTGATATTGACCAAGATTAAGAAATAGACAAAACAACCAGGGTATGTCAATCTGTACAAAAAACAAAAAAAAATCATGTCCAAAACTTACACAAAAATGCAAAGCACATTTTACTTTAGCAGCTAATTCTGCTCAAGCACCACATTGGAAATTACTGCTCATACTTTACAATCAAACTGCTTTGTTTCTGATGACCCAAAGTTGAGGTAAATCTGGCAGTGAAAAGGACTAAAATCCACAAAGCTTGCTAGTGCCCCACAAATTCAAAATCAAAAGCCTTAACTGAACTATTATTGGCTCTTATTTTGCAGTTTTACACTGGTCATAAACAGCAGTATCCACATAGAATGATATACAATCCAAGTTGCTACTAAAGGAACATGATCCATTGTGTAGCAATGCTTCACACACAATAAAGATGGAATTGAATTGAGAAGAACCAACATGTCTTCGAGCATCTAAAATTAAAATTCTGGTTTAGAGAAGCAACACTAGGAGGCAGACGTTCAATTGTGGTGGGAATCTTATCCATGAAAAAGAAATGCCCTTGCCCATAAATATGATGATACAAAAAGAAGTTATAAACATGTACCTTCTCCATGAGGGCCAGGGACAATTTCACTTCCAGAATTTATAACAACTTCATCTTCTTTCTGGATAGCAGCCTCATCAACAAGTATTGCATTTGAACTATGTATGGTGCACCCATGAAATGCCATAACAGAGAAATTTGAGAATTTTCAACAGACAATGATATGGCATTTGCATAGAAATTAATTCAGAATCCAAAGAACCGAAATCAGATGTTTTGGATTTTCAAATAAATTGTAAGACATCAAATGCGTACAATTACACTCAAAAACTTTGTATTTTCAGACTCAAGAAGCAAGAAGGAATAGTCAACTCAGGAGAAGAGTCACTGGAGATATTAATTTGTATGACCAAAACATACCTCTTATTTTGCAGTATGGCAGAACTTTGATCTGAATTCCATGTTAGTTTGCACCATTCATGTTTCTCAACAGAAGAGGATGTGACAGCTGAACAAATTACCATCTCTTTTGACCTTATCTCGACATCAGGATATTTTGAATCAGATGGTACTGCAACAAGCAAGAAGACTATAAGAATCCAACCTACCGTTAACATAAATTTAACTGCCCAAGAGCTAACAATCAGAAGCATCTTAATTAGGTAACAGGCGCAACTGCTGACCCCATTAAGAAAATGAAACAATCCGCCCAGAAAGCGAAAGATTTGCATCTAAAGGAGACAAAGTCCAATTGAATTATCCATCAGTGTTCTGTAACCGTTTCTCCAACAAGGGTTTAGGTTAACCTCCTTTGAAAAAAAAAAAAAAAAAAAATGGAATGAGAAGAAATAATGGGCTGCAACTCTCATACTTTCCTGTCTTTGGTAAAGGTTCAATCCTTGCTCATCAAAAGAAAGAAAGATTCAATCTTTTGACAATAAATGCCGTTGGGCATATTTCATTAAGTATATATATATATATACTAACTATTGGAAAGAAAGAGCACATTCAAAGAAAGAAGATAAAACCAAAAAAGAAAATAGGAATACCAAGCTTGGCCCAGATTTTGTTGCAGGAGGAGGCGGAGGAGCATCCACCGGCTTCCATGATGTTTTAACTTGTTCTGGTTGCCTTTTAGGATTTAGAGAGTTTTATAGACTCTCAGAACGAGACTAGTGTGCGTGAGTGAGTGTGTGATTAACGTATTTGCATCATTTGTGTTTGTTATATTTTTTTATTATTATATAATAATTATTTTTTATTATTTTTAAATTAATAAATAAAATTATATTTTTAGTATTCAAATTATATCTTAATAATTATTTGCTAAGTCTATATAATTATAATACCTAGAGCTTTTGAATTTAACTAAATAATATTATTATTAAAACATTTAACTTATTAGAAGTTGATACCTCAAAACAATTATTAGAAGCTGATTCTCTCACATTGATTAATTTTATTTCTTTTATTTTTATAAAACTCTTATTTTCAATCATCAATTCTCAATCGCTATTTCAAATTCTTTACTCTAAAACTTTAGGTTCTCGTACTTTAGCCAAAAAAGAAAATTTTAAGTATTACCAATTTGCAATCTTACAGTATGTTTTCATACAATTTTTCTGATTTTGACACCAAAATATATTGAAGAATTATTATCTTTCATGCAAGAATCTTTCAAGAGTTTTGAACAAACAGTATTTTCTATTTCATAAAGGGAGTCAAGAGACAACATTTCTGAATCTGCTAACAAATAAAAAGAACCTATAGAGTCCTATAAAGGCATCAATCGTGACTATACCTAACCACACACAATGGTAGAATTTCTCCACTGGAACAAGAGTGATCCTGTAAGTTGGATCTCCAAAGCTAAAAAATATTTTTACTTTTATCGTACGCCAGAACTCTCTAAAGTTGAAATTGCTTCTATTCAATTAGAAGGTAATGCAATCCAATAGTATAATTGGGTTGAAACATATGGTGAAGTTCTAATATGGGATGAATTCACTAAAGTTCTTATTGTGTAATTTTAACCCTCGAAATATCACAATGTTGATGGAGAGTTCATAAAAATTCACCAAACATCCACCGTCCTTGAATATCAAAGTCGATTCAAATGACTTGTCAATCGAGTTAAAAATTGATCCGGAAGGCAATTAATAAGAACATTCATTGAAGAGCTTATTGCTGACATGTGACAGAAGTTAAGACTTACCAACTACAAATAATGGTAGCAATTATTTCCTTTGCTTGCCTACAGAAAGAGAAGTTAGGTGCTGAAAATCGTTGACTATCTGCTAAAGTGGTCAGCAAACCTATCGAGGGTAACACTAACTCACCCTCTTTTACTCGCCCTTTTAATAATAAACGCTTAACCTAAGAATAATTAAAAGAGCAGATGGCAAAAGGGTTATGTTGGCACTATAATAAGAAGTGACACAAGGAGCACCGTTGTAAGTAAGGGAAACTTTTAATGATTGAGCCAATTAAGAAAACTGAAGAAATAAGTAATAACCACACGAACCTAGATGATGATGGCACCTTTGTTAAATATGTAAATAAGCCTACAATGCATGCTTTAATTGGGTATTCGAACCCACAAACTATGAAGATTGATGGATTCTTCAAGAGATTAATTGAATCGGGTAGTACCAATAACTTTATGAATGAGAAGATCGCCAAAAGGCTTGCTTTTTCAATCAAGGATTGTGACAAGTTTACTTTGAAGGTTACAGACAAAAGAAATTTGACATGTCAAATGAAGTGTACAAAGGTAAAAGTCATGTTACAAAGTCAGATCGTTTATGTTGATCTTTTCTTACTACCCCTAGAAGATTATGAAATTGTCTTTGGCATTAATTGGTTACAGACCTTATGAGATATTACTTGGAATTTCTCTAGGTTAAGAATGAAGTTTATATTGAATAGATATCCAGTGGAATTACACAGAAGACGCAGGGGTAAAATTATTACTCTTAGTAGTCATTAAATGGATAAGGTCCTACAAAAGGCAAGACAAGGGTTCTTGGTGTAGAAGTGGCCAAATCACATTCTATACAAAGGAAAGAGGTTATGATACTATTAACTAAATTCTCTAATTTGTTTGCTGAGCCTGCATGTCTACCCCCACAAAGGACACACGTATTCCATTATTATCAGAGAATACACCTGTTAATGTTTGAACCTACCATTATTCACACTTCTAAAAAGAAAAAATTAAGAAAATTGTTAAGAAGATGTTGGAAGCTGACATCATCAGACCGAGTGTTAGCCTATACTCATCTCCTGTCCTTTTAGTAAAAAAGAAGGATGGTTCTTGAAGGATATGTGTGGACTATCGTGCACTTAACCACATCATTGTGTAGGATAAATATGCTATTCTTATGGTTGATGAACTATTAGACGAATTAAAAGGTGCTTAATTATTCACTAAACTAGATTTAAGGTCGAGATATCACTAAATCTAGGTCCATAAGGAGGATATTCAAAAAACAGCTTTCAAGACATATAATGGCCATTACAAGTTCGTAGTTATACCCTTTGGACTTACCAATACACCTTTAACATTTCAGAATTTAATAGATTATATCTTTCAGTCATATTTATGTAAATTTGTCTTTAGATTTTTTGATGATATTTTGGTATATAATTCTTCCCTTAAAACACATTTATCACATTTGTGAACTATGTTTACTACCTTGCATAAGAACTTTCTATTTGTTAAGAAGACAAAATGTAACTTTGCTAACCAAACAATGGAGTATCTTGGCCATATTGTCTCCAAAGAAAGTGTGGTATTGACCCTTCCAAAATTCAAGCGATGCTAAATTGGCCAATTCCAAAGACAATCAAGGCAATACGAGGCTTTTTAAGACAAATTAGAGGAGGCGTTTGCTCAACTCAAGTGAGTTATGACCACCACCCAAATTCTTTTCTTACCAAACTTTAGTAAGTTATTTATTATTGAATATAATGCTTCTGGAATTAGAATTTGTGTAATATTAATATAGGAAGGTCACCTTATTGCCTTCACTAGTAAGGCATTATCACCAAAATATCTCAGTATGTCTATC
This sequence comes from Ceriops decandra, assembly GCA_020615895.1. Lineage (NCBI taxonomy): Eukaryota > Viridiplantae > Streptophyta > Magnoliopsida > Malpighiales > Rhizophoraceae > Ceriops > Ceriops decandra. The sequence goes on from JAHLGO010021107.1 coordinate 8,043,677, forward strand.
TATGATAAGGAGATGTTAGCTATTATTCATGCAATCTCAAAATGACGTTCGTATCTTATTGAGAGGCATTTTCAAATTTGGATCGACTATAAAAGTTTGAATTATTTATTGAAGTAACGAATCTCTTCTATATGACAACAAAAATGAATTTTTAAATTACTGAGTTACAATTATGAGATCATTTATAAAAAAAGGAGTGAGAATTTAGTAGCCAACATATTATCTCGTATTTCAAAGTAGGTTAAAGTGGTGGCACTCTCTATCCCTACCTGCATTATAATTGTGCAAATTAAAAGGAAGTGGTGGGGGATCGTAAAACTCGAAAGATCATTGAGAAGTTATAGACAGGTCCTAATTCGGTTACTCATTATACTTGAGATTCTTAAGATTTACGCTATAAAAGGAGATTGGTACTTGTTTTTTATTCTCACTGCAAGGACATAATCATGCAAGAATATCATGCATCCCTGACTGTCGGCCACTCAGGATTTCTTCATACCTACAAGTGTGTTGATAAGGAGTTTTATTGGAAAAGTATGAAAAATGAAATCAGAAAGTTCGTAGCTGAATATGATGTATGTCAACATCACAAGAGTAAATCTATGGCATCTTTAGGACTTTTACAATTTTTACCTATCCCAAAAGAAGTTTAGACAAACATCTTTATAGATTTTATTGAGGGACTCCCACTGTCCCAAGGTAAATTCACTATTTTTGTTGTTGTTGATCACTTGACCAAATATGCTCATTTTTGTACAGTTAGTCACTCTTATAATGTTGTTAGTATTGCTCAAATTTTTGTTGACAATATTGTAATGCTCCACAGTGTTCCTAAATTGATTGTTAGTGACCAAGATAAGGTCTTCACTAGTAATTTTTGGAAGGAACTATTTTGCTTGCAAGGAACGCAGTTGAATATGAGCACTGCTTATCACCTACATAAAGATGGACAAACTAAGGTAATCAACCGATGCTTGGAAAACTACCTTCGTTGCTTTAGAAGTGACAAGCCAAAAAATTGGGTAAAATGACTTCCTTAGGCCAAATGATGGTATAATACCACTTATCATTCCTCTCCCAAGGTGTCTTAATTTCAAGCAATTTATAAACGAGTTCCATCTACTCTTACAAGGTATACAACTAAATCATCTCAAGTGGATCAAGTTAATAAGGACTTACAAGATAGAGACAAGTTGCTCCAACTCTTAAAAGACAACCTTATTATAGCCCAAACTCGTATGAAGCAACATGTGTATATACATCGTATAAAGTGAGAGTTTTTAATGGGAGATTAGGTCTATTTTAGACTCTAACCATAGCGGCAATTATACATCATTGTCCGCTTCTTAATGAAATTATCTTCTCGTTTCTTTAGGTCATACCAAATTCTGGAGCGTATTGGTCCTGTTGCCTACTGTCTTGACTTACTAACAGGATCAAAAATACATCTCATCTTCATGTCTCTTACTTGAAAAAAAAGGTAGGAGATAGTATGGTGACACGAAAACAACTACTTGACATTACTTGCACAAGAGAGGTCAATCTTTAGCCAATAGCCATCATAAACTGACGTATTATCAAACATGGTAATCAAGCTTTTGTCCAAATCCTAGTTCAATAGACTAACCTCCCTATTGAGGATGCTACCTAGAAGTTCTATCATTCTTTTATAGATTGATTTTCAAACTTTATTGTTAGTCAGCTTTGAAGATAAGGTTATATTTGAAAGACGTGATTCCTATGATTTATATCTATTATGATTTTCCTTTATTATCTAATAATTATCTTTTATTATTTTTAAATTAATAGGTAAATCTTTAATAGTAATTTATTAAGTTTATATAATTATAATACCCTATAACTTTTGGAATCAATCAAATAATAATATTATAAAAATATTTAGTTTATTGAAAGTCGATTATCTCAAAGTAATTATTGAAAGTTGATTTCCTTTAAATGATCAATTATATCTCTTTTATTTTTGTAAAATTTTTATTTTTAATTTTAAATTTTCAATCTTTATTTTAAATTTTTTATTTTAAAACTCTAGAATCTCATTAGTGATAAAGATGATTTTAATTGAGAGTAGATGGTACAATGTTGGATTTATATAGATAGGCAAATCTCATGGCATCATTACCATTTTGAGTCGTGTAGCGCGCACGTTTTGCTTCAGAAGATTAACATTTGTCGTAGTCCCCATCACATCCATGACACCTAACCGAATCACAATCAACCCAAGTCGGAACTAAAACTAAATTGTAATTAATTCCGACGGTTTTGGTTTGAACCGAAACTAGGGGAGGCAGAGGAGCAGGAAGACTGATTAATCAGACCTTTTTTCTTTTTTAACCTGAGAGAAAAAAAAAAAAGAGATAGAGAGAGGGAGACTCTTGATAGGACAAAATGCATTGTTTTTTTAAAATGTGCTTCATTCTTTAAAAAAATAATTTTTTATATTTAATAAAATAAAATTCTTCTCTTCATAAAAATAAACCACGCATCTATGATGAAAATTCAATAAAATTTTTTATATTTAATAAAATAAAATTTCTTCTTACTATATATGTATTTTAAAAAAAATTAAAATGAAAATTTGATTTTTTTAGGTTATTTTTCTACATTTATATTTAGGATTTTAAAAAAAAAAGTTCACCTAAGCCAACAAATTGACGTGAACTTTGCTCCAAAAAATTCAATTTAACTCGATCCAAAAACTGGACATGACTCGAAAGTAATCTAACATG
>JAHLGO010021107.1:8055640-8081281 GCA_020615895.1 Ceriops decandra
CGCAAGTGAATCTACAGCGCTTTCGACAGGTAAAACCAAAATGGCAGGCTTGGGAATGTTCTGTTGAGACCCATCTGGCAGGATCAAGGGGAGGGCGCACCGTGTGTAGGACACTTGGCTCAGTGCTCTTAGCAGAGGCAGCTTACGTGGGAAGGGACAATCAATGTGGAAACAGACTCAGAAGTCAGTCAGTCCTCCACAAGGCTCTGTGACTTTTGTTTGGGACGGGCGGGGGGCGGGGTGGGGGGGGTGGCGCTTGAAGCATGCCAGCTGGAGATAGACCCAATTGCAAGGGATGTGAAAAGGCTCCTCGCTTCAACGCCGGGGGGCGGGGGGGCGTGAGTTCAGAGGATAGGTCTACCATGAAACCCAGTTGCGAACTGGGTTGCTGAGAGGGCTAGAACTAGAAAATGCCCTCTGAAACTGGGTTTTGTTTTAATTTCCGCATACCGTTGGAAGCATATTTAAATTATTACTCAATTGACGATGAACCCTTAATCCTGAATTTAACCGAAATGGGCCTATATAAATCTCTTTCGTGCTCATGTGCCGTACTCAAACCGTATAGAACGTTTTGCAATCTTACACAACGAAAAGAGGCTTCCAACAAACAAAATGATGCGCCCCAAAAGAAAAATGTTGTTCTTAATGCTATAGAACCTAAATATCGTCGTCTATTTGAACAACTTCAGACGGTCCCAGTTTGACCGAATTTTATCATATTCTGTTATTTTACACGAGATGTGTCTTTGACTACACTAGGGCATTGGAATTGGATTGGAAGAATAATAATAATAACAAAAACAGCGGCCATCATCATGAGGTTTAGCAGGCCATTCACATTTTACTGGTAACGGCAAGGTACTTGGTATGTCGGCCCTGAGCAATAATTTTCCCAGTTGCTTTGTTCCTGAACTCAACACTGACAACTGCAATAGCCTTGCCAATGCGTAGAGTCTTGGCCTCGATCTCAATTTCTTCCTGAATGAACACCAACAAGAAAATTTATATGCTTGCGTGCTTAAACAGCTTGAACATCATTTATGCATGAGTGGCTTTACATGTTCATTTTTTACATCAACTACAAGCTCTACATATTGGTTGTCATGACTAACCCGCACTCTTTATGTTCAAGTTACTTTAAATAACAGGAAACTCGCTCTCTCATCAACATAATCTTTGGGGCAAAAGATCTACCTAAACCGATAAGCACATGGTGGAAAGCATATGAAGGAGCACAAGGGAGAGGTTAAAAATGAGAACATGGGTATATTGGAAACATATCAATAATCCATTATGGACTTGGATTACAAAACCTTAAAATTCTTACTAAGCTACTAAGAGCACAAAAGACATGGATTTGAAGAAGATAAATCCAGCACTTCAAAGCTAACTGAAAATTCAGTAGTCAATTCACTAACCAAATATGCCCAAGAACGTGCAAGTACATTAATGACTATTTAGTTAATTGACTAGCCAAAAACCTGTCACAAAGGTAATGCATGTCATTATTTGCAGAAAAACATTCAGGCCTATTACTTTAAGCCCCTACTCTAGTGGTCTAGGAAGACAAGTAACAAAGCCACATCTTCCCTTCATTAATCTGCTGTTCCCAATGTCAAGTGTTGTCCCTTGATTAAGGTGTCAAGGGTTGGGTTAAAACCATTGATCCCAGCACCCTCCAATACTAGCATGCATGCATATGTTAGATCCTGAGCTGACAGTAATCTTCTTTCACAAAAATTAAAACCAAAACAAAAAGGTGGCCAAGGCCCAAGTGATGGGGAGAAAAGGAAAAAGAACAGAACTGCACTCTTCTTTCAATTGGAGAGAACATTCTGACCAAGCACAATTCCTCCTAAAACCAAGTTAAAGAACACTTGTATTTTTCCTCTAGGGCATTCACACGGATTGAATTTCCCCAAGTTGGGAAAGTGCAGCAGGAAGAACTGAACACTTGTCAAGGTGTTCCAGCACAGTAATACCAAAAAGTCGAAAAATGAATGGAAGCCATATGATTTTACAAACTCCTCTCTTTGTTCTTCTTAAGAAGGTTTTTTAGCGGAAAACCATCTGCAAAGTGCAAGAAACAAAAAGCAAGGACATTGTGTGAAACCTCCTCAAATCCTGCATAATACAACCCATGAACTTCTGGTGACCTTAGACCTCCTCTAGGAGGAGATGTCATTGAGCAAAATTTGACCTTGCAAACAGGGAAAAGACAATAATAATGGTTAACATCCCCTTTGAGGACCTATAAGACTGAAGTAAGATACTGAAATCAGAACTTGAGCTTCAACCTATCATCCTATCTTCAGTCAAAATCACTTTTCTTTTTGTTCCTCTAGAGCTCCTCTAGCCCTCAATACTGGAATGACATGCATCTCAGGTCACGAAGCAAAGCAAACAAATGTTATTGGTGCAAACTAATATTCTTGAGAAATCTAGCATAATCAAGTCCTAAACTGGGCACAAATCAGATATATAATGAAAGCAAATCAAGCAAACCTTTTGCTGAGGCAAGAACTAGAGTAAAGATAGAATTTAGCTAGAACCTAGTAAAGAAAAGACAAGCCAAAAGTTTAAGGTAAGAATGATGGTTAGTCCATAAAAATTATGCACAAAAATGGATACAATGTGTTGTGTCAGCTAAACCAACTGTCAGTTAACAGTCATCAATATTGGCATACCCTAACACTAAATAGAAACCCAGACCAAGTCCAAAATGCATTTCAACTAGTTTCTGACATACAAATCATCCAACAATTTAAAATACAAGCAACTTGAAAGCCTCAAAGGAACGAGAGAAACGCTTAGTAGGTAAATTCACATGCTTAAAAGTCAGCCCTGAACGCAAAGTTGAGAAATAGCAACTGTTTATTTGTTCATAACTAAAGGAACTGATGTATGATACTCACATCAACATAAGCAGCATCTAAATATGAAATATTGATTTCCACTGAAACTCCACTCGGCTGGCCTCCAATAACCGTGTTTATTGCGGCAGACCCCACTAAGTCGACAAGAGTAGCTGTGGCCCCGCCATGCAAGAAATTGCCAGCATTCTTGACCCAAAAAAAAAAAAAAAAACACATATACACACACATACCCAATAATCTGTATTAGCTTTTGAACTAAAAATACGTTGAATAAATACAACTCCAAGGAAAAAAAAAAAAACTTTTAATGAGTACATAGAAAGGTCTATACTTTCAGGGCTTAAAACTCTTGGAAATTGGAATTATCAATCGCCGTGAGAAATTCACACTTGGGTTCGTACAATAAGTTCATTTCTGTGTGTGTGTGTGTGTGTGTGTGTGTGAGAGAGAGAGAGAGAGAGAGGGCAAGGTGTAATGAACTACCACTAACCAGCAGGCGATAAGGGACCTTGAAGAAACAGAGGAGACGACCAGGTTGAATAAGGTCAAGGCGAAGACCTGCAATCATAAAATTTTCAAAGAATCTGGGGGGCAATGATTCAATTGTAGATGCGTTCTTGTTCTTCTTGTCTTCTTCTTCACCTCCTTTATTTCCCTTCTCCAGAAATCGCCTCACTGCCTCCAACTCCATTTCTCACCTCTCTTTTTTTTTTTCCAACAACCCCACTCCCCCGCCCACCACAAACTTCCTTCCTTCCTTCCTTCCTTCCCCTCTGGAGACGAGACGATGGCCCTTAATATCTTTTAACAATCTCGACTCCCAAAACTCAACTCTCCCTCTTATTGCAATTTGAAGGATTTCCCTCAACTGGTCGCTTGATGTTAAAATGTTTTTCACTTCCTCTCTTATTTAGATTTTTTTCTTCCTTTGTTTGACAATGTTTTCGTAATGACCGAACCGGACCTTCTTCTCCCTACGTGGTGGCGGCAACGCGGGTTGGTTACGCAGACACGTGGCAAATCCTTGTCGAATGAATCATGCGCCTGAAATTATTTTTATTTGGCTGGAAACTGGAAAACTATTACGCAGGTGGTTTTGAAAAGAGCAGCGTTGAGGAGGTGGGACCCAAGGCGCAACCAATGAGAAAATTGCTTGTTTCTTCTAATTTTAGTTAACATTATTATAGTTCAAAGGGAAAAAAAAAAAAATGCTAGTGAAGTTCTTGCATGAATTAATAATTTTGAAGTTATAACAGCCTTAATTATTATTATTATTATTATTATTAGTTTATTATTAAGAAGCTATAGTTGAGATCAATCTAAAACTTGGGTGGAATGATGATGATGGTAAGGGGGTCATGCACAGCCTGACAATGTTTGACAACAACCTCAGGTTTTTTAAAAGATAATGAAGTAAGGGCAAATGAAATCTGAATAAGAACTTTAAAAGAAAATAAATCAGAGGAGACAGATGAGGTTATCAGAGCAAGGAAGATTTTAATTTAATTTTGGAACTAAAGAAGAAATTGTAAGTGAGATCAATGAATATTATTGTAAGTTGCATACCATATAAGAAGAAAGTCAAACATAAAACATATGGTAAGACTCATTTAATGCTTTGAAGCAAATAATATGGGCATAAACATGAAATGCAAATAATTATAATTAAAGATGATATATATATATCAGAAGTTAATAGAGAACTTATATATCTCTTAAATGTGATTAGAACATTTCTATTTAAAAGATCAGATTAATCTAGGTAAATTTTATTTTAATACTATTTATCATCTCATCAAACCCCAAAAAAAAAAAAAAAGGGGAAGCGTTGTTGTCAACCATGTATCTATCTGTCTTATTGCCGCAGTGCCAGGGCTGCCACTCGCCCGGAAACTCTATACAATCCATGGTTCTGGTTTTTTTTGCGTCCATCTCCGCATGCTCTCAACTGCCAGCATCTAATTTAAGTGCCCCCCAGAATCCCATGAAATCTCTCATTTAAACACTCTCACAAACTTCCTCTGGGGCCATTGAGAGCAGGCTATAGCTAGCCAGCTACTTAGCTATAGCTCTGGATCCACCCTCCTGTTGCCCTAAAGCCTCATGGATTTCAGGAAGGAGGTCAGTGTTATTTCCATTTAACTCCTGAGAAATATTATTGCCTTTCCCCTCTACATCTCTTTCAATCCATCACCCAAAAAAGAACATAATAATAGCAATAAAAGCAAGCATGACTTCTAGGCTTTTATTTGTTGTTTTGAGTATCTGGGCTTTTTCATAATTGTCGAGACATCTTCTGGTCAAAACTTAATCCCTTGTATAGCCAAATGAAATTGTGACATGCTTTGAATCTCTTAAAAACTATTTTCATCTATCAGATTTTTAATAACATAATTATTTGGGTTCGAATCTATAATTATGCAGGTAAATCATATGTATTTTAAATTTTCTTTAATTTTTCCTATGCTATCTGCCAATTGTATATATGTATGATGCTTTTTATTCGTGTGAACATGAGATTTTAAACATTTTGCATGAATATAAAAACAAAAATATAGAAATTGTTGCATTGTTCTTTCTTACTAGTGAATTATTATCAATCTTTAAAAAATAATTATACGTGATGTTTTAAAAAATTTTAAATATAATTTTATATTATTATTTAAGAATATTTCAGACAAGTCGCCATATTGTTTTAATCTTTATTTCGTGCGCTATGAAGATGTTGATGCTTCTTCATACATCTATTATTTTTGTTGCCTATTCTGTGTTCAGGGCAAAAAGAAAAAGAAAAAAACAAAACAAAAACAAAGGCACAATTTCATGTTATGAATATGGATGGCGTTAATGTGAGCTTATACGAACCACGGAGAAGTTCAGTCCTCCGTTATTTAAAGGTCCACTTCCAAAATCAAGGGCTCACATTGCCAGATAAAGTGCTACCATATTATAATAATAATAATATTTATTGGGATATATGTCAGATATAAGAAAATAATTACCTAATTTTTTCACTCTTTTGTTTTTGTATTTTTTATATTTCTTAGCAAGTGTTCTCAAACTAGTATTTCTCTGGTTAGATTTGACAAGATAATTAAATATCTATAAATGCCATGATCCGACAAACATTCCTTTTGCTATACCGTCCAGACTCATTTTATAATCATTTACCACTATTACTTTTGTCTTTATCTAGTCACACTCTCCCAGATTTTGTGGGACTTAAGGGACTGCAGGGGGCACACCCCTCCAAAGCTCTTGGAGGTGGGCGACTCCGCCTTTGGTTATTTGGGCTTCCTTTTGACCCCTGTCCTGGTTAATATGCGTTGATGACCAAGGGGATATTAACCAAAACAAGGTCAACGCCCTGCAATTTAGTTTATTTATCATATATATATATATAATAACGGTTAGCAATAAGTCTGGGTAGCGTAACCATACTCAGACTGCAGGGTAGTGGGTTTTGCACCGTCTTAAAATAAGGAGTAAAAGACATGCTGAATAATTCACTCTCATGTCTACAGGATAATGGTTGGAAAGCTGTTCCTCAATTTGGAGCGTGGGACTCCAAGACCCCAGAGGCTATGAATTACTCCATGGTGTTCTCACAAGCTCGTGCTAATAGGAAGAAACACAAGTCTGATATAAGGCACGCCAGCCTGGGAAACGAAAAGGAGCTCCTGTGTGCCACTCAACAAGATGACCCTGTTCCTGTCACGGTAATCCCCCAACTTGAAAAAACCCTTTTTCCTTTTCTTTTCTACTTCTCAGTTGCATAGTTTTGTTTTCATATAGATAAAACAGGTGGACCCATCCCATATCCCTTGCGATAGATCAATCCAACTGGAATGTGATTTGCAATTAGATGACAAAACACCGAGATATTGGTTTTTGTTTTAGACTATAGTAGGATGATAGACTTGATCTGCCTAATCATATTCTTCCATAAAATTCCATTTGCAAATTCCTTATTTAAACCAAAAGGAAGAGGGGGGCGGGGAGGGAAGACACTTTCCGGTTACCATACTTAACTTGCAATGATCCATGTCCCCTTGGTCAGCGCACGTGGATAATTGCATGACATAGTATGTGGTAAAATTAAGCCAAAACTAAAAGATAAGCACCACATGCAACACTAGATAATAGCTAGGAGGGAAAAAGAAAGGAGAGAGTTGGGAGATCAAGCATGATAGAACATCAACTGAATGCTGCATTCTACTTTCTAAACTCTCCAAAATGTTATTTGCTATGCAGCCAAAGAGGACGATCTTCACCTACATTAATTGCTGTCTTAGGCCCTGATTTCCAGAGAACCCGAGCCATTGTTCATCAAACATACTATGCTTTCCATTTTCATACCGCGGAAGATACAGATCTATCTGCCTCATAAGTAGACGAGGCGTACTCTTGAACAGGGTGAATTGAGTACTTACTCATAAGCTTTGTTTGTGACTGCCAGATATGTTAATTTTTTCTGCATCCTTATTTTTTGACCTGCACAACAGGACATTATATGATTAGCAGTAACATTAGTGTATCTATTGACATTCATGGATGTCCAACGACGTGGAATACAGAGTCTCTACAGTCCAATTTATTTGTTCTAAGTTGCACAGCCCATGTCTGTGTAACTTTAAAGCTGTTTTGAAAGACATACAGCACAGTGTATTATGTATGCATATTCACAGTAATTGATAAAGGAAGAGCCAACATCTGTGATTTAAGTCGGGGACTTAGCATCTGGAACATGAGTTGTGGATTTTAAACGCTTTACTGGAGCATGGAGGGAAGAAAGGTAAGAAGCATCTGCCTTGTCTATCCCACTGAAGAGATAACTGAAAGGTGGCATTTCTATGTACTTTCCAGAACCTGGGACAACCTTCAGTTCGTCATTTTCCCAAACAACTCTTCCTTGAGCTATCGTCACTTCAACCTTGCCCTAAGGAAAGATGGTAGAGAATTTCAAACTAAATACAGACTGACCAAGTTCAGGTTGCAATATAAATAGATGCAGGTATGCACACAAAGACCTGTGCACAATAGGAAAAGAAGAAAGAAACCTGGCACATAAAAACAAGAGAGTAGCAATGGCAACAAAAGTGTCCTTCAAACGAGCATTCAATTGACAATGCTTCGACAACAATGGCATACTAATTGAGAGACATATGCTACTTACCTGAACAGAAATATAGTCTATACAAACATGCAAACAGAAGCATACTCAGTCTAGGGCAAGTGAAACAGTGTAGCATTTAACTTAATAATGAATACTTGCGGGTTGCCTATCAGTAACAATATACATACTTGCAATGCTGATACACTTTATAGTTCATGGTTACTCTTGTTTGTTGGGGTAAGTCTGCTTAAAGTTGAGGATATGAACTGAGGACTCATTATCATTTACAAATTAAAGTGCTAGGTTTCACGCCATTAATCAGTCCTAGTGATCACATACATGCCATCCTTGGTCAGCTTGGGAATACAAGGAGTTCTGAGTCTCTTTTGAAATATGACAAAGACAGAACTCCATGGGGCATTTCCAAATTGTGTGCAGGAAGAGCCATTTCTTAATGTATTCAATTCTTCCCAACAGTCTCAAACATAACAACCTTCAATACCTAGTTGTGATGACATACATGAATCAATTTTTTCCATTGCACTTAATTTGGACCTCCGTAGGTTGTTCATTCTGGAGCTTCCTTCTTTTGCTCATAAAAACTGAATTGAAACAATCTTCTTCACTAGTGTATCTATGTGTGTTCACTATATTCAACAAAACTGTTTGAAATAGTCCTCACTCAAGTTCATCTCACCTGACAGTTGCCTTTACCAAAAACACACTCCCTTTTAACAGTTTTTTCATCTATTATGAGCATCGGCCATCTCAAATTCCAACAACTACCTTTACTGGAAAAACTGCTTCTTTAATATCCAGGACTCCCTGCAACTTCGCATATATAGCCCAAATAAAATTTACTAGATTTCTCTGTTTAACGGGAACCTTCTTTTCATCACTTCAATTTTAACTCTCCTCACAACTCTCTTCTCATCCTCAACAGCATAAATTTTTAAACTCCAGAAGCAAAGTATTACTAGAAAATGTTGCAGCAATTGTGGAAAAGGTATCCAATACAAAACACACCAGCTACTTGGATTGATGATTAAAGTCCCTCAGGAAGTTGGACATCTACAAATTCATGTTTGACAGTGATGGCTTCATATGACAACTCTAAGTAACCAGATGACTAAAAGAAGGAAAAGAAAGGATAATGATGAGGATCAAGAAAAAGAAAAAGAAATATATGACAATGAAAAATAATTACCTTCCCTGTTCTCCCCTCATAGACATTTGTATCTGTTCTGGAGTGATGAGACCTCGCACTTATTTGAATGCTTGCATTAGGATTGAGTATAACTATGTCTGCATCAGATCCAGTGAGAATTGCACCTTTTTTGGGATATAGGTTGAAGATCTTTGCACTGGAATATGTTTTAGGGATAAGAAAATGTTACATAATTCGAGCAGTTAATATTTACTTAAAAATGCATGGCCCAATTTTCTCTTTTTATTCCTGGAACTCAGTATAAAATCAATGCAAATGTCCTGTCTAAGCAACTTGCAATCAAAGCTTACCATTCAGTGCTTGTAACCCGCACAAAATCCATGACAGAGATTTGGCCAGATTCCTGAAAATTGCTCATAATTTGGTTGACAACCAATTTAATGGAACAACATTTAAAATCATATAGTCCACAAGAATGATAAAGCAAAGAGTCCACTCAACTTACCACCAAGCTATCCCAAATCAGATGCATTCGCTCCTCAATACCTACATGCCCAGCCAGCAGAAACTAAAATGAGTAAAACTGAGACAACAGAATCAAAAGGAAAAACAGAGAACTTAGGTAATGGGACCATAATCTATTACCATTTACACCATTTGGGATTTTACGGAAATCATCAAGCCCAAGGGCCTTTTGAGTAGAGTTAAAAGCACAGTGATCAGTCCCTACAAGCTGCAAATTGCATAGAACTATCACTAAGATACTGCTGAAAAATGTAAACTGTGTAAGAAATATCTTTTAGGTCATATAAAATCCATACAAATTGTGCCTAAAAACAGAATATTGTGCATGAACCTTGTGGTAATTAACCAAACTTCTACTGATGGATACAATTGCTTGGAAAATCATATTTCAGATTTTCCAAAGAGGTATCTTGAGATCAAATATTTCTATCTTTTCAATGTTATTTTAGTTTTTTTTTTTCCTTCTAAAAAAGACTGATACCTGCAGAACTCCAGTTGAAAGAGCTGCTTGTAGAGCTTTATCATGTCCAGATGCCCTAATCGGAGGGCTCATGACATATCTGAGACATGAGAATAAAATATTCTTGAAATTTGTACAAAACAACTGAATATATTCTCCTAGTGACATTTCTAAATCCCTTATTATATAAGAATAACAAATCCAAATGCCAATAGCAATAAATAGAGCATTAGTTCTTACTTTGATGCCATGATGAAGTCGGGATCCCAAAGCTTAGAATCATCAAGCACTAGACCAGAAACAACTGCCTCTCCAATAACTCTTTGTCCTGAAGTTTTAAGAAAGTGATCAAGTTTTCCCATCTGCAGTAATTAAACATAAATAAAAACAGAAATGGCAGGAGGAAGGAACCTAACTACCATATCATCATCGTTAGCAGAATAAAGAATCAACCACACAATTATTCAAGCAATCATTTCAAATTGACTGATGTTAAGAAGGGGCAGTAATTGTCCAAAACCCTTCCTTTAAAGGTACAATAGTTATCATTCGTAGATCATGGTATATTTTATGGCTCTCAAAACTCGAGGCCTTAATGGCTGAGGTATCTTTCGCTAAGAGGTCAGAAAGCAGGCCAACAATAGCGTAGGGCAAGCACAGTGAAATTTAGCTAGTATTAGTTAGTCATGGGATAATGCAGAAATCCACAGTGGAACAAGTGATAATTATATAATGTAGATAGGAGCTGATTGCACATGGCAAAATTAATCTGTTTCGGAGCCTTTTTTTTTTTCCCGTTTGAAGAATAATGAATACGGACTGGGATGCAAAGCATAAACCATGAGATCAAAAGGTCTCTGAATGACCACTCAAAATGGTCAAAATGCCCTTTGACTTTGAGGAAATCCATGGGATAAATGGCCTTTTATCCCATTTTATATCATCTTCAGCTCAGTCTCTTTATTATCACCTCCTTTCTACAAGACTTGAAGGGGAGTAATTTTAAGGTCATGGTGATGACCTTGCAAGCAAATGAGTTCCAGGTACAAGGTCCTTCGACTCTATATCCACAGTTTAAGCTGATTAACACTGGCACAAGACTACCTGAACAAACAGAAATCTAGAATATCAAGAAATTAAAAACCTGACTTTCGAGCTTTAGCAATTTCTTCCATAGCATCAATGCTCATCACATGAACTACATAGAGTGGTGTGTTCACAAAACCTGCCAGATGAATTGCTCGGCCAGTTGCCTCTGCCTCCAGCTGCATGGCCATCAAGCTAGAAGCTAAGTTGTGCTTGAAGCATACACATGCTTAAATAAAAAGCAAAAACCCATCTCTTATCACATTGAGTGGGGGAAAAAAAGGTGTGTCCAGTTAGAACAATGAACAATTGAAGCTCAAAGTGCAAGATATATCTCACTTTATTAACTGAATTCTCATAAAGAATCAAATGCAAGTGGTTTCCTACTGACAAGGAAAATAGTAAAGGGGATCACAATGATACCATTATGACATAAATTTGAGATAAGGGAAGAAAATGAAATTGTACAAATTTCCCTTAAAAGTTCACTTTCATGTGATCAACCCCAACTCTGTTATGCCAAAGTGGCACACAGTAGGACACCAATTTTCTTTACTTTCATGTTACTGAACCTACAAAAGCGTAGCAACTGTTAAAGTTTAGTCTGCTTGAGATTGGGGAACAGTTGGTTGCTGAAAGAATCATAAGTGGTTGAACTGAACTTAAGCCATAAAGGAGACCACGTCTCCAAACTGTGTCTTAACCCTCTCCTGGTCACAGGTTCACAGCTATAAGATCCATAACGTATACAAAACACCCATAGTAAACAATCATCTGGAATAAGATTGATCAGTTCATTCATGTCCATTGCAGAAAGGAATGTGATAAATGCAGACACTTGGTGCATTTATGCACATCAGTCAAAGGTGAGCCAACATATGTGAAGACCACATATCACACTGCACCACTGTTGCTGACTTAAATGATATATTAGCATTCAAAATAAACAATAAAATGAGCCAGTAGTTATTTGCGTCAATTGCAATTGCAACAGCCTATAATTGACAGGTGCCTGGCACTGAAACTTGGTCACAACTAATTTTCAAAGAACTAATGGGCATTGCAGTTTGTTATAGAAAGCACTGATAATCAAGATTAATGAACAAAGAAACATAAAGGAAGATAAGTAACCTATCTTGCAAATTACCACTGGGGGCCTTGAAAGAGCATGTCCCTCTGGACCAGTAACACCAAGTTCTATCATTCTTTTTTGCCCTTCAAAAACAGCATCTCCATTTTCTGCATGAACCATGGCTATTGCACCAAGAGTCTTGCACTGCTTTAATCCCTCCAACAGAAGCTCATCATTGATCATAAGAGAACCCTTGTACGCAAGAAAAAACTTGAAAGAATTGATCCCTGCAAATTCCAAAGAATGCAGATTCAGGTTTATTTTTTGGTCTTGTTTGACAAGTACAAAGGGGGTGCAAACCAAGTACAAAAGCATAAATCACTTATGAGATCTACCACATCCACTACACTAAAAGAGCCATATCCAATATACCAACAAATAAAAGTCTTAAAAAATTGTCTACTAGAGATCAATAGGGCTTTTTCCTAACCTGATTATCCTATACATAGATTGTGTTGAAAGCCTAGAGTAGCCACAAGATGCTATTTGTTTTCCAAGTCCACCAATTCCAATTGGATCACAAGCTGACCAAATCCAGGATATGCATAGTGAAAAAATAATGAAGAAACACAGACCTTTCTTCTTCACCATGATTTCCATTTCCCTCGAAACAACTTCATCCCACTTCGTAATTGCCATGTGGAAACCGTAATCCATACAAGAATTCTTTGCCTTTCTCTCATATGCTTCATATCCAGCCATTAAACTGCCATTGACTGGAATAACAAAGTCAATATGCATTGTTGTTCCTCCAGCTAATGCTGCAGCCTGACCACTGAAGAAGTCATCAATTGTCTCAGTACCCATAAACTCCATAGCAAAGTGTGTGTGTGGATCAATTCCCCCTGTTGTTACCAAAAAATGCACGGTGCAATGCCTCTGATTAGCATTTTGTATGCTGGTTTTAATAATGGTTTGGACGCAGCACTTGGATTAGGATACAGTAATATCAAAATTATGAGTGAAAAAAGTCATGTTTCTAGAAACACCTCTTGAATACAGGAAGGCAAATATAGCACTTGTAACAAGCAACACATGTCAAACATGAGAAAATGTTAGACTAAGTAAAACGAGTTCTGCCTTGATCATACCCTATACCAAAAATTTCATAAAATGAGCCAAAATCCTATATATATTAGCATGGTAATCCTCAAATTCATACAACATACTGGGTTATTAAGCACACCTATACATGAATAGTATTTCTCCACCATTTAGATTCCCAAAAACTTTGTTTGATCTGAAAGCAAATATTACATAAAGCTTTTGTTGTCCTGATATAACAAATCTCAGAGAAAATAGAGATCCAAAAAGAACCCCAAAGAAGAAACATAAAACAAGTAACCTAAAGAAGCACCAAAGAATTTTTCAATTTACCAAAAAACAAAGAAGCACCAAAGAGAAGACCCAAAACAATTGCAAATTTAAGAAGTCTGAGAACACAAGCGTTGAAACACTTGAAGCCATAATTTGACGACTAACCTGGCACTACAAATTTCCCAGTAGCGTCAATCACATGAACATCGTCACCAACCTGCCAATAGGATCCAAACAATACATTGCCATCAAATATAGCCAACCTAAAAAATGAGGACCTCAAGGGCAATGATTAAGCTTAGACAAGAAAGACAACTTAGAATCAGAAAACAACATTGATTCCACAAAGCAAAGCCTGCATCAGCGCAGTTATGCAGCAAAAGGAGCCAGCAACTCTGAATTGCTCAAACCAAAGCCATATGTTGTCTAAGGTGCTTACATATAATTGCTTAGCGAAGCCAAAGAGTTTTGCAGATAATAGGTAAGAAACATTATTAATTTGTATGTTTGGCATGTCAAATGTAATCAAAATAACATGCATGATTCAACATGTTACAATATGCCAATTTTCATTTCACATTCAAAATCTCCATGGTTCATACCCCTTGCTAGTAAAGAATATTAATGTGTAACAAAAAAGATCCTCCCATTACATAGACACATAAATAAATCAAACTTGGAGCATCAATTATTGGAATATACCCAGTACTCCAGACAAAACCCTTCGAATATCAACCTGATAAAAACTAAAATATGCCTATGACCTGAGTTATTGCTTTACCTAGTAGCTTACTGATGAACAAAGTCTATGAATTCAACTGGTAGCAAATAAAATTACAAATATCAAACATATTTCTCAACAGCAAAGGTTGTTGTTCACCAGTACTTCACTCACAGTCCTATCCAATTCATTTCCACTGAGGGCAAGAAAAGAAAATCATCATGAAGGAGAAAGTTGTTTAACAACAACCAATCTCTAAACAAGTATGCCAAACAAATTGACTAGAAAATGCGGAAAAAGCACCTTGAGATTAGGATTCACAGCAATAATGATTCCGTCCTCCACATAAACATCAGCAATTTCCTGGTGGTGAGCATTCACAACTGTTCCTCCTTTAATCAAGAGCTTTGAGGGTGACACTAATGATGACAACGACGACATTCCACATTGACCTTCACCATACCCCATCCCATCATGAAACTTCAAAATGAAAAAAAAAAAAAGAGAAAAATTATTTCCTTTCCGTCACTTTCTTGGCATCCAAACAACAAGTCAATTATAATATGATTAAAAATTATGAGCGTAGAATAAATAAAAATAAATAAATAAATAAATAAATAAATAAATATATATATATATATATGCCAATGTTTAAGTCCCTTGAAGAGGGGATATCAAAATTTGCTTTCATTAACAAACAAGAGAGAAAGAATGAAAGAAAATAGAAAGAATAAAGAAGTAAACGCCAAGGTCTCTTAAACTCAGGTGATCGTTTGCCCTTCCTTTCTTTTTGATTCCTGATTGATGACAACCATGAAGCGAGACACGGGCATTTAAATTTAAAAAGCAGCCAATAAATCAATTTTCATGAAGCAAGATTGAACTGTGCATAACAATCTAAAAAAAAAAAAGAGTTTTATCTTGCTTTCTTCAATTTTCGGAGGCATCCATCCAAAGAAGTCAATTCAAGTTTGATGAATAAAAGTTATAATTACTCGCAAACAACAACATCAAAATTTCCTTTTTTTTCTTTGTTTCCTTTTGGTTCTTAAGTTCTTGTGACGAAGAAAAGAAACCATATAGAAGCGAACGCAAAAATTCTTTTTTATTTCTCTGGCAGATAGAAGTTACCTGATGGCTATGAGTAGAGTTTGACAAGCCAAAGAGAAGTAGAAAAAGTAAAAAGCAGCAGGATTGCACGCTGGAAGGCGCCATAACTCTCTTGATTTCACCAACTCCACGCAACAGCTGCTGCGTCATTTATGCCGTTGCAGACTTTCAGGTCTCCCTGCGTGCGTATGCATACGTAATCGATGGCACAAAACGACAAAATCAACTCAATCAAAACAGTATATGTATATTTTAAAAAATAAAAATAAAAAAATTGATCCGTAATCGATGCATAATACAGCTGTGGCGTAACTGTGGATTTGAAATTCTTGGACAAAGCCCAACAGGGGGTTGGGTATGCTCACGACAGCCCACCAGCCTAGCCTTTGAGAGTTCCGGTCTTTGCGGTTGTGTCTCGAATGATAGTTCGAGTTTTTTTGTCGGAACTTTTAACTTTAAGTGAGATTTAAAGATGCGTTTATAAAATTTACTTTTTTATTAAGTGTAATTTTTTTTTCTACTTAAAACAAACTGTCAGAGTGTATTTTTCCTGACCAAAAAAAAAAAAAAAAACAACAGATGAACGACCAAATATAAATATATATATATATATATAATATAAATTATGGACAAAAATTAAATTTTAAAAATTTATAAATTAATTAAGATGTTAATTATAGTCAATAATATAATTAAATTTAGTTTTATTTAATTTTTTTTAAAATTAATTTTATTAATGATTATAAAAAATCTAACTGGATTTTATTAATTTAACATTCCGTTTTTGTTAAATGTGTAGAACTCCCCTTATTTTAACGTGCGAAATTAAAGTTAAAATACAGTTATGTTGGAGCTTACTCCACCGACGTCGTTTGGGGTCTCAGGACTAATAAAATCAAATTTGTGTGCCATGGGGGGGGCGGCGGTGCGAGCCGACTTCGTGCCAGTGGAGCGGTGTCGGAATCAGCAGAAGAAGAAGAAGAAGAAGAAGAATCGGGGAGTCACCGAGAAAAGCCTAGTAGCCTGGGCATCCCGCTGTCCCGCCCGATATATTTAATGAGCTTCGAAATGCAGTTGTGGTGAGTTTTGATGAATTGTTTCATCTCTTTCTCTCTTGTTCTGTTTTTACTTGTTAGTCTGGACCGCTTTTCATCTATTTGATTCCCTTTTTTTCTTTCTTTCTTTTTTTTAATTTTTATCACCGTATCAGAACTCGTCGAGCATCAACAAGCTCAATGTATTCGACTCTCTTTGTTCATATGTTAAAAATTCATGTCGCTTCGCAATCACTTGTAAATTATGATATGTTTAACGTATGTGTTTTGTCAATCTCTTGCAATTTTTTTTATTAAAAAATTTTTTTAGTCCTTTTTCTCAGCAAAAGAATTCATCTTTCTCGTGTTTTCTCTCTTCTTTTGTCTCCTTTATTGAACATAATGGCTTGTCTCTTATCTCGCAAAGATTTGAAAAGAAAAGTCGTTTTTGGGTCGTAATCCTTTGATAAGAAGAAGTTAACGGAGGAGGAGGAGCTAGTTTACTAGGTGAGGATGAATGCAATGGAGCCAATATCAATATCAGTATTCGATGAAGAAACAATAGCCATTGCTAGTGAGGACCACCAACAAAAATCGGCACCTTGGTCAACAACAAAAACGTCATCACATGGCTTCAAACTGGTTCCCTGGTTAAACTGGGGTGAGTGGGAATGGGTTAGAGATTCTCTTTTCTCTGAATCTCCCGCCAAGATAGCCTCTGCTTTGGCAAGAGTAAGATACCAGCCCCTTCTTCTATCTTTTCTCTCTTTGAATTTTGTTTCCAATGGAGATTGGAAAAATAGATAAATTATTATTATCTCTCTGGGGTTAGAATATGTTTTTGTTATTGTTTCCTTTGTTTTGGCTTCTGATTTTCATCTTATGATGCCAATTTTAGATTTCAACGTGGCGAAGTAGAGGGTGTTTGCCAGTTGTGATTGATGTCACAGCTTCTATCATTGAAATTCAGCAAAAAGACCATTTCTACAGGTAATCTTTTGTTCTTTATCTGGTGTTTCAAAAACTACTAGTATGGATAGGAATGTCAGTTATTTAGTGCTTTATTACTCAACTTTATAGCATTACAAGAGAAGTAAGAAGTATGATTTGTTCCTTTCTTGTAAGCATGTCTTCACCTTAGATAAATGAGCTTTCAGGTATGGAAGTTGATAAATGCAGGTTTATTGTATTTTCAGCTTTTGCTTGGGATTTACATATTTTATTCTTTATAAAAATCATTTGGATGGTTAATAGAAAAATATTATTGTGCCCCTCCCTGCATTTCTGCTACAGCCATCGTTCTCATTTATTGTCCCTTTATGTTCTAGGAAGGAGCCATCTGATGATGCCATACAGTCGGAACAGATTCTAGCCATGCTATATTGCATGACAATCTTAAGGTAAGAAAATTTTTCCTTCTCTTGTCTTATCTCTTGTGACCATTTTGCCTTCTTTTGTCTTTAACATTCTCCTTTACTGGATATTGGTTTGCTTTGCATTCTTGAAGCAAGATGTATGTGCTTCATTTTTATTCATTCTTCCTGGTTCCCTCTTTATTGTAGGTTTTCTTCATTTCAAGGATATCAGTAATTGTGAATATGGCCTGAATTTTGTCATTGATTAATTTTATATCCATAAATCATAATTGCATCTGTGAACATCTCCTTTAACCAAATAAAGACCAAGGCAAAGGCTTTAAGTTTATTTGACACGGAGAGGAGTTAAAAAAAAAAAAACTATATTAATGGGTTTGAATCTATAATGGGACAACCTCTATGTTGGCTTCTTCAAAGATAGAACAAAAGTCTGAAAGTTTGGATGGTAATGTTTTTATGGGAGGTACCTTTGCACTTGCTTTTTAGTGGTATCTTACTACTGTATAACAAAAGGAAATTTCTCTGGTAAGATTACCTGTTCATTTATTTGAACCAACTTATTGAACACAGTTGAATGGAAGGTGCACTTTTAAACTTACAATTTTTAATGGTGCTCTTTTAACAAGTTTTTTGACATAAGGCACAGTTTCCCTTGAATTATTTGTTGGAAGAAGCAAGTTCATAAATGCCTTTTTTTTATAAAAAAAAAAAAGACTATCCCATACATAACAGGCTAACGGATTGCCTGGGGGATTTTGTGCGCATGCCAAAAGGTCTCTTTTTCAGAATCAAGTCTAGGCCAATAGTATCGTGTAAGCTCTTTGGATGCATTTCACATCAAGAGTTTGCATTGGATACAATTATAGTTACCCCTTTTCTGTTTTTGTGCATAAGACAACGGAAAATATATTTGGTCAAAATGTTGGATTGGTTTGGGATGTTTATGGACTTCTCCTTGGGGAGTAAAGAGGTTGTTTCAGCTTGTATTCTCATATATGTCCATGCAAGGACATGTTTGTAGTGAAAAATGAAAGGGTTGCCGTTATTGTCCATAATCTAGGTTAATTATCCCTTAGGAGACACCCCAGTAATTAAAAACTTGGACCTCGCTCTTGGAGGTTTCAAGTTTTAATACTAGGAAGGGAATATGAGATTTATAGGAAAGGGGAGAGCTACCCCCTATTATGTAGTTTAAGGTCCAATGAGACTCCTAATGGACCAAAAAAGAAAGTATGGGTCAGTAATGTCATGTGAGCTATTTGGATGCTTTTGACATTCACGGTGTGCATTGACTACAATTCCAGGTGCTTTTTTCTGTGCTTTGTCCACAGGATGACAGAAAATATATTTGGTCAAAAGGTGGGGCTGGGGTGGGGATGTATACAGGCAAATGCTCCCTTGCTGCATTATGTACATTGCTCTTCCCACTTCTCCAGCCGCCCTCTACCCCTCTTCCCTGCCCTCAATGCAGCATGACCTCCCACCCAACCACATGCCCACTACCTCCTCTCTTCTTTCTTCTTGTTTCCTTTCCCTGTATCATGTTCTTATCTCCCTCACTGCAGTGGCACTGTTTCTTGAATCTCACCCTGTCAAAAGTTTGAAGCAACATTATATTTTACTGTTTTTAATTTGAATTCTTGAATTTCACTATGCTTATGGTTGATATGTTGTAAATTGCAAAGATGGATTCTCAATGGTACACGTTTGCCAAATGTATTCAGATATCTTGTGTTTTTGTGATGGATTGAAGATGATTGTTTCTGATGTACCCATGTTTTGCCCTCTTCTTAATTCCCTACTCTCGCTCTCTCCATCTTTCTCTATGAAATTATGGTATTATGAAGCATTCTTATTCTATATGTATGCCAATTACCTTAGTATCATTTTAGACAGATGTGCACTAAGCTTGCATTTTCCCTTAAATTTTCTGTTTCTGTATGCCATATGACCTACCAAAACATTTTTCTAAATGAGTACCTATTAACACTGTATGTGAGATGAGCCAATTTTTAAATAGATTTGGCAAGTTTTTACCCAAACTATATAACTTATAGTACAATATGGTAACTTGTCTAAACATCTTATGGACTCTTGTTAGAGGTTTTCACTATGAATGTTATACATGCAGATTTGGACACAGAAAGCATTAGTCTTATATTCCTGCTTGTATTTTCTTTGAAGGCTTGTGAACTGTGTTGTTGAGAAGACACGTAAAAAAACAGTGGTTTCAATCGCTGAGGCAGCAGGTGCAATTGGTATTCCACGTACGCTAATTGACATTCGTCATGGTAAGCAGCTTGAGCTCCATTGCCAATGGACTTTAAATGTTATTGATGAAACCATGACCTGAAAAAGGTTATTGTTTCCAATATTTATGCATTTACATTGCAAAAGGGGATGATACCCTTGTACCCTGGATCTATATGATAAAAAATTCTTATCCAAAATGGCTGTGAACAAATCTATCAATATATACAATTAAATGCAATCTCTATGCAGCTATAAATTGCTAAATATTTACTTTCTTTGGGTTCAATTTATTTGGCTTTTTTGGTATTAGTTTTCTCATTTGGAGACCTGTTTGCAATTCCGAAAAATGTAACAGCTTCCAATTTTCCAACTTTTCTTGCTCAATTTTCCTTCAAATTATATCTATCATTCATCCTGTATGCATTCTAATCCCTCTGTATCATTTAACTCTTTCTCTAATAATTAACCACCTGGGAGCTGCTACCACAAAAAACTTATGATCTGGTTAGAAAATTAATGCCACAAAAGCCCATGCCTTTGTCCATAAATTCCATTAGATTGCATGATTCAAAACCTTGAACCTTTCTACCAGAGGTCAGCATCCAAAATCCCCCAATATGATCAAGTGCTAAACCACTGTATTTGCAGAAGTCATCCTAATTCAAATCTAAGCTTATAGTTGCAGATGCCTTTATGCATCTTTTTGTTTCTTTTGCAAGCTTCTTAATATCTAAATTGTTCGAGTATTTTCCTCTTGTGCATGTGAACTCCTGTACTTTGGTGCTAGTCTGGTGATTACACCCAATATTTAAATTTGTGAAGTTCTATTTTAACTGATCTATATATTTCTTGATGTCACTACAATTGTAGAGGGCTCTCACCGTGATCTCCCTGGATTGCCACTAGTTCGAGATGCAGCCATTAAGGTATGCAGTCCTAAGTTCTCTGCAATTGGTATGTGTAATTGCTTTTCATTTTCTTCTCTTATTTACAATCATTAATGTCTGCGTAATTAAAATACCCATGCTATCTAAACTTATCATTTTCTCTTTCTAATACCTCAATGTGGGCAAGATGTTATGATGAGACTATGATAGTAATGACACAAGATCATATTCTTGATAATTTTACAAGTGTGCCTGCAACATAGTTCATAATGAAATAAGAAAAATGTTGTTTGGAATATATGACAACTTAACCAGGCATTGTTCAACATGGTTGTCTGTTCCTTTTAAAATGCAACCTGCTATGAACATTGTCCTAAATAGCCACCAAATATGATAATCTTTAAGAATAATATGTTTTGAATTACTTGAGTTAACCAAACAAATTTGCATGCTGGGTTGGGATTAAGAATATTTTTCATATTATGAATTACATGAAATAATATTTTTCATATTAATAATATTATTTCTGCTGCTGGGAATCTAGGCACTTCATTGGTTGAAATCTTATTATTGGGAGCCCCAGACACAGCAGATTCCATTGCACAGAGATGGAACTGCTAACATCAAGAAGGAAATAAAATCTAAGCTTCGTGAATTGGCTTCCTGTTTGAAAGTTAAGCAGGTCCAACATGATTCATCATTTGCCGAGGGAAAAAGTATGTGTGAATTCCAGTTTTCCTTTTGGCCTTCTTTTTTGATATTTTTAAGTTTTCAGGCTACCATGTCATGCAGACTACTTCCAATTGCGCAATTGTGCACTTCACATCAAATACTTTGGTTTGACTTGGCATGCTTTTAGTACAGAAATTTCTGTGGTTGATTAAATCACTAGAGAGTTTTTCAATCTTGTTAACCATCAGGCCATTTTTAGGTGGCAAACATCGCAAGCAACTCTGCGGTCATAGTAAGTTTTTCTCACTTATGGCCAGCCAACTTCATTCATCCAAATCTAGGGGTAAGAGATGCTCTGGTCCGTTTTGAATAGTTGTTTCTACTGAAACTTAGTCAAAAATTGTTTCTCAAGAGTTTCCGCATTTGTTGTGAGCAACATGGCTTCATGGCTAACAAATTTGAAGATGCCCATATACACCTGCATGGCTGCACCTATTAGATGCTTATGCCTTCTGATAATGTGCTTCTATCTTCAGGTTCTAAGAAGCAGGTAACCAAGACCTTGAAATCTCTTCTTCATTTACATTCTTCCTACTCCTCAGAAGTATTAGCTGTGTTGTTGGAGTTCTTAAAAAAGGCTTTAGATGCCTCAACTTTAGGGGAGCCTCAAGAAGATGACCAACTTGGGCAAGACAGGCATAATTTGTTGGATGACTGGAAGCTTGTGATAACAAAATTCACAAGGAAGGAACCAAAAGTACTTCCAATGTTGCTGAATGCAGTTCTAAACATGTTTGAGACCCTGGAAGTCACCAAATATGAAACGGGTAGCCATTAATGCATTGTTGTTATACTTTAAATTGTTGTTTATTTTTTTTATGTGTCCCTTTTTCTGGGTTGGGTACTGAATCTAGAGGACCATAAATTGGGACATTCTGCTGATTAATCCAAGGACCAATGTTTGATCAGCCATATGTGTTGGATTGTTCTACGGTTGGTCCACTAGTATTCCTTAAAGACATCGGTTTGGTTGCAAGGAGGAACAAGACCTCTTTTGCATGTTTCAAAAAAGCTACTCCTGTGTTTTCAGTATTCTCATCATGCTTGTGGTCTTCACGAGTTCAGGAGTTTGCCTTATGAACTCAAGTACTTGTCCATGTCAGGGGTTGTTAGTGGGAAAAATTCTCCACAACCACTTTTATGGTCAACTTTTTTTGCATCAAACATTTCCAAAGCACTTGGCTGCTTTCAACAATTTCATGCTCTATTACTCTATTTAATACAGATGGGGCCTTAATAAATGTAAATTGTCTTTTGGTAATTTGAATTTATAATCATCATTCTTAACTTGATCAAGTGAATTAGGTATGATTGGTCTTACATTTGTTCTGACACTAATCAGCCATGTGGACTTTTGGCACTCTCCCCCTCCTTGGCCCTTGTACTAGTAGTAATGCATCCTGAGGGGATGCAGAATCTCTCTGAACTTTTAATACCACATGTTCTCTAGTTTCAGAAAAATGTATTTGTAAATGGGCTTTTTAATAATAAATGCTGACTTTTTTGTGAAAATCTTGTTCAGGAGCTTGTATATCCTGTTTGGACTCTAGGCCAGGGACTGGTCAAATGGAGCAACTTTCTTCTTTGTTTTCATGGCTAATTGGGCAACTCGAGGCATTAAAGGCTCTGCTTTCTAAAGCTGAAACTGAAGTCTCTTCAACTGGAGCAAAAACATTGAGGGCAATTCTCGTGGAGGTCCTACGAAAATGTCTTCTGCTTTTGCCATTTGGTGATAAACAGCTCGTGGATGCTGTGCTTCAGCTTGCACAGCTCATGGGTTACACCTCTTTGATTGAGAAGCTCAACAAGCTAAGTTTGCTAGGCTTGTCAGGCTCGGCTGGTTCCACAGAAAACTGCTTTCCCTTGAATCCATATTACCTTGTCATGCAAGATGAATTTATCGATCAAGCCTCCAAGAAGCTTGAGTTGGTTAAACTTCGCCCTAAAAGGAGAAAATCTGGGGATAGTAGAGATCATGGTGTGGGAAGTTCTGGTAGATGGACCGTGGCAAAATCATGGAACCAATGTCCCATTGGTATGTTGCCTCATGGCCTTGGGTCTTCTGGGTGTCTTCCTGTCCTTGTCTGCGATGATGACAATCACAAATCCTCAGACGCATCGAAAATGAAGCAGACATTGGAACTCAAAAGCGCGGGTGACACGAGAGCAGCTGGAAAGACCAAAACTTTAGATGGTCCAAGCATTAAGCAATTGAATGGAAAGAGGGAAGCTGATTGTGATGCTCATCAATTAGGTGAGCCAAGCACGAAGAAGATGAGGGAGACAGCGGATGATTCCCAATCAGATGGTGAAGATGCTCTCTTACCAAAAGATGTCAAAGGCCGTCTAATGATGAGTGGTATTTGGAAGAGAGTTGGGGAAGAAGAGCTGCTCGCGATCAAGTCTGGCGTAAGGATTCTGGTGTAGGCACCACCTCTTGGGGCCATAGATTAATCATGGCCTAAAATTTTTATTAATTGATGCGAAACAAAGGGTGCCTTGTGAAATAAATTTAGTGGGGTCAACAAGTTCCCCAAAATACGTGAAATAAATGATTAAAGGTAATTAATTATTTCTAGGAACTTGCTCAAATTATTGAAATTAGCATAAATTCTGGCTTCATTTTCCCAGATAAACTACGCAATAAGTACATTGTTTCTGATTTGAATCAGTTTCTGCATGAGGCCAAACGTGAAACGAAGCTAATAATAATATATAGCTCCG
Organism: Ceriops decandra; assembly: GCA_020615895.1. Taxonomy (NCBI): domain Eukaryota; kingdom Viridiplantae; phylum Streptophyta; class Magnoliopsida; order Malpighiales; family Rhizophoraceae; genus Ceriops; species Ceriops decandra. Next base: position 8,080,161 of record JAHLGO010021107.1, read on the forward strand.
TTGACCTCAGCTACGAATAGAAATCGAATTCCTCTTCTTTACTATATATAATTGGCCCATGATGATCAAACATCAAACTAAACTAGAAGAGACCTTTGCCTATAAGGAGGTGAAAGACCCAAAAAAGCGTGTGAAAATGGAACAGAAAATTTTTTTTTTTTCTTGCATTTATATTAAGGATATATTCAAATCAGCTTGCTTATCTATCAGAGAAAGTTTGTTTTATTCAACTATTGGGTATAATTTAGTGATTACTGAATATTAAATTTAAAGTAAAATTGGAGACTTGAACTTCATAATTTACTAATAAGTAAAATTCTCTCCTCAACCAATTCAACAAAGGGCCCAAAAGTTGTATTCTCTGGTTTTAGATGCACTGAAAAATTTTACTCATGAAGTTGGGATCCCATAGAAAATGATTTTACAATGTAAGTATTTACCTTTTGGAGCAAAGTCTCAATTTTGACAAGTAGTGTGGCATTTTGTAGCGCATAATTCAAAATAATAGAGAAGTTTTATGGTAACATCATTATTTTATAAATTAAATTTTTCCTTTTTTTTTTTTCGTATTGCTTGATAAGTTTATGTGTTTTATTTAAAATAAGTATGTTATTTGTCATCTTATTCATAAATAAAAGAAGGGTAGGAGACAAAGTTATCTTAATTTTGTAAATAAAAAAATTCCAGAAAAAAAAAACGATGGAGATTTGAGAATATTTTGGTAAAAAAGACCAAACAAAAAGGCAAAATCATATTATTCTTTTGCTTTAATGGGAAAACTCACGTACTCAACGGACAGATGGAGTCACCAGAAAGGCAACGTTGGTCATCGTGCCCAAAGATGAATCGAAGCCAACCTGACCAATTGTCAGGCAATCCAACGGTTAGATTATTCTCTCGAAATTGGCGTACTTTATGTATGTTGCTGACAAAAAGAACGAAGTTTCCCGGCAGTCGATTTGAGAGAGAGAGTTCATATATACTACTTGTCAGTCATGTCTGCACAATTCCAGAACAACAAACCAACCACTCAGACGAGAGATTGAGATTAAATGCCATTCTGTTTGTCCTAACTGGCCCTCTTCTTGCTTATGAGCCGTAAAACCCCCCCCCCCCACCCC
>JAHLGO010021107.1:8106758-8129913 GCA_020615895.1 Ceriops decandra
AAAGGTCAATGTGGCTCATACACGTGCGAGAAGCACATGTAACCTGAAGCCTAGAGGGGGACGGGAGGACAAAGCGGACCCCAAATGAATACAGGACAAGAGGACGCTGCTCAAAATTTTAATTTTTTTTTTTTGTTTTGAACATTAAATTATATAAATATAAAAATATGTATATTACGCAAAGGCGTGACCTTCTAAATAGATAAATATATATATATATATATATACATAAATTAATTTTTATATAATTTTAATATATAACTTAAACCAATTCACACACTAATAACCACGTTACTAATTTTTTGTATTACAAATTTAACTTTTTTTTTTTTTTTTTGTATAACAAACCTCCCCTGTTGAGTTAGAACGTTGGCAAAGTAATGATATTCGGGAGACAATGGAGGACAAAGGACCCAAACATCAGCAGCCATCATTTCTCAAAAACCATATTTTAAAACAATTTCAATTTTTTGGATATATCAAATTTAGAGTGCTAACATTTCTCGCCAGGATCTTTTCTGTCAACTAGCTTTTAAAAACCCAAAATTTCTGAAACTAAAAGTCCAATAGATGTTGATTGAAAAATAGGAAGAAGAATCAAATTGGAACTCCGGTAGCGTCGCCCAAAAAAAAAACTACAAGACATAATTTAACATCTTTGCAATTTGAACTCAAATTTTAGGCTGATCAATCAATAACAATTCCCCATTTAACGAAAATGGTTCTCAAAGTTCAAAAACCGTGAAAAAAAATTAAAAATATTTATTAAAACTAAAAAAGAGCAAAGCTAATATTACAACTCTGTCATTTAACGAAACGCAATTCAGGTTTACTCCTAACTTCCACCATTTAATAAAAATGCAATTCAAATCTACTCCTCTTTAAAGAGCATGTTTGTTCGCCTGGTGCAATTGTTTTAAAGCTGACCAAGGTCCCTTGTAGCCAATTTTTGACATTGTTGAATGGTAGTCTGTACCTGGTTGACATACTCTGTTGTGTAATATTTATCATTAATGCCTCTGCCTGCGCCTAGTGGCACATAACCACTGCCGTGGGGCTTCAAGATCATCACCTACACTTGTTGGCACGTGCCAACTACCATTTTCCGACTCCTGCATTTACGTTAGCAACAAAGTGCAATTATATACAAGGGACTCCCACATTCAGTGAGGCCTCAATCACTAAGAACCTCTAAACTATAGGCTAACCAATTCACCTGAATAACAATCGAATATGGGGGAGGCATATGTAGGGTAACCCCATTAGTTGTTACTGACATCCGAACCTGCAAAATTTCACCCAGAAAGATAATTTTTCTCCCAAGAAGGCATGGTATCACCAATGCCTTACAATCACCATTTAGACTTCAGCTTAATTTCACGAAGTGGAAGCTCCGACAATATCAGGCAAGTTTTCCATACGTTATGTAGGTCATCACATATGAGGAGCACCCTAACAAAATTACTTGAAAGATTCATGTCAGAAGTATTTAGCTAGTTTTTACGCTAACCAATAACTTACTAGGACCCGTCTTCATTTGTGCCTAGAACCAGACGGATTCAAGATTTAATGCAAGCAGTGTTAAAAAAAACAGAAAACAAGAAACTAACTTGTTAAATAAGAGGGGTGCAATTACCCGATGCTTCTCCTTCCATTTTGGAAAAAAAGAAGTTCCTAGTAGCTGGAACAAGTGGTCCCTCATCTCATCATTTGTTACTACTAAACAGTTACAACTAACAGCAGCATACAACCAGTACCTGGTGATAAACATGTGAAAAAATGAAAGAAAAAAATATGAACATCAGAATTCTGAAGCTTCAAAAGTCAAGAATATAGACTTCTTGGTGAGTAGATGAGCACCATAAATTTTTTGAGTTTCTTCAGATTAGTTCAAAACTTTCATCCTCAGATCAAGGTATAAGATTCTTCCTTTCTATTCACCCTTCCCATGGATTCCTAACAAGTGGTTTCTAAGATGAAAGTGGTGAAAAATTCTACCACTATGGCTATCCATGACTCATATGGATTGAAGAAACTCGAGAGCTTTTGATGGTGATAGCTCCTTAATCAGATATGTAGACAAACCAAAAATTTATACAAAAAGAAGCACTTAATATTTGAAAACCCCAAGGACCTAAATGAGGTCATTAGCTACTTTTATAGACAGAATACATGCAAATCAACTACCCATTACTTGTGCTTATACAAAAGCAATTACATTTGATATGGTGCCTCACAAAAATTACATCATTAACGATCAAAACCCCTAACTGGTGAGAAAAGTGTCACAATTAGATGGTTTTGTTGTGAACTATGATGATCATGTGATCCTTTGTGAAGTCATGCACTCATATTTGCTCACCTACTTTGGGTATTTGTTTGAATGTAATTCCTTGATTTGATGTCAAGAACGTTCAAAAAGGAAAAGGATAAGGATGGTAGTGTTAAGCACTGGCCATATTTTTGTGGCTTTAGGGTAGACTTAGGCAACACTTGTTTCACGGCAAGGTGGCTTGTTTAGTTCCAAATGATGCATCTGATAAGACACAAGATACACATAATCTGCAACTTCCCAAGCAATTGGCTTTTTTTGAAAATGTTAAGAAATTGAAGAATAGTTGGAACCCACAATCCTAGGAATAAAAGAGGATTTACTTCAAACATTGAGAATGGTGAGAGAGAGAGAGAGAGAGAGAGAGAGAGATTTACCCATCTTTATATTCACAAGATGAAACAGCTTTGGAGAGTGCAGAAAGACCTTTTGGTTCAAGAAAGAACAGTGGTCATAATGTTGCCATGAATGCAGTGATGTTGTACCATGGAAGTGGGTTTATCAGCTATTGATATTTAAGAAATTTTGTGCTGCAATAATGGTAGGCCACTCAAGACAATATTAAGCCTTGTAAATCAATTTTGCTATCTGATATAGACTTTGCCACACAATTTTACTTTAGAATGAGCAACGCCACAGTTATCAGGGTAGAAGTTTATCCCAGTTGCAAGTGAAAGCACAACCACTGTTGCTACATGCCAGGAAATGGAGGACTTTGAATAGGCTGGTAGAACTTGATCACACTTAATCTAATATTGTTTTTTGAGAACAACAAACTGGGGCCCTTTTTCATGCCAGTTTGTTAATATCTTTTAAGTTGGGCTACTGATAGGGCTTGTGGTGCATAATATGCTAACCAAAATAAAGCTTGAGAATGCACATGAAACCCCAGCAGATATATCATTCACAAAATCTGAACTTACCAATCATCATTTGGACCAGCAGGAGTAACATAAAGTGCACCACATTTTTTCCAAAACTCTAAAATCTTCTTGTTATTAGGATGTTCAGCTGGACCTCCTGTCACACGACTTCTGTGCAGAATGATGAGTGGCAACCTCTTTGATGGACTCATTTGACGTAATTGCTTCACAACATTATTAAGCTACAACCAAAAAGCAAACATTAAATTCCTGTCTTGCTTCAAGAAATTAACAAATGCAGCCTCATAAAGCTTATCTTGGACATCCTCTCACCTGCTTAAAGCTGAAAACACATTGTTTGACATGACTGACATTGGCACCATCAACAACTGCATCAAATGGACCATGCCTCTGGAGCCATTCCTGAATGAATTTAATTGCTCAGCCGGGACATTGACAAATAATTTTACATCAATTATCCCGAGGAAAAAAAAAGGTACCAAGACTTGTTACAAAGCTATCAATAAGTATGTAATAAACATGAGTAGAATCAAATGGTTATGATTTCAAAACCAAATTTGGAAAGGAGGAGAGGAAAAATCTTTCGAGGAGGAGGCTGATGAAAAACAGACAGCACATAAAGTTTAAATTGATATTTCCACATTCATGGAATGCAAGTTGACAAGAATTGAAGAAAGAACACAATTAGCAAGGTAAGATGCACAAAGAAGATGACACTATACCTTGAACTTGAGAAAATTAGTCTTAACCTCCCTTTTGGTTGCCAAGTCAACTAATGAACTAGCAAAGTTTTCTGTCTCTCTTGGATCAATATCAATACAAACAAGCTTATCACTGCAAGAATTACAAACACCCTTCTCATCTATTTGAGTCCTCACAACTTTCCATGGCCCACTTCCGACCCACCCGTGTCCATGCCACCCTCCTCCACCCCTCACAACTCCTTCCCTTATCTTGCTCACACTGTAATTTTCAGCTCCAATTTTTGCTGCATCTTTAGAGTTAAACCAATCCTCAATAGTTCCAAGAGTTGTTTCTGTAACTTGCCTGACTGTGGAACGCAGTCGATGTAGTATCTCATAAACCTTGTCTGCATTATTTTGATCAGTGCTAATTTTCAGAAGAGCAGAAAGCTCAGGCTCTTCAGCCATCACCCCTGATTCAGCCATGTGTCCATCAACTTCATAAGCTCTCTCTGCCAAGCCCTTCTTACAGAAGCCAAACAAAGCTGGTCCATATGATCTCAACTTTGGTGTGATATCTAAGCTCTTCATTTGCTTCACTAAATCAAAAGCCATTTCTGGGTCTTCAATTAAAACAGCCAGCCTTGCTGCACTAGTAAAAGTTGCTTCATTTGGCACAACATTGTCAATAACCATCTGCTGGAAAATCTCAAATCCCCTTTTGAATCCTACCCCAGAGGAATCCACCTTACCATCATCTCTACCTTTGTTATTAGAAGAACCAGCGGATGCACACAAATAAAGTAACACATTATAGTGATGTTGGTTAAGCTGGACCCCATTACTCCTTGCTTCATCATACAGGCGAAGTGCTTCAACAAGGTCACCATCCTTTGAGCACATATCTAGCTTGAATCTAAGTACTCCCTCTGGTGATTCCCGGCGTACTTTTTTCATAGATTTATTGGAAATTGCACCATTGACTGGTGTAACAGATTGACAAATTGAGGAGGTTGCAGGCAGAGACGAGTAGCAAAGGTTGCTTCTTTTATCCATATGGAAAAAATGGGCTTGAATATTACCAAAAGTTTTTGCAAAGAAGAAAGTGTGATAGCAGAGAAGTGGATAATGGAGAGAGTACCAACGTGTCTGAAATGTTGACAGCATTCTACACAGCATCATTGTCAGAAGTTAATGTTCCTTCTCGGTTGTGTCTTTAAAAGTAATAAGCATTATCGAGGAAAATCAAAAGCCATAAACCTGAAGCTGCTTCTTCTACAGGTGATAAGGACACATGAACAATGAGAACAACACAAACAAACATTTTGAGTAGCGAGAAATTTAGAAAACATTAAAATTTCACAATAAGATGTTCACCAAATTCAAAATGTTTTCTTCTCTGACTCCATTAACGACCACTATTTCTAGTTGCCCCACCCCAACAAGCCAAGTCAAACAATCTGGACTGTTGCTTGAAATATGCACTTCTTATCACTTGTTTTTTTTTTCTTTTTTTCAAGTCCTTTGAGAATTTAAGCAACAAAACCAGTCATCAAAATCTTTCCCACATTTTATACATATTATAAGCAATAGAGAGGCGATGCTCTAGCCTCAAAAATAAAATGAAACTAAAACAGAACACAAAAAAAAAAAAAAACTGGGAAAGCAAAAAAACAAAAAAAAATAAAATTCCGGAGCAACCAAATGTGTACTTATCAAAGAGCTAAGGTAAAACCCTTTTAAAACCCGGACTGCACCCTAATCAAAATTTTGAAATGGATGTCTATTTTGCCCATAGAAATACTTCCATATGATATTCTTCTTCTTCTTCTTCTTCTTCTTCTTATAGTTAAAAAAAAGAAAAACGAAAATAATTTAAGAACAGGGCGACAAGAGAGAAGCCATGGCTTGAAAGCAATAAAGAAGAGCAGTGGAAACTGGCTTACCTGAAACGACGCCGACGGTAAACTCTTTGTTTAATAGTCTGTATAAACAAATTAGACGTTTGTGGTGGTGGTGGAGGTGGCGGCGGCGGAGGCCGATAGAGTGAAAGCAGGGAGGTGGTGGGGAAGGTGGCTCTGGGTGGCTTTAGGGCTCTTTGTTTCAATGTTGTTCTTCTTTTCTTTACCCCCTTATTGTCGGTTCCGTTTCTCTTTTTCGGAATTCACCACAACTGCATTTCGAAGCTCAATAAATATATCGGGCAGGACAGGGAGACGACCAGGCTACTAGGCTTTTCTCGGTGACTCCCCGCTTCTTCTTCTTCTTCTTCTTCTGCTGGTTCCGACACCGTTCCACTGGAACGAAGTCAGACCGCACCGCCGCCCTTCCTAGAACCATATGGTAAGTAGTGTCTTAGAGTATTAAAATAATAAAATTTAAATAATATTTACAATAATTATCAATTAACTTTAAAAAATATTTAAATAAAAATAAATTTAATTTTTTATTAATAATGATTACGAAATTTTAAAGCCTAATTTTATCTGTAATTTATAAGTTATCTAATTTTTAATAATAAAAAAAAAAGTGAACAAAAAATCACTAAGGCACTAATAGTTACCCCCCCCAAAAAAAAGAGTGCGTCATTAGAATAAAAATGACATACAAGCAAACAAATAAATAAATAAATAAAGGAGGAAACGAAGAATTGGACTTCCTATGAAGTCATTGGTAACAAACACATGAAACTCAAAAATATTATACCATACCAGTTTCATAAAATTGCAATTTATGGATTATTTATTTGGTTAGAAGAATTTTAAAAGAGAAAAGGGATTATTTTGAATTTAGGTCCAAAGAATATTATTAAAAAAAAAAAAAAAAAAAAAAAAAAAAAAGAAGAAAAACAAGAAGAAGAAGAAGAAGAAGGAGATAAATACTGCAAGGAACTGACCAAATACGAGGAAAATTGTTCTAGCAAATCAAAATTTTTTACTTTTATTACTAACCAACTAAGGAGCAGTATTAAAACTCCAGTTCCAATAAAAAAGGGCGGAAGTAGCCCATATCTCTTGAAAGTTGAATGAGAACGCAAAGCAAAGACAACACCAACTAGCCAATCTCAAATTATTATGCAATCCCTGTGTATTTGTTAAAATCAAAGCTTATAATTTGTCTCCTGCCTTCCTTTTACGATATTTGTGTATATTTTCTCACTTCAGGCCTGTTTAAGACACTTATCCTGTTTTTAGCTTCGTGTGCCATCGCGAGGTGTTGTGAACCCCTTGAGATGAGATGAAAATAAGTAATCACTCGAACTGCTGACACAGAGCGTGGCAGAGTCGTAGAGGCATACACGACACATTTTGAAAAAAAACAAAAAACACACTGCCGACCGGTCAAATTTTGTGTGTTGTCCAGGAGCAAACGACTCACTGAATGGTTCCCTGACGTTGGATTTCCAAGAAGCAATTTTTCAAAGACTCAAATCAATGCTATCCACGTGGAAATGGCTGCAAAGGAAGATAATTTTGAGAAGCTACAGCTGGAGGAGGAACGTGAGAAGAAGCAATCCAATGCAAATCCTTCCAACCCAGAGCAACATAGACAGACACCGGTACGTGATTGTTTGGACTCTCTTGCTTGGCAGCAATCAAATGCAACTTCTTTTTTTTTTTTTTTCACTGTTTAATTATAATATCAAAAAAAAATTTAAAAGTAATTTTTTATACTCAGTGCATATCAAAAAATTGCAATTTTTTAAAAATAGTAAAAATAGTAATTTATGATGTAATTAAAAAAGATAACATGTAAATAAGGATTTAATTGTTTTTTTTAATAATTAAAAAATTACAATTGTTTTGTCCACTTTAACTAGAAACAATATTTAGCAAAACATTACAATTATTTTTTTTAATGGTCAAAAATTATTTTATTCAAAGTTAGTCATAAAAGTGAGTTATAAAATTATTTTTTTAAGAATGTAGTTCCTTTGATATAGTAAAAAATACAAAGAATAATAGCAAAATAAGTAAATCAAGATGTTATTATAAACTAATTGTCCATATGTATAATATAAGTAATGTCTAGTTAAATAATAATAAAATATATCAAACTCTTAATTAATTGTCAGTAAAGGATATGATTCTTTAATTGTCTATCACCAATAAGAAAAAATTTGACATTATATTTGGGATAAATAGAAAAAATTTTGTTATCACTAGTCCATACTCAAGTTAGCAATTATGATGCATATTTGGTTTGAGATAAATAGTATTTAGTAATATCAAAAGAAACTTTTAATTTTAGAAATTAATTAAATGAGTCAAAAAGTTTTATCTCAAATTATTAATTAAGATACTTAAAATCATTAATATTTTACTAATCATCTCTTATGATAATTATATCATTAACATAAAGTAAAAGTAAAATGATTTGTTTAACACTATTATGAACAAATAAGATAGTATGAAAGAAACTTAAAGAAAAATCAAATTTGTGTAAAGTAATACTAAATTTTTCAAATCATACTTAGCCTATTTATTTAAGTCATAGAGTATTTGGTAAAAATAATATACTTTATTAGGTGGATGGTTATATTTAGGTAAATGATGCATGTAGACCCTTTTTAACGAGATCACCAATAAAAAATAACTTTTTAACACTAATATAAAAAAAAGCTTATAATGTCAAATTATAACAATTAATAATATATTCTTAACTAAAGTGATTTAAGCTACATAAGCAAAAATCTCCTTATGGCTAATTTCACATTTTTAAGCCTTTGGTTACCAATTAAATTTTGTACAACTTAACAAATCCATTTGGTTTTGCCTTAATTTTGTAAACCTATTTTCACCTAATAACATATTTACTAGGAGATAACTTAACCAAATTCCAAGTATAAGTTTTTGATAAGCATTACAATTTTTATATCATTACTTGCTACTAAAATGAGTCAATACTAACTTTTCAATAAGTTTAAGGTTCATATAAGGAAGTAATAGTTAAGCAAATAGTGAATCTTGACAGTAAGAGGATAATTTACCTACTCAAAAAGAATGATGTACAAGTGAAAGCTTAAATAAAGACTCAAAAAGAAACATTATGATACTTTAAGATTGATTAATGATATTCTTATTGAGCTTTTATACAAACTAAAAGGAAATGGATTTATAAGAGGAGACTGAAATGAAATTTTAAAATTCATAGTATCTAGCATTAATTTAATATAAACATTAATGAAGAAAAATTATAATGAAGCATTTAATTAAAAGAAAGAAAAATAAAAATACATCATATGTTTCAAAAAACTAACATGACAAGAAATTTAGAGACATTTAGCTATAAGGTCCTAACATTGATAACTTCTGTGTTCAATTCCATAACCATGAAACCAATATAAACATATATGAGGATCTAATTTATTTCATTCATGAGATTACAACCAAGCATAGCCAAAGACTCAAAGACATTAATATATAGATGATGTACCATAAAATTGTTCAAAAGGAGATATATAATTAATGTCTTAAGATGGAATACGATGGATCGTTTATATAGTAGTAAGAATAGCTTCTCCCTAAAAATACTTAAGGTAAGAGGCATAAATAAAAAGGTTTAAAATTGTATTTATAATGTAATGATGTTTTTGTTCAGCCTGTCTATTTTGTTATGAGATGTAAAGATAGAAGTATTATATAATAATACTAATTTAGGAAAGAAGTTGTAGAAACTTTGAATTTTTATATTTCATAGCATTATCAATACAAAATAATTTTATCATTTAAGAAAATTAAATTTTGATCATGGTAGTAAATTGAGAATAAATATTAAATAACTTATAACAATTTTTCATAAGGCAAATCCATGTATAATATGAGTAATTATATAGAAATATCATAAAATATTGTGATTCACCTATAATATTAATAAAAGAGGGTCTCCAAATGTTAAAATGAATCATTTTAAAGGATGTAGAAGAAAAAGAATCACTTTTATTAAAAAGGTAAAGCATGATGTTTGACAAGTTAATATGAAACACAATTAATTTCAACATCTTTAACAAAACTTAAAAGATCATTAAAAATTAAAGGACCCAATTTAAAGTAAGAAACATAGCTAATGCAAGAATGTCAAAGTGTAGATGAAATTGTTGAAACACAATGAATAAGTAATTAATTAGAAAGTTTTAAAGAAACAAGTTCAAACAAATGCCTAACTTTACAGTTAGTCTTAAGTATCTGACCCATATGTGGATCTTGTACATAATAAACAATAAAAAAGAAATATAAGTCATGACTAAGATCATATAATCGATCTACAAAAATAATATTTAAGGTCAAATACTTCTTGTTTGATCAAATATAACTAATGTGACTAATATGCATTTAGAAATTATTAACATTATAAATAATCAATGTATAAAGAATCATATGTTTTGATAAAAAAATGTATGATCAGAAGTCAAATGATTATATCATCCAAAGTTAAAGAACTAAGAATTAGATTTACTTGGATAACTAATAAGGCAAAAGTAAAAGTACCAAATTCAATTAAGGCTTATTTGAAGGTGTCAAAGTCGATTTGCCTTATAAGAACCTTGAGGTTATTAGATAGTATCAATAGTAATAATAATAACCTCACAAAACTTACCTTTAAAATTGGTTTGCTAGTTAAAACTAAATGGTCCAAATTATTATTAGTTAGGGCTAAATTGTTATATAGCTTATATTTCATAACATTTTAAGATATAAAAGCTTGTAATTTTCTCACAAGATAAGAAAATGTAAATAAAACAATATTATTAAGTGTTGTAAGGTGACGAGCCTTCATGATAACTAGACAAATTTTCTTAAAAAGCAATTCAATAACTGTACTTTTTAACAAAAGTAATAGATTATAATAAAGTAATAAGACTTACATAAGTTTATAATTATCATTAAAAAAATTATAAAAAATTGTATGATTCTCATTATACTATAAGAACTTAACAACATTATAAGGATAATCTTATATAAGTTCAAAAAGCCCCACTTAGTCCCATATAAGATACATTTGAGAAAGAAAGACATTAATAGATTAACCTAGTCATTGTTTTAAATAATAAATATCACTAAATAACTAATATTGATGTGTAACATTATAGGTAGAATATTGTAAGACTAATAGAACTTATACTTCTTTTGCTATGCTAAATTAACCAAACTAAAGTATGATAATTAGAATATATATATATATTGCAAAACCATGTAATAATCATATGATTGTTACCTTATGACTTATTAATCCATTTAGTTAATTTCTTAGATAATTTTTCTTTTATTGTTATTGATTTTGGAATATCTTTACCCACATAGCACTAAATAAAAAAGTTATATATCTTTTAGGATTGAAGAACATAATTTGTTCCATTTAAAATAATACTTAAATGTATAAAAGCTTTAGATTTCTTTATACTAATAATAAGTATGATGTCAAATAATGATAAAAAAATATGTAAAATGGGATATAAGACATCAAAAATAGGTTATAGGAACTAATCTAACTTAATTAAAAACTTCAATAATGGGTTAAATCAAATTGTTAAAGTTATAAATTGGTTCAGCTAATAAATGCTAACATTATAGTTAAATAATGACATGACAGACATATGTTAATGATATAATTGACATATGAAAATGAAGTGTCTAATATGTGAAAATGATAAGGTTGATACTTAATGCATTAAAAAAAATTAATAGTGGTAATGGAAACAAATTTAGAAGACTAAATATCAATTATAATAATGAAATACAAACGTTATAATGATAAAAATTATTATAAAATTATAAATTATGAGAGATGAAGAATGAGAGAATAATTTATGCGTTTATTAAAGTGTAACAAATTACATTCATTTATACAAAAAGGGATGTATAAAATAAATAAAAAAAGAGTATTAGAAAAAATTAATAAAACATTTATTAAATTATATTAAAAGCAATTCATGTATATTTTGATATGATTAATATCTATGTATACAATGAACCTAATTTTTTTACAAGATTGTAAGTCAAAATTAAATAATATTGTATAAAAAATTTTGAAATTCTAACAAAAATCTACATATTTTTAACATTATTACTACTTAAATTGCTCATTATCATTTCTATGGTTAATAACCCCCAAGGGTAAAGAATTATTCTACATTTTATCATCAAGAACAAGATAAATGATACCTAAAGTGGTAGTATAAGAGTAATTTAATGTATTTTCTCTTATATTACTTTGAATTTAAATTTTTTTATTATTATTTACCTCTAAATATAACTTGAAAAATTGTATTAAATGTACGGTGTTGAGTTTCATTTTGATTAACTCTAATGATACACGGAAAAGATAACCACTTAAATTTATTAATATTTTAAGTAATAGTTTTTCGCTGTGAATGAATTTGTTAACAAATACCTAAATTCCATCCACAAGTTCAATCATAGATAAACCCTCAAAAACCCCTTTTTTGTGAACATAAAGCTCGGAAAAACCTATACACAATTCAAATTCAAAATTAGTTAGATTAAGAAATACAAAATGTTTCTCCCGTTTCAACTACGTATACAAAATTATTTTTCTTAGAAAAAAAATCACCTAAAAAAACAGTTAAAAAAGAGATGGAATGTATAGGACGTAGGTCACGAGTACTGTCACTTTCAATGCGCCGATTAGCGCGCCCTTAATTTGTTTTTCCTTTTACTCTCTTATAAAAAAATAATAAAAAGAAAAGGAAAAAAAACGTTCGCCTTGGAAGAAGTTACAGTGAGCACTCCCCACCGTCCCACCTCCAATGCATCCGCGTCCCATTATCTTATAACACTCTCTGTTTATCTCCGTCGCTCACTCTGTGTCGCTTTCTGTGGTTATTTCTATAACAATGGCACGATCAGCGATGCTACCATTGATTCTCTGCACTCTGCTCATTGTGTCCTTCTGGGACGGAGTCGACAGCGCTGGCCACCACCCCTCGGCCGCCCCGACCCCCTCCGTAGACTGCTCCAACCTGATCTTGGAGATGGCGGACTGTTTGTCTTTTGTAACCAACGGAAGCACGATCGCCAAGCCGAAAGGTACCTGTTGCTCAGGGTTGAAGACGGTGTTGAACACCGACGCCCAGTGTCTCTGCGAGGCTTTCAAGAACAGTGCTCAGTTTGGTGTTTCTTTGAACGTCACCAAGGTCCTATCTCTGCCTGCCACTTGCAAACTTCACGCCCCATCTGTCTCTTCCTGCGCTTGTACGTTCCTTTCCCTTTGTTATGCTGCTACTTTGCTACTTGGATTTGTTTGTTTATAATAATTTTTCTTTTGGTTTTTGTCGCATGTAATCATTTCTTTTCTTCTGTAAAAGTATTGCCTCGAATCCTTTTATATTTGAGACGTTTTTTTTTTCTTCTTTAGCTGTTTGAATCGATTACTGATACCGTGTGGGGGGTGTCTTTCGTTGTTTTACAGTGGCCATAACTCCTGCCGGTGCCCCTGGTATGTTTTAATATTGTTTTGACTTATAATACTCTAAGAATCCTTTCCCTCGTCTGTTCCTATACAAATCACTAGAAAAATTGCCAATAACACCGCTGATTTTGCTTGATGAGAACATAACATGCATGTGGTTTTGATGTTCATTTATTAGTCTACAAAGTTAGATGCAGTTGTGCGGAAATTATATTTTATATTTCTTGGTAGACATTCTGTGCTCTGTCTGTATCCATACTATATATCTTTTTGAAGTGTTAAAAAAAATTGAAAGAGAAAGAACACAAAATTGCATATATAGCTAAAAACGCAGTTGAAATTTTTAATTACTGATAGCTTTTTGCTCCTAAAACGGTACGATGAATTAGGGAGGAACATTATTTGGTGTACTCGGCAACAATAAAAGGTGTTTATAAACATGGTTTAATTTGCTCCAGATAAAAATTGAAAAAAAAAAAGAAAAGAAAAGAAAAGGAAAACAAGTTTATTACGGGTGAGGGCAGTATTGCTGGCATGAGACGTGGAGCCACAGGAAAACTGTCATGCGGGACCAAATTGCTCTGTAAATTTGTGAATAGAAGTCCGTAATTTCAGGCCTGCCTTTTCTGGGTTATTTAATTTCTTATATTTGCATGCTAGTAGTGAATATTGGTCATTTTTTCTGTTCCTCATTACTTGGTATGCCCTGTTTTTCTCTAGCAGTCAAATACTTTCTGGCTTGGGTATGTTGTAATGGTTGTAACTTTTCTTGATTAAGGGGTCATGGGTCCATTCTGTTTTTGTTATCCGTCTGTCTGTCAAATTCAAAATCAAGTTTGTAAACGTTTATGATTCCATTTCCTACTCTTTATTTCAGAAGTTTGCTGGATAGTTTCAGTGGAGGCTCCAGATATTTTATAATTTGCTCGCAACAATGCTCTATTTAATAAGTTGTGTTACATTCTTATACTCGAAAATTAACTTATTTGTGATTTTGTATGCAATGGGTGCCTTTCTCTGTCCTTATCTAGATTTATGCTTATGTGCTTTTAATGGTTGAAGAAAAAGCTGTGATCGAGGAAGTTGCTTCATAGCTCTCGATGTGTGCATATGCTAAAAGAAAAAAAAATACTGTTAGTTCTACTTGACAATTTCAGTGCTTCAGTTGTAATCATTTTATGAGAACAAAGTTGGAGTATTATTCAAATTTGTAATTGCTTATAATGTTCGGTCAATTGCTATTGCAGCAACTACATCCTCAATTGCTGGTGCGCCGACGGCAGGTACCGGAGGGTTCAATCAAGCAGCGGCTCCATCTCCCAATACCTCAGGATCTAAGGGTCTAGCCATTTCAGTTGGATCGTCAGTGGTCATTGGCCTCATAGTGGCCTCCTTCCCTAGCTTCTGCGATGCATTATGGGATTACCATTTTGAGACGATGTGAGAGGCATGACGCAGATAAGGAGAGCTATTTTGATGTTGGTGGTGATTGGAATGGGATCAAAGCGTGACCGGAAGTAGATAACTAATTTGTGTCCTGGACCATTTAACCTTGTTTATGTTTTGGATAATGCTCTTCCCAGGAATTACTTTCTGTTGTGTTGTTAGTTTCTTTGTAAACAAAAAAAAAAAATTACTTAGGTTTCCATCTTTATAAGCTTCGTTGTTAATTGCAGGAAATTGCAAAATTGCTGTGGTGACTCCTTAAAAACGAAAATCGTCGTGAATATGTTGACTTGTTCAACATGTCAATGATGCTGTGCCACGGGGCAATTAGTGTTGTCGTCCCAGTGGAAACCGTGGTTCATGGCTTGTAAAGTTTTTCAAGTTTTATTGATCATCATTAGATTAAGGAATTAAATTTGAATTAGGCTTATAAAATCAATTGATTAGTTGAGATTATTTATTTATTGATGAAAAGTTGGTGATTTGAAAAAAAGAAAATTATTAATCATTTTAACAAGATTAGCTTCTAATGATCCAGTAATTAAAAATTTTGAATAAATTTTAATTATTTAAATTAATAAGTATGAGAGATTACAACTTGATAACTTATAAATACAGAAATAATAAATTTGTATAAAATAAAAAAAATTCTAACATTAGGTAAATTAAGAAATTTTAAATAACAAATTTATACAAAATAAAAAAATTTTATCATTATGTAAATAAAGGAACTTTATTAGAAATAAGGAAATCTTATTATTACGTAAATTAAAAAATTCTATCATTATTTCAACCTTTAAAACAGTTTTATCCTAAAAAATAAACAGTCATAAATTTTGAAAATCACTTCACGAAAAAGTCAATAAAAAGAGTAGATCATTAAATGAGAATTTAAGTGACAGTTTGATTTTCACATTTAACAATACGTCAATTTAAAATGGTCTACAGTTGAACTTTAACTTTTTATGTAAAATTAATGTTAGTTAGTTTACTTTATACAATCACATGCTTCCCTAACTTCCTTTTCAAATAAAAGATAAGATGTATTTTAAAATATGTTAATAAGTCTAAATGCAACAAGATCAATATATTTAAGGCTTTTAAACAACACAAAGAAGTGAGCAAATAATAATAGATAATTATCAATATGGTTAAAGTTTGAGACAGACCCAATTTCTTATAATGAACTCACGCAATATATTACTGTGCTTCTTCATTTTAATTTAAATTGTAATAAGATTGTCTTTGAAAAGTCAAAGCGACTTGTCTCAACCCTATAACTCTTTATCAATTTGGTTTACATGAAAAGATCCAATTGTATAACTTTTAAGGATTGGCAAAACTGGACTATAAATAGCCTCAAATGAGGACATTTTTGTTAAAAAATAATAAGTGGTATTGTACCACCACTGACCAAGAAAGCCATTTCACCCAGTCTTTTGGCTTATCACTCATAAAATAACGAAGATAATTCTCCAAACATTTATTAATAACTTCATTATACCTATCTGTTTGGTAAGCAATACTCACGGGGCCATTACACTCTCCCCAAAAGGCTAACCTGTTGGGGTGTGTAGCGCCCACATTTATAAGGCCCATGGATCCCCCTCACTTATTCGATGTGAGATTCTGTGAACATCTTTCCCCACCAAATCCATTGACGTCCTCATCATGGACCAGACCCCCTGCTTATTCCCCTTATTTTTGGGCTTAAAGCGTTCGGCAGCAGACATCGGATTCGGGATGGGCCAGCTCTGATACCACTTGTCACGGGGCCATTAACCTCTCCCCAAAAGATTAATCTATTTTGTGTTCCTTACAAATGAAATACTTTTACTTATAAAAGATTATTCAACCTCATATCTACATATTTTTCAGCCATAAAGGTCTAATAAAATTTCAATGTCTTCTATTCGTTATTTTTCTTATAAGTCTATGTTATTAACTGATGGGAGAGAACTTGATTATGAAGAAGTAATAGAAAGTGAACATAAGTAACATTGGATAAATGCTATGATAGATGAAATGAAATTCTCGCATGACAACTCTACTTATGAATTGGTGAAGCTACTTACGAGTAAAAAAGCTTTGAAAGATTGGTGGGTTTATAAAATGAAGTGAGAAGAAAATACATCATGTCTACGATATAAAGTAAGATTAGTTGTCAAAGAATTTAATTAGAAATCAGGAGTCAATTTTGATGATATCTTCTCATTAATGGTCAAAATGTCTTCCTTCTAAGTTATTTGGTTACATGCCAAGACTTAAAAATAGAACAGTTAAATGTAAAAATAGCTTTTCTCGGTGATAACTTAGAAGAAAAAATTTATATAAAGTAACCACAAAACTTTGAAGTTCAAGAAAATGAGGATTATATGTGTAGGTTGACAAAAAGCTTGTATGGCTTTAAACAAGCTACTAAATAATGGTATAAAATGTTTAAATATGTTATGGGACAATAAGGGTATAAAAAGATAACTTATAATCATTGTGTTTTTGTATAGAGATTTATTAATAATAATTTTATTATTTTACTACTTTATATTGATAATATACTTATTATTAATTGGAATACTACTAAAATTGACAAGTTAAAGTAATAATTAAGTAAGTCCTTTGCCATGAAAGATTTAAACTAATAAAAAAAATTTTCGACATGTCAATTACTTGAAACAAGAAAGAGAAAAAATTGTCTTTATCTTATAAGCAATACCTTAAAAAAATACCCTAAAGATTTAACATTAAAAAAGCTAAAGTTGTTAGAACTACTTTTACTATACATTTTAAATTATCAATTAAGTAATATCCGTTTATAATGAAAAAAAAAGGAAAAGATGCTAAGAGTTCCTTTTGCAACAGTTATAGGCAATTTAATATATACAATAATATATACAAAACTTGATATAACATATATAGTTAGTATAGTAACTGATTTCTTTCCAATCCTAATAAAAAGTACTAAAATGCAGTAAAATAGACATTAAGATATCTATAAAATTTTACTAACGTCAAACTTTATAAACTCCATGAGCCTTCCTTACCCAAAATGCTTCTCAGCCTGAATATAAGCATTAAATTGGATGAACGCCATTCCAGGGATCTAATGCAGCTCAATACAAACACCAAACGAGGCAAGACAAATCAAACTGTTCTCTATCAGTCAATTACGATTCATCAGCACTGATGCTGAAATTCTTTTCAGGGATTAACACGCCCTGAGCAGTTCGGCTTCTGAATGGGCAGCAGACAAGAATAATCTAATTCCCGTGGGCAAATGGCACTTATCTAGTGTTGACCTCTTAGAAGTTACTACGAATACTGAGTCTTCTTTCAATGCCTGCAAAATCGTGTGCGTAATAAATGAGCAGGATTAAGAACACACCGTTCAACAATACCCGGAGTGCAAATATAAAAAAAAAAAACAAAAAACAAAGAACCAATAATAATATTATTGGCTTAAGAAAATTCACTCAGTTACAACCTAATTTATTCCACTTGAGTTCAACAAACATATCATAATTACTTACATGACTGGCAATTTCTTCAAGGAGTCGCAAATCATCCTTTACAGAACCAGTTGGCTTCTCCAGTCTGAGGAAAACAATAGGTGATTCTGGATTGCTTGCCAGAGAGAGGCCCTGTAAGTTGGACAATTCTGTATATTGCCAAAATATAATATAATGCTCAGGAAGCCATGCAAAGAACAAATGTAAAGTAATGGTAAAGAAGCAACCAAAAAACAAAGGGCCTAACAATCATAGCAGCAAAACCTATTATTCCTACATAAGACCGTGACAATTTACGGGACCCAAAAAATTAGTTTGTTTTATAACGTATCCACACTAAAGGAAAGAAACAGATTGGAGCTTGACAGAATAAATGATCTTGCCTGTAATACTTACAATCTGAGGCTGAAGGATAGATATGCTAGTTTTTTAAGTGCATTTTAATTCATGTTTATATCTTCTAATATCTAGTTGCTCCAAATTTTCAATCAAAATTTTTAGGTTTCACTGTAAGAAGAGAAATTATGACCCCATTGATTATTAGTGCATTAACAAAACACTTCTGGATGCAGGAAGAAGAGTCTCCTGCACTTGATTGTGAACAACCACAGAATGCTATTTATGAGGAGCCTCTAATCCACGATGCTAATGATCCTAAAAAGAGTGATTCCACTCACGGTCAGCCAAATTTTGTCTTACTTGCGAAATTAGGAATCCCTGAGGAATTAGGAATCCGCATTGTAAACGGAAAAGTCACTAACCCCTCTACATAAATAACAGACTTTAGTACTTTGTTCTGCAATCACTTATTATTATTTGGAAACAAGAAGCTTAATTTCTATCAAGAAAGGAAGAAAAAAAAAGGGTTGGGTGTGGAGATGGAGATAGAGATGCTGGAGTTGTTCAATGGGGTAAAGAAAGCGGCCGCGGCAAGCGGTGGAGCAGCGGAGAAAAGGCGCTGCCTGGATGCTTTGTATCGGCTCAAATCCGTTCTTGTCACGGCGGAGGTTCTTGTCTCCCCCAAGATTGGGAAGCAAGATCCCTACCTTGCTTCTGAATTGGTGACCAAGAAAATTCTCCAGAATGTGGCCAAGGACAAGAAAGATGCGATCTTGAACATCGCCAATGCTGATCACCATGACGAGGTTGCTCAAAAGACAGAGTCGAAAGTTGCTGGAGGCGATGCGCTGAGGGACAAGGCACGGCAACATATTTTTGAGGCCCTGTTCAAGGTTTCAGGTGAAGCCAAAGAAGACATCAAAGATCAAGTAAGTGCCTGTGACCCGAAAGAAATTGCGGAATCTTTGGAGTCGGCATTGTTTGAGGCATGGGGGAATCGCAATAGGAAGCAAAAGGCCAAGTACAGGTCTTTCTTGTTCAACATTAAAGACCCAAAAAACCCAGATTTCAGGAGAAAAGTGCTACCTGGGCAAATAGAGTTGCAGGCAGTTGCCAAGCTAGACACAAGAGAGATGGCCAGTGATGAATTGAAACACAAAATTAACCAGATGGAAGGAAATGCCATCATGAAGCGCATGACCGGAATTGCTGAAAAGGGGACAACCGATCAGTTCAAGTGCGGCCGGTGCGGGAAGCGGGAGGCCACATACTTCCAGCTGCAGACAAGGAGTGCAGATGAGCCCATGACCACCTTTGTGACATGCGTGGCTTGCAACCACCACTGGAAGTTCTGATGTGGATAGAAAGAGGGTCTCTTGGTCAATTAATTTTTGGCACTTATTAATTAGGAGCCATGAAGACAGTAACTAGTTTTGAAAGTTCTGTGAAAGGCAGAGAATTTTGTTTGTATTGCTATTTTCTGGTTTTCTTGTAAAAAAGAAAAAAAAACAAAAGGGCATTGGCTATACATGCATGTTGATAATTTCTGGTTTTATCAATTAGTGCGGTTCTTGACTAAACCAGCAAAGTAACGTGATGCTTACTAGCTAGTTCCACAAAACATTTATTGGCAAGAGTGTTCTGTTTGTACTAGGATGCAGGGGGCCGACAACTCTAGCAGAGGTTCCATACAGCTATCTATATAAACCACTATGTTTAGCAAGAGGTCGCTGGATGGTAACTCTGAATAATTTTGAACTGATACCTGAAAATGGGTGTGGCTTGGTGGATTTGCTGCGATGTGGGACGTTTTATTCTTTGATTCTGCATCGAGGATCGTGGCAGAGGGGCTTGAAGCTTTCAAAATCTATTTCATTAGATACATTATATATCTTTTTCGGATTCTAATATGTTTTGATTAAGTAGTATTTAACGTGTAAAAATTCAATAGATAAATGGTGAAATAGTAACAACTTCAATGGGCTTGTAACTCCAATGATAATCATGCCATCTAAGTTTTCCTTTGAAATTAGACTGCAACACAAACTATGATAATGGACACCATCCTCATACTATGATATCCTTTATTAAACGGCTATGGTCATTCCTCTTTTATTATTATTATTTTTTTTTATTTTTAAAATTTCCCCTTATTTTTATTAAAAAATATATAGAAGCAAAGTCTTTTTTTTTTATACGACCCCTAATAGTCAGAATTAGTAGGCAATATTCTTAATAATTATCTTTTATTAATTTCAAATTAATATGCGAGATTATATCTATAATAGGTGAGATTGTCTTTTATTACTTTCGAATTAATAAGCGGGATTATATACTTAATAGTAGTCTATCGAGTCTATATAAATGTAATACTTATAACTTTTGGAGGGACTCAGCAATAATATTCTCAAAGCATTTAGCTTATTGGAGGCCGATCCCCTCGAAGTGATCATTGGAGACTGATCCCCTCAAAACGATCAATCCTATTCTTTTTATTTCTACGAAATCCTTATTTTCAATTCTCACTTCCCAATCCCTATTTGAAATTTCTTATTCCAAAACCCTAGGTTCTCATCATTTGGTATCAGAGCGACGTTCTTAGGGATCTTATTTCTATTTCATCCACAAAAAAAAAAAAAGTTTTATGCCCCTTACCTGACAGCAAAAGAAAAATTTGGGTATACCAATTTGCAATCTTACAGTATGTCTTCACAAACTCTTCTGATTCTGACGCCCGAATATCTCGAATTGAAGAATCATTATCTCTCATGCAAGAGTCTTTCACGAGGCTTGAACAGATGGTATTCTCTATTGCACAAAAGGAGTCAGGAGACAACACTTTCGGATCTGCTGATAAACAAAAAGAACCTGTGGAATCCTATGAAGGTACCAATCGTAATTATACCCAACTACACACAAGGGTAGAATTTCCCCGCTGGGATAAGAGTGATCCCGCAGGTTGGATCTCTCGGGCTGAAAAATATTTTCGCTTCCATCGTACGCCAGAACCCTCTAAAGTTGAAATTGCTTCTATTCAATTAGAAGGTGATGCAATCCAATGGTATGATTGGGTCGAAACATGTGGTGGAATTCCCACATGGGTTGAATTCACTAAAGGTCTTCTTGTGCGATTTGGGCCCTCGGAATATTACAATGTTGACGGAGAGCTCGCAAAAATTTGCCAGACATCCACCATCCTCGAATATCAGAGTCGATTTGAACGACTTGCCAATTGAGCTAAAGATTGGTCGGAAAGGCAATTGGTGGGAACATTCATTGAAGGGCTTACTTCTGATATTCGACGAAAAGTCAAGGCTCGCCAACCACGAACAATGGTAGCGGCTATTTCCTTTGCTCGCTTGCAGGAGGAGAAGCTAAGTGCTGAAAATCGTCGACCATCTGCTAAAGCCATTAGCAAACCTATCGAAGGTAACACCAACTTACCTTCTCTTACTCGTCCCTTGAACACTAGACGTTTAACCCAAGAACAATTAAAAGAGTGAATGGCAAAAGGGTTGTGTTGTCACTGTGATGAGAAGTGGCATAAGGAGCACTGTTGTAAGTAAGGGAAGCTTTTAATGATTGAGCCAGTTGAGGAGATTGAAGAAATAAGGAATGACCATACGAGCACAAATGATGATGATACCTTTGTTGAATTCATAAATGAGCCTGCAGTGCATACTTTAGCTGGGTATTCGAATCGACAAATTATGAAGATTGATGGAGTCATCAAGGGACGACCAGTAATGGTACTGGTTGACTCGGGTAGTACCAATAACTTTATGGATGAGAAGATTGCCAAAAAACTTGCTTTTTCAATCGAGGATTGTGACAAGTTTACTGTGAAAGTTACAGACGGGAGAAACTTGACATGTCAAGGGAAGTGCACAAAGGTAAAACTCGCGTTACAAGGTCAAATTATTTATGTTGATCTTTTCTTACTACCATTAAAAGATTATGAAATTGTCCTTAGCATTGATTGGTTACGAAACTTGGGAGATATTACTTGGAATTTCTCTAAATTAAGAATGAAATTTTTGTTGGACTTTTCTAGAATTTCTCTTTATGAAATTCTTATTTCATATATTGCAGGATCTTTCTTTATGCGAATACTAGCAATAAAACTGTAATTGAAATCAACATACCGTTGTCCATTATGCTGATGTCCCGCAGTGGAGATGGGAAGCCTCTTCTGTTTCGTTCCTGAACGCTTCTCTATTTTCTCCTACTCTTTCCCCTTTCTTTTCTTTACGTTTTCTCTCTCTGATGGTTGAGCTCTAGGAAAGGTCTGTAATAGCATATATATATATATATACACATATTCCTTTCCTGTAACCGTTACCTTAAATAGGAAGATCCTCTCTTTCTGTAATAATTATCTTAAATGAGAAGATACTCCTTTTCCTGTAACGGTTATTCTTAATAGGGGAAGATATATATACACATATTCCTTTCCTGTAACCGTTACCTTAAATAGGAAGATCCTCCCTTTCTGTAATAATTATCTTAAATGGGAAGATACTCCTTTTCCTGTAA
>JAHLGO010021107.1:8130013-8152535 GCA_020615895.1 Ceriops decandra
TATGGTTTGAGGTTTTTTTTTTTTGTTAGAATATTCTCAATTAACAGTGCAAAATATTCTCAAATAATATTCTTATTAATGACCTAAATATAATGTGACCTGATTAGTGAAAATCAATTATATATATATATATATATATATATATATATGGTTCTTTCTTCCTTCATATATAACAATAATTTCTGTTTTTTTAAGGTCAAGTATATCATTTATATAAAAATTCTCAAGATCTAAAAAATAATGATATTTTTATTTAAAAAATTTATTAAGTAATATCAGTTGCTATGTCTTACAAACTGCATATCTTTTGTTAAATAATAAAATATATATTTATTTAATTTATGATTGTTCTTTTATCAAAGAAAATAATAGAATTTTATGTTTTATTCTTCAAAACTCAGGTTAGTTTTATTTCTTTCTTGTGTTAATAAAAAAAATAATTAAAAAAACAATTGAGTTGTTGTCGCACGACGTTGATAAAATTTTTATGGACCTCTAATTGATGAAATTTGCTGATTGCTTGTTGCATTCCCATAAATTCCATATTCTCAATTGTATTTAAAGAAAAATTGTGGCGGCGGCCCACCCGCGCCTATAGTGTGTATTAGTGAAATCTAAATCTAAAGGGAGTTTACTCTTAACGGCCATGGCGGCCATGAACATTGAGATCTTCGTTGATTATATTCAATGGGTTGTTCTAATGTGTATATTTTATTATTAGAGTTTATTACTCATCAAAGTTACTAAATTAATATATTTAATATCATACGTATATTATAATTACATTTTAATTGTCACCAAAGTGACTAAGACTGAATTAAAATAATTAAATTGACATGTGTGTATTGTTATTGTAGTTTGTTAATTACTAAAATAACCAAATTTGTATGTTTAATAATACATATAAATAATTTATTTATTTATAATTTTAATGAAACACTTACAAATGAAAAATAATTAAATGAATTTATTGCATTAATCATTAAAATTTAAAGATTTACCTAAAAATAACTTATTATTCCATAATAAGTAGCATAATTGAGGTACTTTAATATTTTAAATTAAATATATTTGTTTATCTAAAAATATTAGATGTATTTGATAGAAAATATATAATCTTCTATTTAAGTTAATAGTATTATTTATGATGATATATTGTTAGATTTTTTAAAAGAAAACTAATATGTACTCTAATTATTTTATAATTTAATTTAATTTATAATTAATTATAGACATATACAATAATACAACATTTACAATTCACTTATATGTTTTAATTATTATTTTGTTTAACGAATTGAACTTTTAAAGTGACATAAACAAGTTGATTTTTACTTGAGTGTTACAAATTTTAACCTATATTATTAATGGATAAATTCGTTATTATTACAAATTTAAGCTTTAAGAAGGAGAAATTACATTATCAATGTAAAAACAAAACAATAAGTTGATTCTTATTTTTATAAAAATAATTACTGTTGCTATCATTAAGAAAATTATTTTACAAGTAAAAAATGTAAAAAAATGTTTGCAATTTATAAAAATATGATTTTCATTTATGAAAAAATCAATTTCTAGTACTCTTATAACAAAACTTCAAGTTTTTGATTTTTTTAGTTCCCAAACTATTTAAAAGTATAGTATTGAAATAACTTAAAATCTTAAAATTAATAATAGATATATATATATATATATATATATTTTGGTATAACTCACCTCGTACTCATTATCTTATGAGTACAAGTTATTTGAAATTTATTATAACATTATAAAAAAATAGAATGATGAAAAAATTAATTTGTTTGCTTATTTAGGATGAAACAATATAAAAAAAATTATTAATTTTATGAGCAAAAAAGTTGAAAAAAAAATTAAAGTAAAAATCAACTAACTTAAAAAGAAAAGAGTTTACTTATGCTCTTTGAATTGAGAAGAATGAATAAAAAGATGATAAATATCACTTTTATAGAAAAAGTTAGATACTATTATAAATATTACTTAAAATATAAAGTTTGATTCTAAAAGAAAGTAAATGAAGTGCTTTATTACATAAACACACTGTTATTTTCCATTTGGTCAATCGGAAAACTTGAAAAAGAAAAAGAAGGAAAATCTACCTATCATCTCACCAAATAATAATAATAATAATAAGTCCAACATGTGAATATCACCCAAAAGCAATTTCATTACAATGTCTAAACGCTAACTCGGACAAGAACGCCACTAGCCTGTTGATTTTTTTTTTTCTTGAAAAAATAAAATCTTATAAACTCCATGGGCCTTCCTTACCCAAAATGCTTCTCAGCCCGAATATAAGCATTAAATTGGATGAACGCCACTCCAGGGATCCAATGGAGCTCAATACAGACACCAAACGAGGCAAGACAGATCAAACTGTTCTCTATCAGTCAATTACGATTCATCAGCACTGATGCTGAAATTTTTTTCAGGGATTCACACGCCCTGAGCAGTTCGGCTTCTGAATGGGCAGCAGACAAGAATAATCTAATTCCCGTGGGCAAATGGCACTTATCTAGTGTTGACCTCTTAGAAGTTACTACGAATACTGAGTCTTCTTTCAATGCCTGCAAAATCGTGTGCGTAATAAATGAGCAGGATTAAGAACACACCGTTCAACAATACCCGGAGTGCAAATATTAAAAAAATAAAAAAAAAAACCAAAGAACCAATAATAATATTATTGGCTTAAGAAAATTCACTCAGTTACAACCTAATTTATTCCACTTGAGTTCAACAAACATATCATAATCACTTACATGACTGGCAATTTCTTCAAGGAGTCGCAAATCATCCTTTACAGAACCAGTTGGCTTCTCCAGTCCGAGGAAAACAATAGGTGATTCTGGATTGCTTGCCAGAGAGAGGCCCTGTAAGTTGGACAATTCTGTATATTGCCAAAATATAATATAATGCTCAGGAAGCCATGCAAAGAACAAATGTAAAGTAATGGTAAAGAAGCAACCAAAAAACAAAGGGCCTAACAACAATAGCAGCAAAACCTATTAGTCCTACATATGACCGTGACAATTTACGGGACCCAAAAAAATTAGTTTGTTTTATAACGTATCCACACTAAAGGAAAGAAACAGATTGGAGCTTGACAGAATAAATGATCTTGCCTGTAATACTTACAATCTGAGGCTGAAGGATAGATATGCTAGTTTTTTAAGTGCATTTTAATTCATGTTTATATCTTCTAATATCTAGTTGCTCCAAATTTTAAATCAAAATTTTTAGGTTTCACTGTAAGATGAGAAATTATGACCCCATTGATTATTAGTGCATTAACAAAACACTTCTGGATGCAGGAAGAAGAGTCTCCTGCACTTAATTGTGAACAACCAGAGAATGCTATTTATGAGGAGCCTCTAATTCACGATACTAATGATCCTAAAAAGAATGCTTCCACTCACAGTCAGCCAAATTTTGTCTTACTTGCCACAATGACGTGGGATACATCCTTGTGTGTTTTACTTGCATCCTTTCCACATGACAGGAATAAAAGTGAGGAGTTTGATGATCCGTTAATCATTTGATTTAGATTCATTAGAAGCTAGCATCACTTTGGTGCCTTGGGTGATATTGGAAGTAGTACCAGACAAAGGTTTATGTTTGGGAGCAATAATGATAGAACTCAATACCCATTGGCTTAAATCCTATTATTCTTGAAATTAGTGATGTGAAAACTCAATCATGTGTCAGGATCTGTTGTTCTCAACCTATATATTATGCTAAATCATTTTTAATTCAATTGTATGAACATTGCGAGATTAATGTCATTTTCTTGTTTTCACACTTTATAACTAGTTTTATATTCATCAAATTTTTATAATAAGACTACAATTAATTATTTTTGACACCTGGACATTGAGAGACCTTTTCCAGTTCAACTACTGTTCCAGTTTTGACAACATTGGTTTGAAGATACCGGTCGTCACTAGTACAAAATACTTGGCAAGAGAAAAAGTTCCACTTGATCACGAAGGTGAAAAGTTGAACAAGAATATAAAAGTGTTGAATGGTGGCGGGAGGACAAACCTTTCCATACAATGGCAATGTTTTCTTTCAGCTTTTTTATCAGAGCAGGATTATCCTCCAGTATGTCAATTGCAGTGATTGCAGCACTTGCAAGATATGGGGGCAAAGAAGCAGAAAACACATAACCAGAGCTGCTCAGGCGCTGCAAAGGATCATAATACAAGGCATCAACACAATAAACTTGTGGAAAAAAATAAGAAGTTGTAATCACAGTTTTTATTTGCAAATTGAGTTGCAAAACAATAAAGAGTCTTGACTGATAACAAAATCCACTGTTAAAGAAATACTTTTGTCATTAGATGTAAAATTTCCCATACTTGGTGATCAATAACCCTGGCACTTCCAGTGCAGAATCCTCCTTCAGTGGCTAATGAGTGCCCCATTGCGGCCATTATAATATCTATCTTATCTGTCTGCAAGGCCACACCATGGTAAACTACAAGGTTTGAGCGAATAACAACAACTCATGAATTTTAAACATACCGGGACCCCACAGTATTCAGTAAGACCTCTTCCAGACTTGCCAAGCACACCAAATGAGTTGCTCTCATCCAACAAAACACGGAAGCGATATTTCTCCTTTAATTTGATGATCTCGTCTAAGGGAGCTATTTGGCCAGAATTCTATAAATTTCAGGATTAATTCTCCATGTCAATAAGTTTACATTTGAATTGAGAAAAGGAAGGGAAATAAAAATCACTGATTTCATACACAAAATGAACAATGGTAACATTATTGAGGCAGATCATGAAGAATAAAAATAAATACTAGTCAATGTGTATATACAAGTGACACCACAAAATTGATACACATTCCTCAAGAAGCCTTGTAATTCAAGTCCCCTGAATTTACCAGTGCAGGTATGAAAAAATATAACTTTTTTAGTCCCCTTAGTCCCACCAGACCATAAACTAGAATAAATCCATCTCATTCAACAAATCAACCTAAAATACTTAATTTAATAATTTTATCTGGTGAAACCAACCCCAGTTAGTTTGGGAATAGGAATAAACATTATCTAAGACAAAGCAGTTATGTAAAATTTTGCTTCCCACCACACAAAACAGTATTACTAATTGGTTGTAAGGTGACTGCAAAGGTCACATAACATTGGGAGCCTATTTGTGTTGGGTTGGCTTTAGCATTTTTCATTAGCTTATCACTAAGAAAACCTAAGAAATGCTTCTAATATTTAATTTGAACCACAGACTATCACTGCTTCCTTCTAACTTCACAAAGAAATTATGGGCACTTCCATAAGCTGACTATCAAAACCAACTAATAGTTCAGACAACTTATTATATAAAGATTTCCAATACAAACACATATTCCAATCATTCAACATTCCCAAGGCAGAATATCTTCACTAAGCTGATATCCTGTTTTTCTAATTCTTCTCATCAGTTAAAATGAGTTAGCATCACCTTCTACAAATTCCCCACTGTAATTTTTCTTCATACTTGTTTATTTACAATTTTTGGTGAGCAGTGCTGGGAGTCAGGGGGATAAGGCAAAGGTGAAAGGTATGAACATTATCAACAACAATGCTCCCATGCAATGCCTAGGAGTCACTAGATATCAGAAGAAACAAAGTGGAAAAAGTTATTATGCATGACCAGCAAAAATACCTGGTAAACAGCTTCAACTATGATGTAACGCCTCAATTTCTTAGCCCGCTTATTCCCCGTGGTAATTTTTTCCAAAGTATTTTGTAATGATTCCATGTCATTGTGCTTGAAATAAACAACGGTGCTTCTAGAAAGATAAAGACCATTCTGAATGCCCCAGTGGACTCCCTCGTCACTGGGAAAATGAAAAAATTTAAACTGCATTTATATTGTGCAATGCATGAGTGACAAAATGATATATTTTTCCAAGCAAAGGTTCCAAAACAGACAAGCCAACATCAGGCTCTTGTATAACTGTGTTAAATAAGAACAGAGTGACTTAATGCAAAAATGTCAACCAAGTAACACAATATAGGAATGAAAAACCAAAATATTTCAAATACAAAATGAACATAATTGAACATTAACACAATTAATGCAGTCCCCTTGGAGTTATTAACTACTTTCTATGATTCTAAAAGGTGACAATTAAAACACCCAAATAATGGAGAATGGAATTCAACCTTACTAGCAAATGAATTCTTCCTAACAAGTTTCCATGGTACAATCACATAATAATAACATTCAAAAAGTCAGGTACAGGTGCACTCACACAACAATGACGTCTCCTTTTTTGCAAAAGCATGGAATTGCACTGAACATAGTGGAAAGTCCATATGAATAGAGAATTGAATCAGGAGTCCCCAAAAACTTTGCTATTCTGGCTTCACAATCAAGGTGCACATCTATGGAAAAAAAAAGAAAGAAAGAAAAAAAAATGAATGTTGAGAGGTCTTTAAGGGTCAAAAGGTTAAAAGTAAACCTTCAAGCTGCTTCAATTCAAAATAACTTCAGATTGAGTCTCACCAATTGTTCCATAGAATTGGCGCGGACCACAGGAACCAACACCATATTTTTCCAATGCAGAGGTGCATGACTCCTGAGATAAAACTTCATTAGGATTCCTTTTATGTTAAATAGCTTTTGGAGGAAAAAAAAAAAAGATGTGAGAAAGATTTTCTCACAAGTAATTTCTCATGTCCTATTAATCCAAGATAATTAGCAGATGCAAAGTTCACAACTTCTTTCCCATTGATTATCGTGTGAGGCCCTGCAGCACTGCAAAAGTGGGCAACAGATAAAGTGGGATGCCACCATAAAAGAGCAACTCCATTATTACTCAACTCAACTCCAGCAAAACCCCAATTTTAATGAAGGTGGGCTTTATGAATCTTTTCCATCATTCCCTTCTAATGTGAGCTGTTATTACCAAAAACTAATGTTTCAGTCATAAAAGCTCCATTGTTGTATAACTGTTTCTTGAGTAGAGCCATAAAGAAATATTTGGCAAAGAAAAAAAGAGTCCCCAGTGGACAGGAGAAAATGGCATAAATTATGACAAATGCCTTTCTTCTTCACAACAAGCAGTTGCAAACAAGCATTTAAACAGATAAATGGTTCCAAAAAAAATCAGCTAAGACTCATGTACGGGAATGAGGAACATGCTCACCTTTCCAATACTGGAGGATCGTATTGCATTTCTTCTGTAATAGGAGGAATGAGGGACTCTGGAACCCATTCATCACACAGTTCATCAATTTCCTATCAACATCAAATACCATATTCAGTAATAAAATGGTAACACAGCATGGTAAACATCAGAAAGAAAAAGAAATAAAGCTTTACCAGACTAGCAGAGAACAATGGTATTAAATCAAAAATAACCAAAGTAGGATGCAATTGGCAAAATGGTAGATCAAAGGCATGCCACCTGGTAAAGAAATCAACAATCTGATGCTGGACTTCACAATCTGCCTCTCATGACAGTATAAATTTTTCTAAAAGGCTTCAAAAAATTCCAACTGATGCACCTTGAGTATTTCAGGTAAAGCACTATATCCACATCAAGACGGGTGAGTTTCTTAACATCCAACCTCCCAACTTATCCAACAGCTAGAACACCCATTTTTGGCAAGCATAGCCCCATAAGCATAATCTGCAAGCTAAAGGATTATCAATCCTTTGCAAATGTATGATCTATTACAATATTTTTAGATCTGCACTTTCTGAAATATGCGGTAGCATAAATTTTATCAATTTATGAATGGAATCCCTTTTGTAAGGTTTTGGCATGACAAGGAACAACCAGGGCCTACTGACACCAAACACAGAGGCCAACTGATATCAGTACAGTTTATTTCCCAGTATGGAGACCAAACCGGTAGCATGACTATGAACAAAATAAGAAGAACAAACAAATCTGCACACATATTAATTACAAGTTCTCGTAAAAATTGAATTTTGTACTGGAAAGGACATATCTGCTTTAAGCATGGCACTGATTCTAATCCTAAGGATTCTATTGTAGGCTTCTGCTTGAAGGACAGAATAGAATCAGAAGACTGAACAAACCTTCTTTGTTAATGGTCGCTTAGGGGGTTTGTAACTTTTCTGGGAAAGTAAGAAAAGAATAACCACTAAAAGAAGACCCTCAACAAAAAGATGCCCTGCAACACGGGAGCCAATAGAAAATCTCGAGTTAATTGCACAATTAACAGCTAGAGCATATTAACATATCAGTTGGATTTGAAATTGAAACAGAAACAAAAAAGGGGAAAAAAATTTCTTACCTCCAATAGGAACACCAAATACAACAGCTCGAGCAGAGGGAGCATCCAAAGCCAATGTCACCCACTCCAAAGTATTATTCATAATTTGCAAAACAGCTGACGCCATTGCAGTCAAATTCCAGAATGCACAGAGACTTTCAAGCCTCAATCAAATAAACAAAAACCACTCACTTGAAGCACTGCAAAACAACCGAAATATGAAACTGTAAACATGAAAGCATTAGCTATTTGTGATAGGCCCATAGAATGACAATCCTCTTGGGTTTATTTATTTATTTATTTATTTATTTTTTAAGGTTCATCAATAGGCTCATTAGGCCATAAGCCATAAAACATAAGGTAGCTATCCCCTTTACCATAAATCCCACATCCCCTCCCATGATTTGAACCTAAGACCTCCAAGATATATGTACATCTAGGCTCTAAACCACCAGAGTGCCCCCAAGGAGACAAAATGACAATCTTCTTAATACATATATGTAAATACATGCATGCATGCATGCATACACACAGAAAGAACCTAAACAGAAATGCATTTGTGCACCACTTTTATCCCTTTTTTTTAATTCCAATAAAAAAAAAATCCAAGCAATCAGCAAAGGACTGATCTCTGATTCTGTCGGAGTTCAACAACCACAATGCAGACCAAAGCTTAATTTGAAGGGGAAAAGCGGTTTTCAGTATAATGACAGTGAAACATGAAGAACAGCAGTTAATAATCAGGACATCTCTTGTTTTCACAATGAGTGGACAACTCTAAGAAGAAAAATAAAAAGCAACTGGACTGAAAAGAAGCAAGAATTTCACATATTCATAGTTTGATTGCTTTTTCAAGCCCATCAACAGCCAAGTGGTAGTCTTCCACAGAAAAGCAAGTTGAACAACATTCTGAGTTTATTCTTTGTTTTTTTCTTTTTTTGGCGATTGCCAAAATATTCATGTCGGATAAATAATAAAATTAAAAAAAAAGATGTAGTCTGTATAAATTCTCGTAGAGTATCAACAACTCAGAATGTGATTTGGAACTTAAAACTCCAGAGATCAGGAAAATAAACAAAGATTCCACATCAACACAAACTGTATCAAATCAGAATGAATACTCTCGAATCAACCCATTATTTAAAAGAAGAAAAGAAAGAAAAAAAAAACAAAAACCCAATTCATACAGAAATTTTCACTAAATTACGAGATGCATTTATTTTCCTAAATTTCTACACAAATACACAGAAAGAAATCAAAATCAAAATCCAAAAAAAAAAAAAAATGCGTTCAACAAATCCTACATCAAGGTGCGAGATAAATAAATCCAGAGATGGAAAAGTCAAGAAAAGCGTTGAGATAGGAGGAGGAGGAGGAGGAGGAGGAGGAAATTGCCTGCTTGCTTTGCACAAGAATGGATCATCAGACGTAGATTGATCAAAAATATTAACAATGGATCATCAGACGGCCTGAGCTGAAACGAATTCATAAACAGATTAAAATGACAATAATAATGAATCTAATCCTACGATATACGAATGGCTGGCTGCTAGAGGAAAGCGACCAAAGTTGAGAGATTTTGCTAATTTTATTTAATTTAATTGTGCTTTTACGAATTTCCCCCCTACCCCTCCCTTGTTTTTTTTTTACATACCTTTTTACCTCTCCTATATTTTTATAAAGTCAAGGGTTCGAATGCTTACCCTACTGTTATAAAGTCAAGGTAAGATTTTTTTTTTTTAAATTTTCATGAGATTAAAAATATTATTTTAATTTCTCAATTTACTTAAAAATAAGAACACAAATTATCATGATCCTATCTTTGATGACTCTGAGAAAAACAAAAAAAAAAAAAAATTATATACACCCTTGATGTTAAAAAATTAACATCTTGTGGTAAATAAAGCGGCTGCCGCCTGCATGCCCATGATTAAAAAGGTCGAGTACAGTCAAGGTCAACTTTGGTGGGCAGGATTATATTTGTAATTATTAGGTAATGACAAAATGTGTGGGGAACATTAAAATCGTCGCATTCATTCAGGCATAACATGCTCGACAGGGGTTGACTTTGAACGAAGGTTGAAGATCCTGATTGAAATTATTTTGAACCATCGACCCGGGAGAGATTTAGCGACAAAATTAAAACTAAAGGGGTCTCCTTGAAAATACCGATAATTTTCTGGCTTTAAATGAATATATATGTATGTATGTATGTATAAATTTTATTTTCCGTGTATTAGTTTCTCTCCTTGCAAATTGCAATTGAATTCCAGGAAGAAGAAGAAGAAGAAGAAGAAGAGCAAGAAATCATCTTGTCTTTAATTTTTATGTTAGATGATATGGATGAGAGATGCGGAAAGAAAGTGGCTTTGTCAATTTCTCGGTGGTCGTCGTCGTCGTCGTCGTCGCGCGTGCTCGGATCGATTACTTTTGTATTCCCTACGCTGTCTCTCCCATTCGATCGGTTGACCCCTTGGTCTAGCCTTCCTTAAGCTTCTTCCATTTGTCCCATAGTATAGTAGGAGGTAGCTTTTTCTTCTTCCTGTGCTCCCGTGTTTTCCAATTGGTTAATATTCCAATTATGCTTTAATGTCTTATGTCTTATCAATTCAAGAAATATACAATAATTAAAGGCGGTTTTTTTATTTTATTTTTTGAAGTGATCAATTTTATTATTTTAAGCTCCTTAGTTTTTGCATCATCTTATTGATTTCTGAATTATTGTCCAGTTTTTTTTTTTTCTCTATCTCATAAATGCCTAGTTGAGGGCTGAGGCTTTCAGAACTGTTGCATTGTTGTGTGGTTGTTAAATTGCCTTTGTGTCGTTCTCATCAATTTTGGAAGCTTTGGGCTTGTTTGTGTGTTCTTGTGCAAAGTTTTAAAAAGAATTTCTGGGCTACATTGTTTTTGCCTTAAAATTGTCGGTTCTGACCCTTTGCTTGGGATGCTTTTTGGATGTGTTTCACCTCTTGATCGAGCTTCCTGTCTCCAATGATATTCTTTGCGTAATTGATGCATGAAAGCACTAGGTATTATGCTGCAAACAAAACATTTATTTGGATTTTTTTTAATCCATTAATTTAATTGGCTTATTCTATAGGATCTTTTTTTAGGTAAAAAACTGACCATGATGGTTTCGCCCTGTAATGCATTTGCATTTTCCCCCATCCATAAGGATTAAGGCTTGTATGTGCCACAAAATGCAGCAACCACAAAAAAAAAAAAAAAAGGAAGAAAAAGAAAAAGAGAAATGAAAAAGTAAGACTTGATCAATAATGGATACCTATACTTTGAAGCTCAGCAACAGAAATTTAAAAGGAGCTTTGAGTGTTATCCTTTTCTCTTCCTTTTTACGAGATCAGCATAAAAAAATGCATTTTCCATGTTATGTGAACTGTTTTATTTCAGGCTGTCGGGCGGATTTTCCAACTGTTGTTGTCAACATCTGCTGGCATGTGAGCCTCACTTTATGCTTGGCTCAACACCTGTCTACAATACTAGCTCAGTTATTTTTGTGAGTTTGCCAAATGAAGCGTTCACAGATGAGACATAAGTCCCCAGGTTGGGCTGCCCTTGACCTTAAGCAGCGACAGAAACAAGGTCTCCTGCCTGAAGTTAGCACAGATCCGTATCCACCCATGCCAGGAACTCTCACCTCGTTCAATTCCCACAGAAACTTGACAAGGACTGATGCATTTTCTACAAAGTCTTTTGCATCAGTACTCCTGCCTTCAGGGAATCTTCAAGCCTTAACTGAGAAAGTTGATTGCAATAAATTAGCACAAGTTCATGATTCTGGTGGAGATAAAGGTATTGAAGGAAACACTGGGGGTTTTGTCTTGAAGGCACTCAAAGAGAATGGGTGGGCTGATGATAGTTTGATTGAGGATGATATTGATAAGGTGTCAACCTTATTGCATGGAACGGTTCCCTCTGAAGAATCTGTGGCAAACAAGGAAATGCAATACAATTCTACTCACAATCATTCCAATTGTGATGAAAGGATAGTCGGAGATTGTTCATCACAAGTGACTACTATCCTTGGTGCTGAAATTGCAGCAGACATTACTGATCTTAGCTCTACTATTGAGGACGTACTCAAACATAATGAGCAAAAGTTGAGAGGGCTGAAGCTTTCTAATGATGCTGTCATCAACATGAAATTTATTTTGAGCCACTTGAAAAATGTGCCTGTCGAGCCAGAGTGGGAAGAGGATGATGTTTACTTGTATCAGCGAAAAGATGCATTAAGGATGATGAGGTATGGCCCTTGATGATGTTTCTTGCAAGAAGAGTCTTACTAATATGTAAAATACATGCTACATGTGTTGCATAACACATTACTTATCATATGTGGTTTGGATTGCCACTTAATGGATGCCCATTTTGGACTGCTGTTTTGGTCACTTATAACAATATTGGAACCATTCTGTTCAACAGGTTGGCTTCTCAGCACTCCAGGGCAGCAACTAATGCCTTTCTAAGAGGAGATCATTTTGCTTCCAAGCAGTACTCAGTAAAGGCTCGAGAGGAATGGTTGGCTGCTGAAAGACTCAACGTGAAGGCAGCTAAAGAAATTTTAATCATGAGGAACAGTGGACATGATCCATGGAAATTGGATTTGCATGGTCTTCATGCTGCTGAGGCTGTTCAAGCATTGAAAAAACATCTGCTAAAAATTGAAGCTCAGGTTCGAAGGAATCACCATGGATCCCCAAACAGATTGAAGGCAAAAAATGGTATCACAGATTATTCTTCTGTTGGAACCTTTAATGGGAATGAAGTGGCAAATTTGGATAAGCAGCAGACAGCATTTAGGCAAAGACCGGTTTCAATACAGGTTATAACAGGTATTGCTTTTTACTTGTTCAATGTCTATGAATTTACATAAAAGATGCCCGTAGGCCATCTACCATGCTCTAAGTTGCTATAGATGTTTCATCATGCATATACATGGTGTGTTTGTTTCATTTGGAATTCTTTAATCGGTCTCATTTGATCCATTAGAAAAGGGAAATGCTGCAAAAAGTATTGAATATCTGACTTGGCAAAGAGAATATCACAAATGTTTTTCCAATGATCTGTTATGATGATCATGTTTTGTGCTATGGTTTTCTGCTTTCTATAAGCCCTTAATACGGGGGGATCAAGTTCTTGTGCAACCATGCTTTGTATAACAAAGTGGGCAGTGGATTCAACATCCGAGCAAGCACAGTTGTACACAATTATTTCAGTCGTCAAAGATCCTGTATGTGTATGTAGTCTAAGGCGTGTCTCATTTTTAGGACATATATCAATGGGCCTCAATGGACAAAGCTGCTGTAATACAAGGCCTAAGAAGAGTTAAATATATACATACTTCTCCCTGGTTTAAAGAGAGAATACCCTATTTGGAATCCTAGGTTTCTTAAGTCAACCATGGAGTCTTTTGGTCAAAGGAAAAGTATCCTCAAAAAATTGTTATGTTTTTTTATGTCTGGTCTATCTTCAGTTATGCCTTATGTCTTTGATCTGGTCCTATTATTAACAGATTTTGTAAATCGAGTAAGATTTGTCAGTAAAGTCTAATTCTATTTGATTTTAGTTTGGTTATTTAGGAGTACTTTTCCCAAAATGGAAAGTATTGCTCATTTTCGGCCTATAAATATATGTTTATGAACTTTGGCATCAGGAGTTTGATCAATGAGAATTTGGCCCTTGTAAGGGAGTTGGCGGTCATTTTCTGGGTATTTGCTTCTTGTTCTCTCCTTTCGGCTCTTCTTTTTTGTCCAATTGTTCTTTTAAATCTCTGCTGCTGCTATTATTCTGGATACTCTTCATTCCTTTATAAAACAACCATAAACTTATCTAAATCCACCACAATTCAACATGAAAATCCCAATCATCTTCAATATCTTCGCAAAAACTAAAATTTCCTAGTTTCCCCCCCTCCCCCGGTATAAACTTACCTAGACTGCACGTGGCAAACACATTAGATCTGTCCTACATTCAACCACGTCACTGAAGTGTGTGTTTTTTTTTTGTCTCAAATTGGTGCTTGGGGCTGTCCAAACTTACAAGTGATGTAAATACTCCTGTGGATTCACCTAATGAATTACATACATGGTCTGATGGTCTTTTAATATGTGTTCATGTTAAATTGCCTATATGCATTGTGTGCACTTGTCAATATGAATAGAGTAAACAGCTATACTTGATAATTGATGTGTTAATTGATTGTTATCTTGCCTGTGCAATAAGTTTTCCCTATTCTGCCTCCAACATCTTTTTTTACTTTATTTAGATTTGGGACTGGTGTGAGCTTAGTTGGCAAGGTCTCTGAGACAGACCTCGTTAGTACAGTGCTACTATTTAAAGTAGATCAATTCAATCTCTTCAAAGAGGAAATGTTAACTCCTATTAGTAGAGACTTTGAGAGCCTTGCATTCTCACAATTGTGCAATGAATAGCTTATTATTGTTTAGGACATTGGGAATACAACACACAGTATTAATTGCATTATTTTCCGCTACAGGTGTAGGCAATCATAGCCGAGGACAGGCTGCACTCCCAACAGCTGTTAGAAATTTCCTCAATGAGAATGGGTAATATATTTTCCTTTTTCTTTCTCAGTTTAAGAACAAACAAACATGTAGTGTACATGTGTTATGGTTGACTGGCTAGTTCAACTGCACTTCACACCAACTGGTCATAATGTTTAATCTGGCTCAGGCCTCGGCTATCCATTTTGTTAAAGCTTGAATTGAACGGGTTGAGTGGTAGTTGAACTACCAACCTTGGAGACACTGTTTGTGACCTGTAGTTTCAAACACAAGATAGCCACATAATTGATGGCACAATAACACTTTGCCAGTTGAATAAATGCATGATTTTAATTGCAGTTTATAAGTGTTGTCGTGATTTGAATACTTTCGGATAACTATCCTTCCGCTATCTGTCTTGATGGCTGAGTTGGTTTTGAACATTAATTTGAATATGTTGGCCCACTGTGCTGTGCAATGCCAAACTCTCATCTTACGATTAAAGAATGCAAGTTCAATTTGCCACAAGTGACTACTTCCAATAAAACATTGCATTGTGTGACTGTTCACAAGTCTATTTTTCCGATAAACTCATTTTACTGGAATCATATAACTTCGAAATGGCCTTAGTTTTTGTTTTTAATCTTTACCAACATCTAGTTCAATTTGACAGATATCGTTTTGATGAGGCAAGGCCAGGTGTGATCACTGTTCGTCCCAAGTTTCTTCACAGATAAGTTAACTGATAATGACTCCTACACGCAAGTGAGGTGATGTCATTGTATGTTGAGGTATAGCTACTTTAATCTGCCATGCAAAGTATTTTTATTTGAAAATAAGCTCAGCATGTACATGAAATATTGTCTATTTGTTAGCTGGAAGGATCTTGTGTTGTATTATTAAATGGGGCTTGTACTGTATTCACCAGCTGATGCTAAAGCTGCTGTATTTTTAATTCTTTTTAGTCTATTATGCGACTAGCTTTGACATTTCCGAATTTTCCAAGGCCGTTGTTTACAATTAGTTATATACCTAAATTGTTGTTTGATGAAGCTAATATTGAAATTTTAAGTCTTAGCAATATTGCAGAAATAACGCCACCAACAATTACTTTGAATACACATTTGCAGTATTTGTCTTGCCTTTGCGAGTCTTCCTGATTCCAATTTAATTTAGTTATTTTTATGCGTTACTTGCCTCTACTTGGCTTTAGTTATCCCCCCTCTTAATTCCATACACATGGCGAAATCACATCCCTACGTGCATGTAATTTTTCAGCCAAGCAAGCAAACCAACGAAGCTTTTTTCAATCTTTTTATTTGGTGCTGCAGAAAGGTAGCACCTGAGGCCAGCTTTCACACACTAATTTATGTATAGCTCCTTGGTTTAATTATACATAAGTCATCCATACCATATTCAAGTAGATTGTCGCCTCAGAAATCGATTCATTTGCTAAGTAAATTAACTAAGTCAATCACTGGGGTCAAGCAACAGATCGAAGGGAAATGCCCATTTGATTGGACATTTGAAGGCTTACATCAGATGCTGGAAAAAAAAACAGAAAAGAAAATTTTAAGCGATCATCACTTCTCTCGTGTTGTTGTATGAGGGCATGACGTTTCATACACGTCCAAAAGAATGGAAGGCACGGCTAGAACTTTCCTCAGTTTGATCTTAAGATTTCAGGATAATCATTCCACGATCTGGACAGCTTCAGTGAGGAGCAAATTAATAAATATGTGACTACCATTCAAATGTTCAATCAAATGCATGCCTTTGCATAAGTATGGATTTTGCAGGGGTATATGCTTGTTTCCCTTTTATACTGTGCTTCAAGATCATACAACAAAAATATACGATTATCATACTCTCAACTCAAGAATTGAGTGGAAACATCAAAAGATTCGTTGCTGAAAAATGGCTCTTTCTCTCCAGTAAAGAATTTTTCCGCCTCTTTAGGGGAACCCTTTGCTGCTGTCGGATTGAAATGACCAAACGCAAACGTGAAACTAACAATGTCGAAAAGGCAATACACAGCCAAAAAGTCACGGAGCACTCCTGCTCCTTCAGCTACCTAGCTTTACTTGTGAGGCTTGATGTCAGGGTAAAGCCCCAAAATGTGCTCTGGCATGAAGTCATGTCGGGTCAGAATCCCAACAA
This sequence comes from Ceriops decandra, assembly GCA_020615895.1. Lineage (NCBI taxonomy): Eukaryota > Viridiplantae > Streptophyta > Magnoliopsida > Malpighiales > Rhizophoraceae > Ceriops > Ceriops decandra. The sequence continues at coordinate 8,146,971 of JAHLGO010021107.1, forward strand.
TTGTAGGCCTCTGCAATGATTAGATAGGAAAAGTTGCTCATGATTATCCTGGCAAGTTAGTGCTTGCGGGGAAAAAAAAAAAAAGAAAAATTATCGTTGAGGCTCTTGCTATTTACTTCACTTAGTGAAGAAAAATAAAAATGAAATAAGATGCCAAGGTAAATTGGCAAAGAAAAGAAATATAATCCTTCTTTGCCTGGCAGAGGGGGGAATAAAAAACAAAATCCAAGGAAAATTGGTTAAGAAAAGTGAAAAATACATAAAAAGAAAAAACGACAAAGTGCACGAGTTTCCCACGATATGGGATGATCGAGATGCATGTAGCCTTATCCATGTTCTTAATGAGGGGTCGATTATATCTACAGATACAGAAAGAGAGAAGAAGTGAGAGTGAGAGACCACGTGAAAGAGTTACCTCTTGACTCTTTGGTACCACGCACATGTGCCTGAGACCAAGTTGTCGGAAGAGAATTGCAGCTTTGGCCAGTGACATTGTTTCAACCACCGTGTATGGGGATGCATTAGTGATGGGATGCAGATCAACAAACATGTCCATCTCTTCCTCTTCAATATCTAGATCCTCCAGCTTGATACCCTTCCCCGACCCTGCCTTGGCAAAATCAAATGTTGCAATTTTACTCAACATGTCTTCACCAGCAAGTGTCCTATCCCATGAAAAAACCTTGCCCTTTAGCAAAATGAGCAAATGAGACCTCAAAACCAACCCGCACAATTCTTGTGCATCCGACAAAGGTGGTTCATCGATCACGGGGAACCCATTATGTCCAGTACTTCTCAGAGCATGCAATATATTTCCCACTTTTTCAACACCAGAAAAGGTTATCAGTGGTCCCAGAAGGACGTCGCGTACGACCAGATTTGCCATGTAAGGTTCGGAATGGGCCTCCATAAAAGGCATCCCCTTTAATTTCACAATTTGTTCATAAACTCCCTTGTTGAAGTTATCAGCTACTGTTTTTGAGATAAGCAGGACTAACATCATCAGTGGAAGGAGCAACAGATTATTGGTGAGCTCAAGCAGTATAACACAGAGGGAAACGGTCATTCTCATGGTACCACCAAGCAAAGAGGCAGCTCCAAGGAGGGAAAAGAGACCAGTGTCGAGTTCGGAGACATTTTTAAACAGCTTACCAACAAGACGGCCATAACTTGCTCCAGCCAATATGACAGGGATGAAGAGCCCAGATGGAATAGCGATTCCATAAGTAATAATGCCAAGAAAATAAACAGTGCCAAAGAAGATGAATAGAGATGAAATGCGAAATTCATTCTCAGTGCTTGTGCTAAGAAGGTTGCGTATAGCATCATCATTTGTATTCAGAAAGAGGGAGGCAAGATCATTGTAGTGACCTGATTGGCATTGAAATCTTTTGTAGTTTCCAGATTCTTCCGTACTAGGGCAACTCACTGATTCACTTGTAGGGCAAGCGGTACACTTCACCGACCACGGCAGGCAGTAATAACAGAGCGACGTCAAGAGAGCAATGGTAACAACAAGCAAGACTTTGAAAGCAGGACCTTTTCTGCAGCAGTAGGACAACATGATTAGAAAAACTGTTCCTTTTTGTCAAAGATGCCTTATCAGCTTGTGCCTCGTCAAAGAATGAGAAGATCAATAAAATGGCTATCTTTTGCAAACGAAAACGAAAAAAAAGAAAAAAAACACACAAAAATCGAAAATCGAAGTGAGTAACAAGTTAACAAATGCTTGTCATGCAGCAAGCCATTAACAATTCTATTTGGGGACTGTATGCCTGACCGTCCCTTTAAAGTTAGTAACAAGATAGAAGCAAATAGAAGCGCCAAGGAATCATGATCAGGTAGGAAAACATACTCATTAATGATGCTGTAAGTTCGCAGGACCTTGTCGATAAGATAGTTATACAAGCTTCCAAAAATGCCTCCAATAATTCCTAAGAGTATCACTGCTAAAACATCCATACCACTATATACTACTGAAGCAGAACTCACATCATACATTATCAGGCCTCCTTCCCCAAACAGGCCACAATTTCCAGTAGAGCAATATTCTATAAAAGCTCTCAAAACTATGGCAACTACTGCAGTTGTGAAGAAAGTTCTCCAAAGAAGAGCACTCCTCCACCTGAAACCAGCCCAAAAGAAAGACACTGTCAAACCATATAACATATGAACAGGTGTATTCTTGAGCTGAACAAATTCATCAATGTTCATTGAACAAATCCTTAGCAATAGACAGGTCACAATCAACATGCATTTCAGCTCTCTTTCCTCTGCTTCAAAGATAATTTAATTTGGCAAGCAAAATCTATACAACTCAACTGAGCCTTAATCCCAAATTTAATTGACACAAGTAAGGGGGGGTACCATGAAGCTGCTTCTTCCAAAGCAAAGAGGACACCACCAACTGGAGCACGAAAAGCAGCAGCTACACCAGCAGCTGCTCCACATGTGATCAAGTCTCGTCGGTCACGGTCATTTTTGAAGTATCTCAGCCATTTCCATGTTAAATGGTACTTGCGAGAACCACCCTGTCCTAACAATGAAGCTATGCATGCACCTGTATGAACCATAGGTCCTTCTTTGCCAACAACAAATCCAGCAGAAACACCAAGAATGGCGCCAAATACCTGTCAAATTTAGAATTGTAAACCATAGAAAAATGATGGTACATCTTCATATAACATAAAAGAGAGGTAGTAGGCAACATGTGCATCAGTTTGCTAAATTCAAAGTTATACACCTCATAGAAGTATCTGCCTTATTACTCAAAAAGAAGGGAGAAAAAGGCTGACAATGAAGGGCACAATCAAATCACAACACAATTCACGGAAAGCAAGTTCACTTTTCATTGGTCAAAAATTTCTTCAGTGGCATAAATAGCTTTTTCTCACATGAACTGTGTCATGTCTCTGAGAACTTGTTTAAGCACCAAAGAGCTATAAAAATATATGCTGATGGAAAAGCCTTGCAATCTTATGGTTGGTAAAAGCATCTAGATCAACCAAGTCATCTTTTGAGTGCATGTTAGCCAAAAGAGATTCTATCTGAGCAGCAAATTACAAATAGAATCTCAATAAGATGATGGCATGAAAACATAGCCCATGCCATGTTAATGAAAATTTGCACATCAATTGAACACAGGCATAAAAAAAAACTAATAACCAGTGAATCATCTGGTGAAGACTTGACTTTCCAAATATTGCCAATGCCTAATGTTTGAACAAAAGTGCCCTTTTTTGTTATATATACTTCAACGAAAAAACATTAATAGATTCTTGAGTTGTTTCCCATGCGCCTGTTGTTTTAGAGGGTTTTCTGGGGGATGAGAGGAGTGCTGGTGGAGGGGAGAAGGGAAGCTGAAGAAAGGATAATTGCATGAATGTGCCATTCACCTTTACAAAGAGAGTACTTGGAGCCAGCACTGAATAAGCATCAATGCCATTCAGATAGGCTTTCACCTCAGGAATGCCAGAACCTGCTGCTGCTGGAGCAATGTAAGCACATAGAACTGCGGCAGCAGTTGCCAAGACTATGTTGCAACCAGCATATGCTGCAAAAGCCATGTAATATCTGCACTGGAACCATTGGTGGGTTACATTTATCACTTGAAATTAGCAACCATATTAATTAAGGGACTGAAATGAATCACCATTATTTAAACATCAAATGCCCTGAGCAAATGCTTAATAAACCACATTATCTAGGGATGCAGCAGTAAGCAAAGTGGCATGAGTTCCCTAAAAGTATGCTTTGCCATGGTAAAAAAGGAAAAAATATATCTTTGGGAATAAATGCAGCATTTGACAGACAATAAAAGAAGAAGAGAGCATCTTATTTGGAGCTGATTCTTTTCAGTTTGGGCCCCAGTTTGAAGCACACAGCTCAAAGAAAAATTACAAATAAGTGTGGCATAATACAAATCAACAAATAAAATACTTATAGCACTACTTGTAGAAAATTCTGCAACGATGCCAGATCCAAGGATATATCTCATATAGGAATTTGAAGAGAACTTCAACAACACAAAATTACTAGCCAGCCTAAAGAAAGCCTCACTATTTTGCACCCAGATAATTATCTCGTATACCATTTGGAATAGAATGTCAGGGATATTTGCTTCATCATTTAGATATCCTGAACAAGGTAAGTGGAAGAAAGGTCATGAATTGGCTGTGACAAGTACAACCTCACTCCTCTCCAACTGGTCAAATTTAAACATGGAAAGTCGCTCAGCAACTGAAAGGCATGCTTAGACTCTTCTTCTTTCACATTATCACGTATAGTCAACCTACCTTAGGCATAAGTCACTTGAATTAACTGCAACATTTCTAGGACAGTACTTCCCCAAATGTGCAAATAATGAAATAGCAATGCGATGAAACCATTATCCCAAACCCACAGAGAACTTAACTAGCCAATGGATTAGATGAGTTGTAAGTGACATTTGATCAAATGGAGCATTCAAATTGTTACAAAGTTTGGACGATGGAAACCTTTTGATTTTGACCAGATTGCTCCCTGGTGAATGACCATGGGGACTCATGGAGAAAAATGAGAACTTTTGGAGGTTGTTATTGGAGCCAAATAGGAATGCTCTTTCTCGCAAGTTCTTGGAAGAATTTGATCAGCAGCAATTGAACAAGGACAAGGATGCCGGTACCAAAGAGGGGTAACTGTTTGCAGTTAGAAGAATTATGTGTATTTGTGTAACAATCATTGAGCATGCAGTGAATTTACTGGAGGAGGATACGGGTAGGCAGGCTTTGTCAGATATGGGATATGCTCATTTCCTTGGAAGGCTATCAGGAGAACAAATGTTTCCTAACTTTTACCCGAACAAAAGAACAATTTTTGTTTGGAAGCATCTCAGGAACGATTCTTCCAGTGGAGGTTTAAATGACAAAAAGAAAATCATTCACAATAACTGTTTTCCATCATAAGAAGCAAGAGGAAACAGTTCATTAGCTTCATTGCAAGTGCAAGAATGGAGTCCTAATTCAATGCCAGGCGACGTTCCTATTGTAGACTCATACTTAGGCTCTTAGCCCCAGCCTGCCCCTCCCACAATCTCCCACCCTCCAAAAAAGGTACTAAAGTATCAGATGCGTAAAATGATGCGTCATAAAAGATGTTTCATACAATTCAGTGGCGTGGCAGGATCCTCAAAATGAATGCAATTTCCATTCTCGCATCACAAACACAGAGAAGATAAGAAAAGAGGAATCATGAAATGCAGCTGTACACCAGAACAAGAATTCTAATGCTTACTGAGGTTGTGATGCAGTTTGAGCTTACCTTTCCTTGTTCATGAGATGGGTTACCAACAGCAGCTTGAAACCACCTATGTTCTCAACCGCAATATTGTTGAAGAAGCCAACTAGACCCGTACCTAGCCCTACAATGAGGGCAAATGCCCACTTAAGAACAATGTACTGAAATATCTGAATTTTCTTCCTTGATCTCCAGTCCTGTTTGAATAGCTCATTTTCGACAATCCTACAATACATTCAACAAACAAAGGAGGAATTGACCTGATATCATTTCTGAAAAAAAAAAAAAAAA
>JAHLGO010021107.1:8157794-8168702 GCA_020615895.1 Ceriops decandra
AGAGAGCATGCTCTTGCTGGTTAAAGTAGCAGTGAAAGATTGACACAGAGAGAGAGAGAGAGAGAGTAAAATAGTACATATATAGAAAGAGAGAGCATGTTCTTGCTGGTTAAAGTAGCAGTGAAAGATTGACACACAGACAGAGAGAGAGAGAGAGTCAGCTTAGCTGGGCTGCTTTCATGGCCATCTGCGTCTTTGTTTGTTTGTTTTCCTGGATATTCGATTTTAAATGACAATTATGGTCACGTGAATCATGATTTTTTTTTTAAATTTAAGAAAAAAACTTTTTTTAGGTTTAATAATTAGTATTAATATAGTTTAGTTTGTCGTTATATAATGCTAGGACAATATTTTTGTACTTACATTATAAATTATTTTTGATTTATATTTCTAATAATTATATTTTTTATATTAAAAAATATATAAAAAAGAAGAAGAAGAAGAAGAAGAAGGAGAAGAAGAAAGGAAAACGGGGAAAGCGGGAAATGAAGCTTTCCACCTCCTTCCTGGGACAGCCGCAGGGTCAGGAAGGTAATACAAACCAACAAATTTATTTATTTATTTATTTCCCCCTTTCCTAATTAGTTTAAATTGGGTTTATTTATTTATTGGTGTCCCTAATCAGCGGAGAAGAAATGTTTGAATTCAGAGCTATGGCATGCCTGCGCCGGACCATTGGTGTCCCTGCCGACGGTGGGGAGCCGTGTGGTCTACTTCTCGCAGGGTCACAGTGAGCAGGTTTCTTTTCTTTTCTTTTTTTTTTCTTTTTTATTTATTTTTTATTTTTTTCTTGGGATTGCAATGCTAATAATAATTTATCACTCTATATGGTTTTGGAGTTATTTCCCTTCTGTTCTGATCATTTTAGCTGCTGCTGAAATGCACAATTTTGTAACGCATATATATATAATATACTGATGAACTCTTGTAGGTTGCTGCCACTGCAAACAAGGGAGTTGATGGGCATATACCCAATTACCCAAGCTTGCCTCCCCAATTGATTTGCCAACTCCACAATGTCATCATGCATGTGGGTGGGCCTTCTTTCTAGTTCATGTTCTTTTTCATTTTCTTTTGCATAAGAAGAATGTTCTAGCGTTTACTTGTACACTACAACTAGCAAATGTCCCCTCGTTTGTCCTTTGTCATTTGAAGGCAAGGCTTAGTGGATCTAAGGGTATTTCATTGTGACTTGAGAGTCAAAGTTTCGTGTCCTGCACTTTTCTTTTCTCTTTTCATTTCTACTGGTTGTGACAATGATCATATTGGGGCATGTTTGGAGTTTCAGGCAGATGCGGAAACAGATGAAGTCTATGCTCAGATGACATTACAGCCTTTGACACCGGTCATTGTGTCTTCAATTATGTTGATTTTAAGACTTTTCTTTTTATTTTATTTTTAAATGTTGACTGTGTATATAGGAAGAGCAAAAGGATACGTTTGCTCCTGTGGAGTTGGGAATGCCGAGCAAGCAGCCTACAAATTACTTTTGCAAAACACTGACTGTAAGTGATACTAGCACACACGGGGGCTTCTCTGTTCCCCGTCGTGCCGCTGAGAAAGTCTTCCCTCCTTTGGTAATCTCTTTCTGGCCTTTGATATTGTAAAATACTTTTTTTTTTGTTATTGATTATTCTGTACTCCCACGGTAATTTATTTAATAGGATTGAAGATTTAGTATAGTTGACCAAGATAGTATATTGATTCTGTATCATTCATTGTTCAGGATTTCTCACAGCAGCCACCAGCTCAGGAACTTATTGCTAGGGATCTTCATGATGTTGAATGGAAGTTTAGACATATATTACGAGGTATGAATTATTCTTTTTCTTTTATTATCGACAGAACGCCACTAATGGGGGACCAACTGCTGAACATGCTATCTCTATTTTACCCTTTTTAGAATGATGTCTGAATGGCTATGACCGTCTGGCATCTCTTGATGCTTTTGCCAAAATTTTGCTTGGTTGCTTGTTGAATTTGAACCTTCAGACCAACCATCTGTGTGAACTCTTGAACTTGGGTACATTATAACTAATTCTTGCAATGATCAGTTTCATGGATCCTTATTGGTGATTGGTGTGTCAACTAATAAATTATTGGTTCTTTCTTTGTTGGGTGAGAAATGAAATTCATCATCCATATCATGGTTGGACTCACTTGCCTCCTTTGATTAGCAGTCTTGTTGACTTTTGTGGCCTGTGATTTTTGGCATGAACTGACATGTATATTTGCTTACTTATCTTGCAGGACAGCCCAAACGTCATCTACTTACAACGGGATGGAGTGTGTTTGTTAGTGCAAAAAAACTTGTAGCTGGGGATTCAGTTCTTTTCATCTGGTAGGTTATTGTCTTGCTTGTTCCTTGCTAATTCTCATTTAATGCTACTGACCTTGCCAGTACCTGCAACTAGGAATGAGAAAAATGAGTTGCTTTTGGGGATACGCCGGGCCACTCGACCGCAAACTGTAATGCCGACATCTGTGCTATCAAGTGATAGCATGCACATTGGACTACTTGCTGCTGCAGCCCATGCTGCTGCCACTAATAGCTGTTTTACTATTTTCTATAACCCAAGGTGCAAAATGTGCTTGCAAGTTTCATTTCCATTGCTGTCTATTGATTAGGCTTCTCACTCAGCATGTTTTGGGTTGCAGGGCCAGTCCATCGGAGTTTGTTATACCTCTTTTCAAGTATGTTAAAGCATTATTTAATACACATGTTTCAATTGGGGTGCGCTTCCGCATGCTTTTTGAGACTGAAGAATCAAGTGTCCGTAGGTATTATCACAGTTGATAGTTTACAGTAGTCTTGATTTTCCAGCTCTTGGTAATCTGTTTCAAGAATACTTTTTGTCACAGAAAGATTGATATTCATTTACATCATTATTTATGAATTTTTTTTGGTGCCACGGACTTATTTCATTTTGTTAAGTGGAATAAATTTGAACATTTGAAAGTATTGTCCAAGTGCCATGGTATTGATGTTAGATGGCACGTGCATGTGTTCTGTCTTTTGGAGCACTGGGTGAGCACTCAAGATTTAACAAGCATCAATCTGGATTATGACTGGCATCTGTCTAGATTGCCAGATGAGTTGGTAACAGTTGCAAAATGGCCCACCATAAATAGTTGAAATGCATGGCATGTGCCCTATCGGTATTATGCTGTGAGTCAACTGCTGCAGTTGACAGCATTTTTTTCATTGTGCCTTATGCTTATGTAAATTTTTGTTGGTGTAAAATGCTTGTTTTATACAGGCACATGGGTACAATAACTGGAATTAGTGATCTAGACCCTGTTCGTTGGCCAAATTCTCTTTGGCGATCTGTCAAGGTAAATCAAACTTTTTTTTGTCTGCTCCTGTCCTTAACCATACTATATCAAACATTTCTGTCCAGTTCATTATTCCTCTTTTTGTGATCTAGTCCGAGGGCAATATGATTTGTTGCATTTGCAGAGTTTGTACTCCAGGTTCAGAAACAAACTACTAAAGGGAAGAACAAAAGGAAAAGAAACAAAATAGGTCATAGGTTGCAGTGTAGAAATGAACTTTTTATTTTTTTCCTTTAATCTGCAGAGATAACAATGTCAATTTTGTTTGCAGGTTCTATCATTAAATTCCTATATGTGCAGGGGCCTTGGATTTAGGATCTGGATTGGACTTATTTGGTGCATTGCATATATTTGATTAGATTGTTCCGCTGTAAACTGTATACTGTCTGACAGTATATTTTTTTCTTTTTTTGACGTAGTGGGAAATTTTTTGCCTTCTGCCTTTGTCCTCTACTTTTCATTCATTTCTATTTGGGGGTTACAATTTTAAGAACTTTGTATTGCATTACAAGGTTCAGGAGACTCTTGAAGATGATCAATACTATTAGAAGTACTGATATGGACTCTTTCTGCCTGCATGAAACTATTAGGCTCACTTGCTTTGGGCTAAACTTATGCATTTACTTTCATCGCAAGTCTCTGGGGAGAGCCTCCTCCCTCTCTCCCTCCTTCCCTCCCTCCCTCTCTCTCTCACTATCACACGGAGTATACAAGTGTATGGTTTTTCCATGACTTCTTAGCTGTCTCTGCTTGATTCCCTTTGTGAGAAAAGCATGAGGCAATTGCCCCCAAGGTTTTTGCCCAACATTGTTATCCAGTATTCATTGTTTATCTTTTTCTTTTTATTCCATTTTATCGTATTATGTCTGTCTATTTAACTGTAGGTTGGCTGGGATGAGTCAACAACTGTTGAGAGGCTGCCAAGGGTGTCATTATGGGAGATTGAACTGTTAACCAGTTTCCCCATGTATCCATCACTTTTTCCTCTCAGATTGAAACGACCTTGGCATCCAGTGCCCACATCTTTTCTTGGTATCTGTTGTTTAAATTTTTGTGAATTCCTTTGATGTGTTTTTCTGTAAGAAAGCTAAACTAGACTCATTATTCGTTGTAATATTTGAAATTGGTAGTGGTTTGCTTTTAGGCATGTAAAGGTCATATTGAACCAGTCAGCTGCAGGTTTTAAATAAAAAGGATCTTGATTTGAGGAAAAGGACAAAAGACAACCCTGATGTAGGAAACAACTTGGCTAGTTTTTATTACCTCTTGGAAAGGTTTTTACTGGGCTGGCTTTCTTATTGATTTGCAAGTTGCTTTGAATTAGAATTTTGGAGACATGCTAATCATGATCCTTAGATTGTTCACAACCAGTTTTATCAAATCTCATGGTAGATTGAAGTGGTTATGTCCTTGAAATGGCACTGGAAAATATTGTAAGGTCAGAAACCCTTTATGGCCCTCAACAGGTGAAAGCACGGAATCAGGCTAACAAAACTACAGTGAATTCTTTTATGGTAGACCTTAGAACTGAGAAGTTTAGTGAACCCATGTCTAGCTTAAACTTATATGCCATACACCTATGATTGCAAATTCTCCTAATCTTTCTTTGCTTGCTATTTTGACCGAGGAGCTTTAAGGTTTTATCTTAAAGAACTCTATGTCTTTGTTTTACTTGTATGCAACATTGCCTTTGATTTGTTTGTTCTAGGAACCTAGGGAAGCTATGAATGATATTACCTTACAATTGATTGACATGGATTGGACCATAATTGTTCCTTTATGGTTGTAAAAATAGAAATTCCCAAATTTATTTTATTTTTGCCATTATTTCATATGAAAAAGCAATGCTTTATGTAACTATTAGAATTGGGATTATATTACTCTATTTTATGTTTCTCATGTGATCATAAATGTGAACATAATGTTTGAGAACCCCATAACATCATGAGGTTCTTTAGCATGCTCAAAATCTTCCTCTGGCCACTACACTGTGGCAGGGATTTTTTGAGAATGTTCTTAAAGCATCTCCATTTTAATTTGTGTATCTAACGAGTAACATACTCAAACCATGGTGAAAGGTGAAACTGAAACTTCTCCTCAAATCTGAGTGGAGTGCAATTACTAATTGATGCTCCTTCTCTAGCTCCAAAAATTGACACTTTAAGTTATCAATGGATCCTCTCTGTTTTTTTCCCAGTTTTTGAAGTTCCCATTCTCATCAATGTGCTGGTTAATATTCCTCTAATTATTATTATTATTAGCAGTATCAATTTTTTCAATCTCGTCTTGTGGCAGATGACAGAGATGAAGTAGGTAATGGCTTCATGTGGCTAAGCAGTGCAACTGGAGAACAGGGTCTTCACTGGCTCAATTTTCCTGCTGGTAATGGGTTTCCTCGGATGCAACAGGGGATTGATCTGGCAGTGCTGGGAAATGAACAGAATCAGCAGTACCAGGCCATGTTGACAGCAGGCCTGCAGAATTCAGGTAGCGGAGATCTCTCGGGAAAGCAATTTATGCAGTCTCAGCAGCCCTTTCTTTCCCTACAGCAGTCATGCAGCAATAATCCAACATTGCAGCTACAGCAACAACAGCAAGTAATTCAACAACCAGTCCCTGATAACATGCTACAGGCCCAGAACCAGATTTCAACTGAGAGTTTGGCCCGAAACCTGCTGCATGAACAACTCAACAGTCAGTCAGACAATCAGTCCCAGCAACAACATATCTGTCGTGACTTGCATCTAAATCAAATGCAAAGACAGGAATCTTATGTGCCTTCCCCATCATTTCATAATACAGCACCCAGAGACTTATGCGCCAAGTTCTCTGTATCTAATACTACCTCTATAGAAAAAATGTTGGGTCCTTCATATGCTGGAGGAGGTGGCAATCTTTTGGATATAACCCAAAATGGACAGTTTTCACTAACTGAGCAGTTATCCCAACAATTCTGGGGCAAATACACACATTCACAGATCAATGCTTTTACCAACTCAATGTCACCTCTAAGAACATATCCTGCAATGGACCTAGAAAACTCCAATTCTGATTCTCAGAATCCTACTACTTTTGGAGTGAATATGGATTCATCTGGACACCCACTACCTGTCACGATGCCTAGATTTGCCACTTCTACTAATGCTGATGTGTGCTCAATGACAGTAGAGAATTCTGGGTTTCAGAGTTCTATGTATGACTGCATGCATGACTTCTCCGAGTTATTCCATGGTGCAGGCCAACTTGACACGCCAAACTGTAGTGGAAAATTTGTCAAGGTACAAGCTTTAAGGCTCAAGCAATTGAAGCCTGCGCTTTATTACCATGCCTAGGGGCTAATGGTTGTCAGGCCATGGCTAAGTGATGCAGTGCATTTGTTTCTCCAGGTGTACAAATCGGGGTGTGTTGGTCGCTCATTGGACATCTCCAGGTTCAGCAGCTATCATGAGCTGCGAGAGGAACTGGCTCAGATGTTTTCAACTGAGGGAAAGTTGGACGCTCATAGATCAGGCTGGCAGCTTGTGTTCGTTGACAGGGAGAATGATGTGCTTCTCCTTGGAGATGACCCTTGGGAGTAAGCAGTCCATTGCAGAATGACTTACTAAGAGTAGCCAGCTTACAGTCTTCTTATTGTTTTCTTTTCCCTGCATTATGTTTAGTACTCCTTTCCAGAGTGACTAATGAAGACTCGAAGAGCAGCCAAAATATTATTATTGTTTCTTTTTTCATATTTATCTCCCCTCATTATTTTTAATCATGTGAAACATTGATCTTATATATAGGTCATTTGTAAACAATGTTTGGTACATCAAGATACTTTCTCCAGAGGATATCCGGAAAATGGGTGGGCAGGCAGTAGAATCTTTCAACCGCATGCAGACCAGAGGATGACTAGTTGTGGGGACGCAGGCCTTGCCTCTGGCATACATAAATAGAAGCTGTTGCGAGCTTCATGACTTCCACGTATGTTATCAGCTCCACGCTCGGTAGAGCTGAGTTTTAGAGTATCAACTTTCCTGTATTGTGAATTTTCTCTTCAAAAGAACTTGCTTTTCGAAGACTAGCTAGCTTGTGTAGTAATTTCACGTTTATCGTGGAAAAAATACATTCTTTTTTTTTTTTTTTTTCATTCCCTACTGGGATATTGAAACCTCGTCATGGTCAGAATACTATTTTGGATGAAAAAAAATTATATTTGCTCTTTTGCCGCCGGCTATTGCTTTGCTTTGCTAGCAACAGTTGATATAATGCGCTAGTACGTATCTCCCACGCTTATTTTGTTACTCACCCACATCAATGCATCCATTGGTCTTTGTTTGAACATGTTTGAACCATCTTTGCAAACTCCCTTTGACGTAACCTCAGATTCTCAAATAGATGATGAATCAATCTAAGTACAATCTCACCACAAGGAAATAACCTCTTCGATGCAAAGTAACAGCACACCCACTAATCGACTTTGGCAGAATGGCTAAACCTCGTGCATGCAAATGCCAAAAAAGCCTGATTAATTTAGAAAGTCTTGGATAGCCACCCTTAAGCAAGAGAAAATTGTTTTGAGACCAAATCTTTGAGTTTGACTCTTTCATTGGGTGATTAAAGAGAAATTTAAACTTCAAGCATCAACCAACTGCTCTTAGCAACAATTGCTCGAAAATGTATGATGCTAGGCCCGCAGGCATAACCAGACTTGAAGAATTTAAGTTGCTACTCGCGGGCATCGTACTGGGAATTGACATGAACCCATCAACGGTTCGTTGTCCCTGAATTTAGGCAAACTGGAATTTGCCTAATCACACAACTGGCAGGGGCAAATTGCACGCTGCCAATCTAATAACTGATTCATGTGTAACCCATTCCAGTCTAATTATACAAAGTGCCATTTGTAGGGAAAATAAATCAGATCTAACCACCATAAAACACTACATCAGGAAATTTATAAATAGATGTCATGATGATCTCAAACACCAGGCCACGTTCAGGTTTGTCCCAGTGTGCTACTCAACAAACACTACAGAATTGCAACTCTGTTTAGCGGAAGAGGGGGAACCGCCAGCCCTAAGGGCAGGGCTTTGAGAACAAAGTTGTTGGAGCAAAAGCCAATTCAGATATAAAAGGGGAAAGGTACAAAAGGAAAATAGAAAGGCAAAATAACAGTACCCAATGACCCAACTAACTGTGACCATCTTCAGCAGCAGCTTCAAATGTCTCACCAGGAACAAGCTCTGGAACCTCATCATCGTCTTCTTGTGCTGCCACTGAACCACTGGCTGGTGCATCCTTTTGAAACTGCTCTGCCAACTTCTTGAGGTTGTCCAAGTTATCTGGGCCTGAAAAGTTGCAGTCAAACAACATCAAAGGCTACTCTTAACATAAACTAGAGCAATTGGCAATCAATTTTTTATATTTACCAAAGTTCTAATACAATATGTGTATTATATAAAGCATTTGAGAATAAACAAAAACCTGAGCAAGATAGCCTTCATACATACAACAAACACAACAAGCATGTGTCATGAAGACGTGATGTGATTGTGAAAATACAAGTCTCCAAATTCTTAAAACATTTCAAAATCATCCTGCACTCCTGTGAACGGAAAATTACCTCCATGGTGACATTTGGCAGATTATCCTCACACATAAGAAATGGATTGATTTTGAAAGCAATAAAAAGCTCAAACATGCAAAATTTCTAGCTACCTGGAAAAGATTCTTCTACTTGTTCTGGAGTGTTATTTTGGAAATGTGACAAATACAGCAGGAAGCCATCAAAGTAAAAATGGACATAATGAGGCCAACAATGAGATCATACTAGGTTAAAGTCATCTTCCAGAACCCTCAACAGCCCATCGGAGGAAAAGAAAAGTAAGAGGACAATAAGTTTGCTAAAGGATACCAATTCTTCTCATTAAACAAAAGGAACAGGAGCCAGGGTCTGGGTTTCTCCCCAGTTCTCTCATTAGACATGACTTAGTAAGTGGCAAAACAATGCTCAAACGGTGAAAACAGGACTCATATAATGCAATCCCAAAAAGGTAAGGCTCCACTACTAGGCAGTTATCATGCATTGCTTAGAACTACAAATGGCAGATACGTACCAAATATGTATTCATTAACAGCATTCTGAATGAATATAGCCAACAAGAATTCACAAACAAAATAAGCAAATAAAAGCTCTAATAAATATATGCATAAAGGAAGTTGGTTGTAAGATTAACATACCAAGTTGGCTAATAATCCCTGGCAGGAGATCTTGCAGTTCTGGAAGAAACAAGTTCAGGCATCAGTAGTCATCCTCCTTCTATAAACTGGTCACTAGCATTAGTCTTATGGCAAAAAAATTCTACAAATGGCAAGACTAGACACGGCCAAATAAACCCAGTGGTTGGAAAATGAATCTAGAAATTGAAACGACCGCAAACATACATGTGAAGACACAAACCAATAATAAGAACAAGGGAGCACGTACTTTTGGTCTGAGGGGAGCCGGTAACCACCCATGTGTTGGCAACAATGGAAGCTTGAACCTTAGGATTAAGGAATTGAATAACCAAATCATCCTTGAAAATGTTAACTTCTTCTATAGCTGGGATTGTGTTAACCCCTATTCTCTTCAGGGTGCTCTGCAGCTTCTTATCGTCGCTGGTGGTTGACTTGTGTACAGCCTTCTTCTTTCTACCAAATAGTATAAACCAAATAACAATCCATTTATGCGTTCATTTTCTGATTTTTCAACATTAATGCCAACAAAATAAAATACCCATTACGTTACAATTTTCAACCACCCATTATTACTCTCATCTCTAACTTTCTTTTCCTCTTTTTTTGTTTTTCTTTTTTCTATTTTTGGGGTACAGATATAAATTTAAAAAAATTAATTTCAAAATCAAATTAAGTTACCTGCGCATCGTTCCCTTCCCGCCGGTCCGAACAGAACCGGCCATCTTCATAAGCTTCTCCCTGTTCATCTGCATACAGCACAACAGTTTCACAGATGACTAACTGAGTAAGCCAACACAGATTCCCATTAGATTTGTGTGGGCGTGTGCTCGGGAGAAAACCTTAAACCCGCTCCACCCCCCCCCCCCCCAAAAAAAAAAAAAGAAAAGAAGAAGAAAAGAAGTTTACCTTTGCGAGAGAAGAAAAAGAAGAACAATTATTGGAGGAGGAGCGGCGCTGAGAGAGGAGGAGGAGAAGAGAGGAGGACAGAGACGCTGTGAAGTTGAAACCCCTAACCTATTTCTTATTATGATTATTATTATAATATAATATAATATAATATTAATGGCTGGGCTATCTATCGGTGAAAGGCTCCCAGGGTTTTTACTTAATCCCCCCCCCCCCCCAAACCTATTTTCTATTTCTTGGAATCCCTATACTGCCCTGCCCTTTAAACACTATCTACACTCCCCACCCCACCCCCCTCAAAACCAAAACACCCCATATGTTGGCAAAATTGCCCCTCACATATTCTAAAATAGAATGAAAATACAATATGACTAACAATCATAATTAAATATAACAGAAATGATTAAAAAAAAGGGCACATTTTATAATACTTAAAAGAACAAA
>JAHLGO010021107.1:8168802-8201959 GCA_020615895.1 Ceriops decandra
TATTAATTATTGATTACTAATTTCTATTATTAATTATTTAAAAATTAATAAAATGTTTGATTAGTTTTATACTTGTTATTTTTATTTTTTAATATAATATATAATATATATATATATTTGAGATTTTTTTAATAAATGGTAATATTAATAAAAATTTAAAATAAAAGGTGCTATTTAAAAGTTGTAAAAAAAAGTTGTTTAATTTTTTAAAATTAATTTAGTTTATATAAATTACTATTAAATATTAATAAGTAAAAGGTAGATAATCATGTAACTGTAAAATGGTCTGGAATAACAATTAATTATTTGTATCGATCCTTAATTTTTTTTAATCCAAAAAATATAGATTTAAATAAAAATTTTATGAAAAATATTTAATTATATAATAAAAATAACCAAGAAAAAAAAGTTCTAATTTTCTCCTTCTTTAAAGTGAGTCTTGTACTTAGCAATAATATTTTGCTTAATATGCTAAATGCACAAAATATTGACATTATTTAGTAATACAACTTTTATTAGTTTCGTTAGTGTCAATTCTAATTCTCTATTTGTGGTCGTTGTTGTAGTTACTAAAGTTTGTTAATTTGTACCCAAAATATTGCTAAACACCTTTAGGACCCAAATATAATTAACTTCATTTTTCTTTCTTCATAGAGACGAAAACGAAGCATTGAAACACAATGCCCCCCCAATAACATCAAGTGATGACGACGGTCTTATAAGCAAAAATGCATTGCAAATGTAGCTTTTCGTTAGTTATGAAGGACGGATGGGCAAAAAACTCATACCGCCCCCCCCACACATCATATGCAAAACTA
Source organism: Ceriops decandra (assembly GCA_020615895.1). Taxonomy (NCBI): domain Eukaryota; kingdom Viridiplantae; phylum Streptophyta; class Magnoliopsida; order Malpighiales; family Rhizophoraceae; genus Ceriops; species Ceriops decandra. The sequence goes on from JAHLGO010021107.1 coordinate 8,169,621, forward strand.
TTTTCTCTAAAACTCCTTCTAACAACAATGCCTGAATCTTGTTCGATCACCTGAAAACATTAAAATTCTTGAGCTTTCGTGTTGTGTATTGTCGTTGATATTGCCCGAAGTTGAGGGGTTATCTTGCCTTGGTAAGGAAAGAATTTAATGGGGTCCTGCTCCAACTTTTTCCCATTCTTTGGTGTGTACAATGCCTCTTCTTGCTATGAAAAACGATGACAAGAGAATCCAAGAACCGCCGAGATGTTTTCTAACTCTTTTTTTTTTTTTTTTACGATCTTGAAACTTAGGACATCGATGAGTACCTCCTCGATCAGTACTTGTTGTGACATATCTATCGAGTTTTTTGAGTTTTCGATAAATGTTGCGTATCCTTGTACTAATTTTTTGCAAGCTCTCCGGGTATATTAGGGTAATATCAGAACTAGATTCTTAGATACAATTAATTTCTACGTCGAATAAGAAAAAAAAAATTTAATTATATAAAAGAAGAGTAAATTGTACCTCATAAATTACTTTTTTTTTAAAAAAAAAAAAGTAATAATTCTGTGACATTTTGCTACTAATTTTCTGGACTGCTTTACGTTGGTTTTATACGTTCAACACTTGCAAGTTTTTTATTCCCCCAAATCATCTCTTTAGCTGGCACTAAATCCATCCATAATCTGAAAATGAATGAAAAATGAACAAAAGGTGAAAATAGTAATTGACCCCCCCCGCAAGAAACAAATTCAAAAAATATCCTCTGGTTATAATTATTAAACATCAAATCATGAAATTAATAATCAAAAATATATTTTCGTAAAAACGAGGTGTAATCATATCCTTAAAGACGACAAAATATTAAAGGCAATGACAAAAAAAGAAGAAAGGGAGAAAGAACAGATTTCAATCCAAACATATATATATCAAGGCACTAGTCCATAATCGAACATCTCTAATGAAAACTGCCACAAAAATGTTTGTGATAATGTTGTAAATTTTTCATCCCGTATATATTATAAAACAAATGGAAAAAATATTTATTAATTATTTTGCCAAGTTATAATTTTTCGTTATAACAAATGAACATTATGATTTTCGGTATGAATGTGTGAGTGAATATGTCACAATTAATTGCATGCAAATTAGAAGGTCATTTATATTTTTATTTTGAAATTGTGATCATTTATTTATAATAATATTTTATTTTTTTATTACAATAATTTTGATAAACCATATAAATGAAGATTAATATGAGATTTGATGAATTGAAATTTAGATAACTAGTAAGGAATAAATGAAATTTTATTTTAAATAGTTGAATTATTATTTTGAATTCTAATTATTAAATTATTGTTGATGGAACATCTATGATTCTTGTTAATTAATTAATTTAACATTTTATTAAGTTTAAATTAAATTTATTTAATTTGATTAATATAATTATAATTATGTACTTATATTGTAATACACAATTTAAATTCATTGTTGACTTTTAAAAAATATTAATTGGTGTTTTTACTGAAATTTTCTTCTTTATTTTTTTACCAACTATTTCTCATTCCAAATTTTATTTATTTTTTATTTTTTTAATTGTACAAATAAAATATTTATATTTTATAAAATTATATTATTATTATTATTATTATTCCTTTTTTTATTTTGTGGGTGATATCATTCAAATATGCATTTTGTGGAAGAAGGAGGTGACGTGGGGTGGGGGGGACCATATAATATGGTCGTCTTGATCCAGTTATAATGTCGGAAACTTCTCTATAATATTGCATAACATTTTGGTATGAGAGCAACCTTGGCGTTACCGTTGGAATTTGGAAAGGGGAACCCCCCGCAACTCCTTCTATGCACCCTAAATACGTCTGCCTTTTTTTTTTTTTTTTGCAATAAGGGCATGAAAGAGCCGTTGCAGATTCTAAATTGAATTGCAAGAAAGACGTTAAGAATCACTTCGTTGTTATTATTATAGTAATGAACAATGGTAAAGGATAATGTAACGGCGTCGTTTTGATTTAAAAAAAAAAAAAAAACAACACATAACTCTGTCTCTGTCTCTCCAACGGCTTTATTTTTAAACTTGACCGGATCTGCATCTAAACACTCGAAGTGCTTTTCTCCCAAGTATATCCCTTCTGTCTCTGTTTGTTTGTGTTGTGCCGCATTGGGTTCGTATGTATTTCTAATTCAAATCCCACTATTCAATTCTGGGGGGGGGGGGGGGGGGGGCTCTCTCTCTTCTTCTCTCTTTCTCTGTAACTCATCAGCCCATGGGTTGTTGTTTGAGCAAGAAAGGACCTTCTCCTTTGAATGCTGCAGCAGCTTCACAGCCAGTGGATGTGCGTCCACCCAAGTCTTCTGTTAACAATCTCGGAGGGGAGAAAATGAAATTTTCATTGAAGCCCAAAGAAGCAAACGAGCAAGAACAAGGACGAGTGAAGGCTAGAGAAGAAAGCTTGGTGAAGGATGAGAGTTTTGTCATTTATAAGCCCAGGAAGAGCCGAAACTCCGATGAACGCTCCCCTCCTCCTCCTCCTCCTACTACTACTATGACTACTACTAATCCATCATTACTCGTGAATAAGAAAACTGTGCCGCCAATGGAAACAGCGCCTCCATCTGGGGTTCCTGCTAAAATGGGTGTCATCGTCAACAACATCAGCAACGCTGACGGAAAGGTAACGACGCCAAGCTGCACCAAAGAAGAGGTGGATGCCATTCTGATCCAGTGCGGTAGGCTCAGCTGCAGCAACTCTACTGGGACTCCAAAGGCGGCTTCTGGCAGAAAGTACTCCGGATCCAAGAGGAGGAGCTTCGATTTCGATAACAATGGTGCTGACGCTGATGCTCAGTATAAAGACGATGAAGACAATGAGGAGACTGTTGTTGCAGACACAAGGCGGCAGCATGGCCAACGACATCGCCACCGATGTCAATCTCCCTCTGCTTCCTCTTCTCAGGGACGGAGGAGGACGCCCAGCAGAGAAAGGGACCAGGGCCGCACTAGCAGTGAGAGACGACTGAGTCGATCTCCCGCTAGAAAAAGATCTGAAGCCACCCCAAATGCTAATCACCCTGTTGCTGATAGCAGGCACCGGCCTGCAAAGATGCTCTCTGTCCCTGCTTCCCTGGCGATGGATGAAACCAACAATGCTGTGGAAAACCGAACCCAGATCGGATCTGCAATCAGACGCGTCTCCGTGAAGAGATCTAGCAGTCCTGTTACTGTTAATGTTGGCGAGGCAGCTGCAGCAGTTGTGGGCCCCAGGGTCGCTGCATCGCCCCGTTCTCGTTCTCCGGCAAGAGCAAATTCTAAGCGCTGTAACGACAACAATCAGCAGCTGCGGCAGCCATCGTTTAGCCGCAGCTCTTCTAGGAAAGCAAAGCAATCACCTTACAGGAGAAACCCTTTCACAGAAATTGACCAAAACTCTTTGCCATACTCACAAACGGCCGCCAGCAAGGTCACATGCGTCGACAATAGCGGTGGTAGAGTACAACCCAAAAACAAAGAAATTGAAGAACACGTTGCAGTGAAGGAATCCAACAGTGCTCTTGATCAGGTACTGCTCAACTTTGCTCCCAGTGTTACCAAAATATGACAAAACATTGGTCACTGCCGTACATTCCAAAATGGTTAATCAAGCTGCAAATAAATATTTATTGCTCTCAAATGTTCTGCCATTTATTTCTAAGGAACCTAGTCATCAAACTGGAAGTATAATTTTGATGTTTGTCCTGAAAGAATTCAATTTGCAATCCTCGATGCAATTATCCTTTTGCAGGCTCCAATGCAGAAGTCAAACATTGAGACAACCAGTGGGATTCCTTCTGTCCAGGGGACTCATAGCAAGGGCTGCAACAAGGGCCCAGAAGAGCAGCATCAAAATGTGGAAGAGGCTAAAGGACAGACACGTCTAACTGGCAATATTGTCACAACCACGGCCATTCCTTCTGGCGTTGATAGCCTAAATCCCCACGCCCTAACAAGAAGCAGGTCTGCCAGGAGATCTCGTGACCTAGACCTTAATCCTGAGAGTTTTTTTAATCCCAAGCCATCATCATATACTACACTTTTGCTCGAAGACATCCAGAATTTCCACCAAAAGAACGCCACCCCTTCTTTCTCAGTTCCGCCTTGTGTCAGCAAGGCCTGTTCCATTGTTGAAGCAGTTGCTGACCTCAATTCCACTACGAGCTCCAACCTTTCTAGTGCATTTTCCAATGGTAGGAGAAGCATCCTCCCTACAATGGCCGCAGCTGCTAATCTTGAACCTTCCCAGGCCAGAGAACCTTTCCTAGAATCTGAAATACCGCCAAGGGATGATCTCACGGAGCCAAGCTTTCATAAGTACATCACAGTGAGGAGGGGTGGGACGTTATGCGGGGATGATATGGAAGAACAAGAATCTTCAGGTAGCAATAGCTTTGTAGACGGCTGCCAGCAGCATTTGGGACCTTCTGCCTCTTCATGGGAACCCAACTCAGCAGATTCAACCGATCATTGGGCTTCAAGATCAAAACAACAACAAAGTCGATGACGAGAAAGGTTGGATTAGGATTTCTAAAGCATGCATCATCTGAACCAGGCCATGGTATGGAAGAGGCCAGGAGGGGGGAAGGGTTTCAGCGGGTAAAGAACCGGAATTGGTGGCAGAAAAGATGGCACTGCGGGAAATCTCCATGCGCAACCCCCTGTGATTGCAGCAGCTACTGCTTGCTTCAACGTGAGTCTATGAATTTCCCATCAGATTGTGTTAGTTTGCCGTTTGCGCCACCACTCAGTTGTGTTTTTCCAGTCACAAACATTTGCGCTTGTTGGAAGTTGCTAACTTTTCAACCATATTCTTTTTAATGTTTAAGAACTATGGTCATTCCACTTCTACGCGGATTTTTCCACTTCTATGTATGTCAGAAAATGTTATGACTAAATTTAAATGTACATAAAGCAAGATCCTAACATAAAGCAAAATATATTTTAAATGTAATCTAAAAAACTCAAAAGCCATGTATGCATCCAAAAAAGGCAAACAAAAACAAAAATCACATCCATGTTTTTTTAGGGGCTTGAGTGGTTAAATTACACAATAATAGGCTTTTTATATTTCATGCGAAAGAAATGGAGTACGAATTCTCGTTAAAGATTTGGTCTACGTTACCGAGATCCGAAATGCTAGCCTATTATTTAATTTAGTTTTCTTTTTTATTCATATATACAATTATATATATATACTTATCGATTAAAATAATATAATATAATATAGTCAGATGTTTGGATATGCTCTATAAAACATGTACTTTGGCTGATGGGTCTCAACCTTAAATTCAAAAAGAATCTTTGTATAATGGTTTTGATTAAGAATAAAACTAACTTTATAATATAACTTGCGATGCTACCATCTTGATTAAAAAAAAAAATATGACTTTAATTATATAGTAACATAATGAGAGCATGTAATTTGTCCAATAGTCTATATGATTTTTTTTTTTCAATTTCGTTTTTGAATTCAAGAATTTTTTTACAAAGTTATGCCACATTATTACACAATGTTTAATTATTTCACTATCAAAAAATTTCTTAATAATAATAATAATAATAATAATAATAAATGCTTGATAAAAGTACTAACTTATAGTTAATATATAAGTCTACCAATAGTATATTTTTTAACGAAATACATGAGTAGGTAGATGACTCTGTGAGAAAAATTGATAAATTACATTAGAGGATGGAAAAGAAGCTCATGAATGAATACTAAGGCTGCTAATCTACAAACTTGTCAGGAGCACTATCAATTTCATAATGCCTAAGAGGAAGTCTTTGTAACTTATTTATCATGATGGTCTCATATTTCTTAAAAGTCTCTTGCAATCATTTCCGCTAATACTACTATTAACAAAATATCTATAATATTAAGTAAAAATGAATTTTGCTCATTATCAATAAGATATATTTTTGGTGAATTAGGATGATCTTCTTTTTTTGTCTTGAAAATTCAACTCGAAGATTTGAAAAGTAATATTTTAGATCACAAATTTTTTCATGTTCATTGTTGTACCTACATTTTATATCTCATTTTAAATGAGGAATTAGTTGAGAAAAAAAAAAAAAGCATAATGAAGATTACAAATACAGTAAGATATGTTTGATCATCTTTTATAAGGTTTAAGAATTTTTAGATATCTATGCAATATGAAGAAATTAAAAACAAGAGCTTACTATACCTAATTATGGAAACTAAGTCAAATTTCACCTTTATGATGTTAAAGGTAGCAAGAAAGTTGACAAAAAAAATTTGATCGAATAGAAGAAAAGGATAGAAAATTCTTTGAAAAGTTCCTATATGGCTTAGGTTTGCCTTATTACATCTTATAGTTCCTTTTTATTAGCCCACTTTTTTTTTTTTTTTTTTGATCTCTTTCATTTTAGTTTCTAAGTTTTAAATGTAATTTAATTCTTACTTTAGTTTTAAACAATATCATTGTAACTGAAATCCTAACTAAAACTGTTAACTTTTAAAAGGTAATTCAAATTATTTGAATTAGATCAAATTTTATCACCAAGTTCAAATGCAAAACTCAATAATTATTTAATTGTTGCCATTTTGATTAATAATGTAAATGAAATGGCCAAAAAAAAAAAAATCTAAATCTAGATCGAAAAATATGATGAGAAATATTTTTTCAATCCTATCCATCAACAGTTGAACATGTTCTATTAACCTTTGTCTTAACAACCTTGGACACAAGCTGTTATTGCATGATAAATATCTTTGAAACAATTTGTTTCAGAACGAGTCAGAATAAGGAATTTCTGGTATATCTTGACAATTGGGTCTAGAGTGACACTTCGACTATAAAAAACGGTCTGCGAAAGTAGTGAGGGGTTATACACTTTCATAACTAAATGATAATGACCAAAACTAATGCTGGAGAGAGATAGTGATCAAGGTAAGCGTGTTCCTTAATTGAAGTAAGGGAGTTGAGTGAATCTTGATTGATCTAAACTTCAAGAGAATATATAGGCAGTTTAATTAAAAAAAAAAATAATTAAACTTCCTTATTTATTTATTTATTTGTTTGTTTACTTCGTAGCATTGACGATAAATTTTTTTTATAGGTTTAACATTCATAATCATAGTCAGTTCAAATCAAATTTTCTATAAGAATCAGAAAATATTTTATAAAACTTTCTTTAAAAAATGTGTGGTCCAATTTAAAATCCTAACTAAAATTGAACTCAAATGGAAACGAGATAGAGACCAAAACTGATATAGGACCAAAACCAAAAACAAATCAAGGACAACCGATTCGATCCTAGATTATCTTAACAACGGACTTGAAATCGGAATCAAACCTGTCTGTGGTGAGGTTGGTCTAATAGTCATATCCAAATGAGAATTAAATTCCAAATTCACCATTGTCTTGGAATTTTCTTTTCTTTTTGATATAAATTTTGGATTGGATTTAATTTGCTAAGATATAATATAAAAATCCTGCTACCATTATACACGATGGATTGAGAGAATCTGTCGTGAAGAGTTATTCTCTACCTTTTTGAAATGCAGTGGACAGAGCTCATGCTACGTAAGAGCCAATGTATGCATGTTGCAGTATTTTACCGGACGAGTGAGCCATGCCATGATTGCGTAATGCTTTAGAGAAAGCATATTAAGCTAGAGTGAACAGAGCCGATTACTTTGAACAAATTTGTAACCATTATTTACAAATAAGAAGATTGATCAAAATAAAGAGCTTTGCGTAATAGTGGAGCATACATAATATGTACCAATCAAAGAAAAGGACAGAGAAAACCCATTATTATAGATGGTTAAGCTCGCAAAAAGAGTTTCAAAACTCCCTTACCATTTTATTTTAACATCTAAGTCCGGATTAATTAAACCTTAAAGACGAGACAAAGCCAAAATCTGTTCATGAGGGTGAGTCTCATATCCTGCAGGTACCCTCTTTCCTTTAACGTTATTGGCTTGGACAAGCTTGCCAGTATTATTCTTGCTTGGAAGATTCCCATCAGAAACAGCAAAATTCTGTGCCAAAGCCCTCAACTGGACCTTCTGAATCTTCCCAGTTGAAGACTTGGGTAACTCGGGCAAGAAGTGAACCTTCTTTGGCACCATAAAATGAGGAAGGTTTTTCCGGCAGTAGGCAATAATGTCAGCTTCTTTAACGTCGGCCATTGGTTTCTCATTTGATGAGTTACTTTTAAGTGCAAGAAAAGCACAAGGACTCTCACCCCAGTGAGGGTGAGGCATTGCCACCACGGCCGCTTCCAGTACTCTTGGATGCCTGTAAAGTATTGACTCCAATTCTACACTGCTGATGTTTTCACCACCAGAAATGATCACATCTTTTGATCTGTCCTTTATCTCTAAGTAGCCATCAGGATGTATTACCCCAACGTCCCCAGTGGCAAACCATCCATTGTTGAAAGCCTTTCTGGTAGCTTCAGGATCCTTGAAGTATCCTTTCATAATGCTGCTTCCTCTCAGGACAATCTCCCCCATTGTCCTGCCGTCCCGGGGCACGCTAGTCATCGTTCCGAGATCCTTGACATCCACATCAGCAAGCGTCAGGATGCTGACGCCTTGCCTTGCCTTGAGTTTCGCTTGTTCCTCTCGTGGAAGCTGGTTCCATTGGGCCTGCCACTCGCACACAAGTGCTGGTCCGGTGGCCTCCGTGAGGCCATAAGCATGAGTGACATGGAATCCAAGCAGCTCCATTTTCTCCAGCAGAGCAGCCGGCGGAGGTGCTCCACCTGTGAGTACCTGAACAGGATAATTGATCTGACGAACCTCATGAGGCTTGCCCTCAATGAGGATGCTGAAAACAATAGGCGCGCAGCACATATGGGTCACCTTGTGCATCGAAATGTTTCGGTACATGTCGTTGGCGGTGGTGTTGCGTATGCAGACATTGGTTCCACCGCGAGCAGCAACACCCCAGGTGAAGGTCCAGCCGTTGCAGTGGAACATTGGGAGGGACCACAGGTAAACTGGTTGGCTTCCCATTTCCCAGCCAGTAATAAGGCTGAGGGTGCTAAGGTAGGCAGCTCTATGGCTGTAAACAACTCCTTTGGGCTCTGAGGTTGTTCCAGACGTATAGTTTAAGGTTATGGGATCCCATTCGTCTTCAATCTCACTAGGAACAAACCCCGGATTTCCCTTAAGGACGAGTTGCTCATACTCCAATTGCAAGTCGCCGAGCATGCGGACTTGGCCGGTAGGGGTGTCAATGTCATCAATGACAATGACCAAAGGGATGCGGGCAGATTCAGATTGGCCACCCACAAGAATCAGGAAGGCCTCGGTTGCCAGGTGAACGAACTGGTAGTCCACAAAGAAAACCTTGGCATCAGAGTGCCTGAGAATGGTGGCTATGTTCTTGGCATCAAGCCTTGTGTTGATGGGGTTCAGGACAGCCCCTGCCATGGGCACAGCAAAGTGCATCTCGTACATAGCAGGAATATTTGGAGCCAGCACCGACACCTGTGGGCACAATATAACCAAATTAACTCGTGGGAAATGTTTTATATATCACCGTCAGGAAATGATCTCGATTCATATATTTAAATACAAGATAGTAGAATGATGATGATGGGATGAACTTACAACATCGTTCTTGACAATGTTTAGGGAACGCAGAGAAGAAGCAAGGCGACAGCAGCGCTCATAAGTCTGCCTCCATGTGAAACGAGTGCCTTCATATATGACAGAGGTACGATCGGCATAAAAAGCAGCAGCTCTCTTTAAAAACGTTAGGGGGGTGAGAGGAACATAATTTGCATCGCATTTTGGTAACATTTCCATCTCACTCGAAAGCATTTCTAGCTAAGATTTGAGACTTGAGAGGACAGACAGAGAGAGATGCTTTGAAGTTGGTGGCTTTTGTGGTTTGCTTGTCTGCGAAGCTCGTTGCAGGGGTGGGGGAGGTGGGGGTTTATATAGGCACAGATCTCATGAGATTACGACAAAATAGAGGTATAGATATTCGAAATTTCTTTTGAATACCGTCGGTTTGGTCCAGTAAGCTCCTCCTTCATTTTCCGTAAAATTTAATAATTATTTATTAAAATTTTGTTATCGTAAATTAAAATTTTTAAATATATTTGTGAACGTATCTCTACAAGAATTCGAGCACAAGTTAATTGAAAAAATGCTAGATAAAAGAAAAAAAACTACCACCTCTCTGGTAGTCTGCCCCGTTTATTAGAAACTGCCGGGACAATACACTATAATTTGAACATAGAAATTGACTCAAAATTCTTCTTTCTTTCGGCTTTCACATTTTCACCACTCGGTCAGCCTGACTTTTTCGCCCACCTACCTACAGCATGTTTTCCTACGCATCTGCCCATATTCCACGGACAAGTAGAGAGAAATTATTACAAAACTTCCGCCAATATTCCAAGCGTCTTTCAAGAAACTCTTGAACTGTTCATTCATGGTCAACCCAACTCTTTAACTCGTTCAAAAAGAAAATGTCTGTGTAGACCATAGCAACTTAGGTTGACAGAGGCTAGACAATGGTATGCTGGGGGTGGGTGACTCGAAACAATGGATGAAATTCACTTGAAATTTACAGGAGGAAGAGAAAATTTCCTGTCGAGAATAGCCCGTGAGACATGACAACGAGGACAAAGCACATCTTCTCGGTCACATAACGTAAAGGTACTCGTGGAAAGTTTTTTTCTTTTTAAGCCAACTAAAATACTTTTTTTTTTTCGTGATTATTTGTGGCCATTATCTTCGCAGTCACTTAGATTTGTTTTTTATTTATTTATTAATTTTTATTTTTAAAGTGTGTTCCCATGGTAATAAAACTGAGAGGACGTATAAGGGGCCGAAGCGCGGGGGTGGGGTCCCGATCAAGAGACAGTGAGCATGCAAGGAAGCGTGCTTTTGTCTTCGACTATAAGAAAACAGTGTCGTGTCCTTTGCCGCAGTGGTTGTCTCGACCAAAAAGAAGGCGACGTGAAGTTACAACCCAATGACAAAGAAAACTAACATATTATGACAATGAAATATTTATTATCTTCCTCTCCCGAAAATACGTAATAACCACGACGTGCTTTCTCATATATATATGTGTGCGTGTGTGTGTGTTATTTTAATAATATTACTCTATTCATTTTTATAAAATATAAAAATATCAATTATTTTCTCAAAATGAAGATTAACCTGCTTACTAATCTAATCTGACTGTCAATTTAACAATCAAGTCATTTTAAACTGGATTAGGATTCGGTTTGAGTTTAAAACCTATATAGGGCATAGCAGAAACTATGGCATAGAAGGCAAATAATAAATGTTCAAAAAAAAAAAAAAAAGTAACCGCTACACCTAACGTTAGCTTGGAGTTTAGCGGGGGCAAGAAGGACAATAATTAGCCTCCTCCTCCTTTTTTCTTTTTTTTTTTAAAAAAAAAATAAAATAAATTCATTAGATATCGTTCAAAGGGAAATATGGCCATAAATGAATGGGTAGACAAAAAGCCCCTTGTAAATGATACGATGAATTTATAAAGTCTACCATCTTCAAGTTTTTCTGAGTTTTACTTTTGTTTGTGGGCCAATCCATGGGGACATTTATACAAATGAAAGTATCGAAGATTAAACCAATTTACTGATTTCTGCTGTTGAATCCGACAAAGGATCAAAGAATTGGGTGGGTATCATAGTGCATGGAAAACACCTTCTTTCCAAGTCAAGGTTTGAAGAGAACTTTCTTGTTGGAAGTCCAAGGGGAAAAATGGAACCACCAAGTTTATTCCCTCCCAATAATGTAGCTGTGGGATCTCTGATACGCGAGAGCCTTTTTCTTTTTTTTTTTTACAGGCATAAAAGATTGCCCTGATGACACAAGTAGTTGAGGTGTTGCTGTCGTGACCATTTATTGGACTTTCGGCCATTCCTACCTTCAACAGTAATTATGACAAATGATAACCCTTTAGTTAAGTGCATAATATACATATCAAATCTAATTTATAATACTGACTAAAGACCGATATTTATTACTCAATTTTTTCTTTTTTGTTTTTTTTTTTTCCTCTTAAGTCGGGTTGGTCTGTCTGTCTACGATAGATAGATTTTGACCCGTTACAATCAAAAGGGGAAGTTATAAAGTACGAATATGAGAGAAGTGGGAGGATGTTTCCACGTAGAAATCAAACTAACGTGTTAAGTATGTGAGAATGAAAGAAATATCGACAAACGAATTTTCCTCGTGTTTTGCCTCCAACTTTCTTCACAAAAATGGTTAACCGAAGAAAAGTTCTCCCCCTCAATTCCCTTGCGTAGGGGACTCCTGGTCCACGGGAAAAACACGTTATTTGTTTTTGTTTTTTTTTTTTTTTGTGTGTGATACCGCCTACAGAGTAAGAAGAATAGAATTATGTTACGGATTTAGGTTTGTCTTCTTAAGTTCTATGTGAAAACGAATTGTACGTTAAAAAGAAGAAGTGTTCTTTTGCAAGTTGAATTTCTTAAGCAAAATACTTATGTACCTTAGGGCACCAATTAGACTAGGGTCCAATAGATTTAGTTTGTCAATATTTATGTACGACAATTAGAATACGAAAAATTGACAATTATCAACCCATTTGTTTTTTCTCTCTCTCTCTCTCTCTCTCTCACTCTGTCTCTCTCTGGAAAATTTAAAGAACACAAAAAAAAGCATCAATTGAAAAAGGCAAAAACTCTCGAATTGAATCGTACTACGTCGTTCTACCGCACCGGCCACTCCCTTGTAAAACATTTAGTGCGTGCATATGTGTGTGTGTGTGTGTAGTCACGGTGTACCAAAATTTTGGACCTTTGACTGTTGAAGGTATGGACGCATAAGTTCTTGGACAAAGGGGACAAAAAGCGGGCGGCTGAACAAAAATGCAACGGGAGGAGCAAAAATGTGAAGTGAATGTAAACATCTATTTTTGCTCCGTTTGAGACCTTTTATTTATTTATTTATTTATTTTGGTGGGGAACGGGGCAAATAAACATATATTCTTGCTTATATTATATGCAATGAGGCAATTGGCATAATCTTTTTTTTTTTTTTTTTTTTTTTTTGGGGTGTGTCCAACCACCCCCCCCCCCCCCTCCACCTCCCCGCCGGGGGGGGGGGGGGGGGGGGGGGAAATCCCACGAAATGGGGGGTCTGTCTGTGAACTTGGGATATTAAAAATTAGAATTGCTTGTGGCTAATACTGCCTCCACCGAATATGAAGAGCAGCCACAAAAGGTCTTTAAAAGCCTGGATTTTTAACAAACATCGTAATGTCTTATCGTATGGTTTAAAACAGATAGGAGGAGTCAGCCATTCTGAGTCAATCACACGTCCACCTTCGTGGTTCTCTCAATTTATGCCTTCCCCCACTTTGCCTAGTGGGGGGACCAAACCAACCGGGAGCAAAAGTGCCGTGGCTGGCTGTCAATTTTTCATTGTGACTGTTCTTTTTTTGTTTTTGGTGTTTGACGTGAGACACATGTGGTTTTCAATTTAATAAATCAACCCGAAATTAAATTAATGACAACGACCGTCCAACCCCACACAAACACACACAAACAAAAAAAATAAAAAAAAGACTAAAAAATGCCTGCTAATCCTGGCTTCGGAGTTTGGACTTTGGACTTTGGTTAGAATGGAAAGGCCGCCAATGCGAATGCGTGGAGATTTGGCCAACGCGCGCATTGGCCAAGGACTTGGTTGTTCTGAACAAATGGTGATCGATATTATTTAAACGAGTCTGCATTGTTTAATTTTATTAATTATATATTTAAGAAATATAATGAATAAATATAATTTTATTTATGTGAATTTATATTTCATCCTTGAATTTGATATTTATTATGGTCTGACTATTGTTTTTCTTTTCAAATAGTATGATCATATTTCTTACCATCATCCCCAAAAAGTTTATGGAATATTTTTGATAAATACAAATATAATAGATTCAAGTAAATATAAAAAAAAATTTCACATCACATTTATATATTTTTTTAATATTATGTATGTATATATTAAAAAAAAAACCTCTTGGGGTCCGCTGAAGTCTTCTAAATTTGTATCCATGTAATCCGACTCAGTCTATTTCATAATTAATAGGTACACAACCCCCCACTTCCATAAATTAATTGAACGGTAAGTCCAGGCGTTATGGCTTGACCACAACCTGGCGGGAATCTCGGCCCCTCCTGGCCCTCTTTGCCTGGTGGAGTCGGTAAAACGGACGAGTTGAAGTCGGATTTGATTCGGATCCCTTTAGACTTCCTTGAGTTCTGATTTATTGAAATTTCAATATCCTATATTCAAATTTATTAAATTTTGAGTTCATGAAATTTTTAGACCCATCAAGCTTAATTTCACATATTTCAAATACATTAAATATTATATTTTTTTAATTTTCAAAATTTTACTCATTTACATTTAAATTTCTTAGATTTAAATTATTCATGTGTCCAATTAACCTAATTTTAAATTGATCGAATTTTCAAACATTTTGAATTATTCAAATTTTAAGCACAGGCGTGTCAAACACCATGTTTTTACACGATTGATTGAATGTAGACAAAGGTTTTCCGCACTCAGACTTTTGAAAATTAAAATATGCTTCGTTTTATCTTCGACTTCCTTCCCGCAAGCACTTAATGTGCGCAATCACTAACATGACTACGAGTAAATGAGATAAACGTCATTCCACAAACCTCTTGAATTTTCAACTTTCATGTGCTTGTGAAATCGACCAATTTGTCAATAGCTGAAAGTACATGATGATTTAGATAAAATAAAAAATAAAAAATAAAACGAAAATTCGTCTTCTCACCAATATTTAGTTGTCGATTATGATAAGCCTGTTGGCTAGATAGCGCATGGTGAATGGTAATGGCTGAATTTATTTAATAAAAAAAAAAATCTTAATACAGGTGGTTAATGTTAATGCAGGACACAAACGCTAAATGAACAAGACACATCTTCTGCTTTAATTTACATTTTTAATAAGTTAAAAAATGTCACTAAAGGAAAACTGTAGGGCATCTACAATAAAAAAATAAAATAAAATAAAGTAACGTAGATCTCAAGTAACGACGTCAAAATGACTTACAATGCCGCCCCAGTGATTTTCGAACAATGTCCTAGTCAAGGTGTATCTTTCAATCAGCTCCAAAATTATGGTATTTTGGTCCCGTTTTGGATTTGGATATCTCTGGACCTTTCTCATAGATAGAGGCCTTTCATTAAAAGTGTGATAGCATTCAGAAACTTGAATCCTCATTGGTTCATAGCACTTCCGGGACTCGCCGAATTGAGGAAGCAGTTACAGGATTTGATCGATTCGGGTTACATTCGACCATCGAAAGTCCCATTCGGTGCCCCAGTCCTCTTTCAGAAGGAGGACGGATCACAAGTTAGACCAGTGCAACCAGGAAAACAAGACTGAAGACTGACGATTTTTAGACCAGTTTTATTTCTTAAAAAATTTGAAGGGCAAAGGAGAAATAGGGAACTACAACAAAAGGGAAGGTCTAAAGGAAAAAGTCTAATTACCCCATTCCAACATAAAATTTGTGATCTGATCCATGCCACGCATTCTACTAGTGCATCTATTAAAAGTACAAAAACAAGAAGCACGCTTAACAATACCGTTGAAAATTTCCTAGGTTGGCGGAGAGTCCAAATGAAGTCTCGTCTTCACTTCATCATGAAGAGCTTGGAGATTCTCGAATTCTTCTGTGCCTGAGAAGCTCTCAGCCTGGTATACCATGGACAAATTTCATTACTTAGATTAGTGAAAAAATGTAACTGAAGAACCAGCATTGGTGAAGCTAGACTTTGCCAAAATATTGATGGTCAACAAACTGAAAAAGACTATTTCCAAGTTAATTTCTATGTTGAGCATCTTGCCTGTTTAACTACATTTCGCAGGTGCATCTCAGCTGCGGAGAGTTCGCGCTGGCTACCGGTTGAAGAGGAAATTTCCAAATACACCTTACACAATTCCAACGAGGCATGTGCAAACTTTTTGAATCGCTCCCTATCATTCCACAAGCCAGAACCCTGAGAGGGCATCATGAAATGAAGGTTATAGAACCAAAAAAAAAAAAAAGAAAAGAAAAAAAAATCCCCACTTGTAGCTTCCCAAACTAAAATTACTTGTGGAGTAGAGGAAAGGAATTTGCAAAAAAGGAAAAAGCAAATACCAGAAACAGAAAAAGAAAATGGCCAGAGCAAAGAATTAACAGCATATGCACAATATCAATCGCTAGAATTATGAAATAATTTCCAAGATTTTGCCATATCAAATCCCAGTGAAGCGCAATTTAAATGTTAGGAAATCAGTGGCTGTTCAGAAAAGGTTCCTGAGCTCACTGAAAATGTGAATGTGCATTAAAATGGAACAAATATGTAAGCTTCGTGTTTGAAAAATTCAAAAGCCAATCAGAAACCATAGGGTGGCCATTAACTCCATTGTAATATTTGAAATATACAAAGTATCATTCCAATCAAAAGATAGCCTTCATAATCACACAGGGATTTGAGCATCATGGTGTGATTGGAGACTTGGGTGATTAAGGTAGTTGATGCTAAATCTTCTGGCAGTTATGCTCTGCTTCACTAGAGAACGGGAACAATGTTGGGCACGGGCTATTATTCTCTTCATTTATGAAACATTAAATTTCTTAGTAATCCTACTTGAAATATGTGCTAAAATTTATTTCTTGTGATGTATGTAACAACAATATTTCTACTGATTTCTTAGCCAGGGTTTAGCTAGAGAATGAGACAGTTGTCTGGCAATGAGAATCGAGAGGACTACATGTTAAAAGATTACGCCCTTACTTGAAAAGCATTAAATGTTTTAAGGAATTGGATTTGCATCTAACATTTTAAAATTTTAAAGAGTTGTTTTTGGTAGCTTATGCTTTTGGATTGGTCATAAGATTTCACATCAAATATTCAAATGTCTGTGTGCACAAACAAGTGCTACATTTACTGTTTTGTAAACTACATGAAATTCTCACACCAGATTAATTGGCGAAAGATGTGTCCAATATCAAGCAGAAAATTAATGAGGTTAACAGATCTGCTATTTGGAGACCTCACAAGCTTTAGCAAACGATATTTATAACTGTTTTTTGTCACATCCTCTTAAGATATGCTAATCCAAAAACAATTCATCTTAAACTCTCAAAGTAACAATTGTATAACAGAGAATATTTACTAAATACCTGATATGATCTAACTTGTTTGAGAAGGGCTTCAGAGCACATAGCCAAATCTCCTCTAATTTTATGCCATCTTGCAAATAGGCCCCATATATCTGCTCTACTCTCAATTCTGACTATCTGCATCAGCATCAGACACTTGTTTAGGACTTGCCACTGTGTCACTCAGAAAAAAATGTTCAATCACTTGACCAACACAAACAGAGCTGACTTTCACGACATTTCCAAGTTGGTCAACTTGCAAAAATGTTATAATCAAAGCATGGATTCTTCTGGCTCAGCCACCAGCTTGGCCAAGTCTGCCAAAACCATGACTAATAACAGTGGGAATATGATAGATGAAAACTCAAAAGCTTATCATTCCCCATGAAAAGTGTAGCCTTCTCTCTCTTTTTCCCCCTTGGACATTTCTTGTATGCTTACCCTAGTTTTCCCTAAGTTCCTCCCATTCTTCCCTCTTCCTTGGTAGACCTCTCATCCAACCTATGGTCCTACGGTAGAGCATTTGCTTGGTAGAAGCTTGGCGCCCAAAAGACTAAGTTGTTCTCAAAAAGTGACTAAGATCTTACTTGGAATCACACATATAAAAACAAATGTCCATATGCTTGGATCAATTCTAACAGATGGGAAAAGAGGAACAATCTTAAAGGGGGAAAATATCTACAAACCTGCTGCAGAATTTTTCCCAGCAACTCTATCAACTGCTCAGTTGCCCTTGGCCTTCCACATTTTGATTCTGACTCATCTATAGAACCATTATGATTAACATCCACAGAACCAGAACGACAATAATCAGTCCCTGCAAGGCATATAAAATCTCTACTTGAAGCCAGTGCCTCAATTTCTTGCATTATTCTCTCCAACAATGCAACATCAATTCTTTTGCTGTTACTCAACTGCAAAACCATCTTCACTGCTTCCAGAGCCTGCCAATAGAAAATAAAATTAGAAAAATGCACCATCATGTTTTACAATGGTATTAGTCTCATCAAAGATAACCTGTTGTTGCAACATGTTTCAGTCAATTCTCCTTAAATCATCAATGCATAGATGCTCAAGCGGAGAGAAAAACAATGAAGCAGTACTGGAATGAGACTGCAAACAACAGTCTCTGAGCAAAAGGTTAAGGCAATTGGTGAGAATAGGACTAATAGACATACTGGCTTCAACACAAATTAGAGAATTTGTTTCATTAAGTGTTGTAAATATAGTAGGTCAATATATTATTATGTATACATGGCAAGTAAATATAATTACTTTGATATAGAGACAATCATAAATTGATTATAGGACTTGATTTTAGGAGCAAATTGATCTTTTACTTATATATATATATTAGCATCTTGTTCTATGAACAAATAATAAGAAAAGGAGTTTTTTCTTCTACATGGTATCAAAGCTTGGTCCAAAGAAATTTCCTTAGAAAGAGAAAAGTCTCACAAGAGAGAGAAACCCTAACCACGTTACAGAAACAATATTTTGCGACTCTTCTTTATTTTCTCTAGTTTAATTCATTAGTTGTGCAGTCTTATTAAGCTTTTTTTTGTGTTGCTTATTTTATTTATAATAATTAACAATAAAATGGCTAAAAGCACAGATGTGAAAGCTATGATTTTAGATGTTCTTATGATAACAAAAACTACAGAATACAAGTTTAATAGCAGCAACTATTTAGAATAGAGCAAAACAGTACAAGTATATCTCCATAGTGTTGATTAGGATGATCATCTTACTAACAAGCCACCATCTGACCTTAAAAGAAAAAAAGTTTAGTTAAGAGAAGATGCCGGATATTTTTACATATTTGTAGTTCTATTGATGCTATGATAATTGGATTGGTTAATCATTGTAGGTTGGTTAAAAAACTTATGGACTATTTGGCTTTTTATATTTTGGCAAGAATGACCTACCTCATATGTATGATATTTGCAAGCAATTTTATTGTGCAGAGAAACAGGTCTCTTACTAAATATTTTATGGATTTTAAACAAGTGTATGAGGAGCTGAATGCTCTTTTTCCTTTTAGTCAACAATCTCAATGTGACTAAAAAACTATTATGAGTTTCCTTGCAAGGCTACCCCCTGAATTTGATGCTGCTTGAACACAAATTCTTTCCAGCTTGAAGAATACTTCTTTTCATGACATCTTTACTCAATTGAAATGTGTAGAGGAATTTCAAGCTCTTCCTCCTAATACTATTAATGTCCTTATGAGTCAAGGTCCTTGGAATGAGATTAGTCACAGTAGTCATGGTGGTAAGGATGGTTGAGGTGGCAGTGGTTATGGACTTGGTTGGAATCGTGGTCATGGAAAAAAAGATCAAACTAAACCAACCTGTTACAATTGTGGTGAATTGGGTCATACAAGATGTAATTGTTGGAAACTTCATGACAAACCTCAATAGCAATCTCATGTCATTAATATTGCAACCCAAGAGAGTGATCATGTTGCTACTGCATCTTCGTCCACTAATAAGTCTATGCTTATTTTTGCTAATAAGTTTGCTTGCTTTAGTTAGTACCAAGCCTCGCAACAATCCTCTACTTATAGTCCAGTCACTAGTGATCAGTCAAATAACCCAATTATATGTCATGTCACCCTCTCAAAAATGGGTCATTGACTCAAGTGCAACAAATCATATGATAGTTAACATAGATAATCTTTCGTCTTTTACCCCTCATAAAAATTGTGTTAATTTAGCTAATGGATCAACCGCTTCTATTGTGGGTTTTGGAACTGTTGTTCCTATGTCAAACCTTCCATTGTCATCTGTCTTGTGTCTACCTGATTTTTGTTCAATTTAATCTTTACCAGTCAAATTACATGAACTTTAAATTGTTTGGTCTCATTTTTTCACAATTACTGTCTTTTAGGATCTTATGACAGAACAAATTATTGGTAGAGGATGTGAGTCTAGAGGTCTATATGTTTTGGAAACCACAACCTCGGTGGTGCCAAAACCCATTGCTTACTTAAGTGTTCTAACCCCTCTTAAGCTTCACCATCTATAGGAGCACCCTTCTTGTCTGTTTTGAAGAAATTATTTCCTAGTCTACAATATTTGTCATCTTTAGATTGTGAATCCTGTTGGTTTACAAATGTCATCGTATATCTTATTTACCTAGGGTTAGTAAACGAATTATGTACCCTTTAAATTGCTACATTCTGATGTTTGAGGTCCATGTTTAGTTGTGTATAAACTCGATTTTGATATTTTGTTACCTTTATCGATGATTATTCTTAAATTACTTTGTTATATTTAATGAAAATTGTTCACAACTAAACATATTGCAAAAAGGGTGATAATTGCAATGAATAATTCTCTAAACCTTTTAACTCTTTGTGTGTCCCAAAATGAAATACTTCATCAATCTTCATGTGTTAACATCAGACTCAAAATAGTATTGCAAAAAGAAAAAATAAGACATTTACTAGAAATTGCCAAAGCACTTCTTTTTCAAATGAAGGTTCCTAAACAATTTTAAGCTAATACTGTTTCCACAATATGTTTCTTAATTAATTGTTCACCATCATCAATTCTCAAGGTAATATTCCTTACTCTATTTTATTTTTCTCTTATTCATTGTTTCTAATTAAACCATGTATTTTTGGTTACACTTGTTTTATTTGTGATGTTCATTCACATATGTTTAAATTAGATCCCAAATCCCTCTAAGTGTCTTTTTAGGGTATTCTTGTCTTCAAAAATAGTATAAGTGTTACTTTCCTAAATTGAGTCGTTATTTGACCTCTGCTGATATTATAATTTTTAAAACTATTCTATTTTTTTATAACTCTTATATCTATAGTAGTAAGGGGAGGAAGATAATCTTTTTTTTTACAATGTAACTGCTACTATTGGCTCAACTAAACCCACTAAACCACATACTACTCAAGCATATTCTTATTGTGTTCCATATCATGATTCACATTATCCACTAGCTTCCCTATCTACAAATCCTAGTCTCGATCTTCCTATTGCTCTTCAAGAAGGTATAGGAACATGTACTCAATCAATTTCTTCCTTTGTGTCTTATGAACATTTGTCGTCTCCCTTGCGTTGTTTTATTTTTTATTTTTCTCTAGATTCAATTTTCTTCTCTAATAAAGTAGTTGAGACTTTATCTCGTTTTGGTTGGCTGGCTATGGTGGAGGAAAAGATGTTGGCTTTAGATTATAATGGTACTTGAGAATTAACTCATCTACCAAAAGGTAGGCGAGCTTTTGGTTGCAAATTGGTATTTATTGTAAAAGCTAGTCCTGCTGGTTTAGTGGATTGTCTCAAAGTCAAACTTGTTAAAGGATATACTCAAACTTATGGGGGATTATTCTGAGACTTTTTCTTCAGTGGCTAAACTTACTTTTATAAGATCACTTATCTCTCTTGCTGCTATTAATGATTAGCCTTTATACTAATTAGATGTTAAAAATGCTTTTCTCCATGGTGATTTGCAAGAAGAAGCATACATGGAGCAAACACCTGGGCTTGTTGCTCAAGCGGAGTTTGGTAAGGTGTGTCAACTTCAAAAATCTTTATATGGGTTGAAACAAAGTTCATGAGCCTAGTTTGGTAGATTTAGTTATGTAGTTCAAGAGTTTAATATGAATAAGAGTAATTGTAATAACTCTATATTCTATCAGCAATCTAAAGCTGGTCTTATTTTATTAGTTGTTTATGTTGATAATATTGTTATAACAAGAAGTAACAGTGCAGGCATCTCAACACTTAAGTCTTTCCTTCAAACACGTTTCTAGACAAAAGAATATTAAAATATTTCTTGTACATTGAAATTGTGAGAAGCAAGAAGGGTATCTTTCTGTCCCAGAGAAAGCATATCCTTGATCTTTTGTAAGAAACTAGAAAGTTGAGGACCAAACCTTGTAATACTCTTATGGTTACCAACATGCAATTTACAATATATGATGGAGAACTATTTGCAGACCCTAAGAGGTAGGTATTAGAGATTAATTAGAAAATTGAATTATCTTACAGTGACTCATCTTAACATTGCATACCCTATTAGTGTTGTGAGTTAGTTTGTCTTCTCCACAATGTACTCATTGAGCAGCCTTAGAACAGATTTCATGTTATCTTAAAAATGCTCTAGGACATGATATATTATATAATAACCATAGTCAAGCTCATGTTGAGTGTTTCTCAGTGTAGATTGGGCAAGTTCCAAAGTTGACAAAAAATCTGTCACACGTTACTGTGTTTTTGTTGAAGGAAATTTTATATTTTGGAAGAGTAAGAAGTAACGCATTGTCTCAATCTAGTGCAGAAGCAGAATATAGTCATGACACAGCCCACATGTAAGCTACTGTGGATAAATCAATTATTGTGTGAGATTGGAATTGAAAATTTGATGCCTATGAAACTATGGTATGACAATCAAGCTACTCTTCATATTACATCAAATTCAGTTTTTCACAAGAAGGCTAAACATATTAAAGTTGATTGTCACTTCATTCATGAGAAGATTCAACAAAATCTTATTTTTACTAGTCATATCTCAACTGCAGAGCAGCCAAGCAATATTTTCACAAAAGCTTTATGTAGTCCTAAAATTGACTATATTTGTAATAAGTTGGGCATGATCTATGTTCCAACTTGAGGGGAGTGTTTTAAATATAGTAGATCCATATATTATTGTGTATATATAGTAGGTAAATATAATTACTTTAATATAAAGACAATCATAAGACTGATTATAGGACTTGATTATAAAAGAAAATTGATCCTCTGCTTGTATATATATTAGCATCTTCACAAGCTATATCTAAAAACAAAAGGACAAGCATGCAAATTTAAGAATACCTGTTGAATATTGCCCACATCCATGGCTACTTGACTGAAGTTTTCCCATAATTGCCAGCTTTCTCGTCTGTCAGAACGTTGCATTATATATCACTTGGCTATAAAGAGCAAGCACAAGGAAAATGTTCTCTGGTTGCATGTGTATGCATGGCAGAAAGAACATCAAAGACTAGAAAAATGTTTCATAAAACTGGCATACTTAAACTTGAGGGCCTCCTTGAAAGCAATGAAAGATTCTTTACTCCTCTTCTTGATCATATGTCTGCATGTAGTAGTTTGAAAGGTTGATAATCTTAATGAAAGTTAGGCATCTCATAACCAATAAAAAGATATACTACTGAACTACCAGAAACCTAACCATATATTCTTGTCTACTAAGATTTGCATGTTAGCCTTTTCTTGTTTTTTTTTTTTAGTTTTTCAACTTGGACAAAAGTAGTGGGACAGGCAGAAATTGAGGATTATATGCAGATCAAAATCAGGAGCCTATGCAATTGAAACAGACAAAATATATCAAAAGATGTCCAAACAAGTATGAATAAATAGTCACAATGGACCTCCATCTAAGCTCATGTTTTGCTCTTCCTAACACATAACAGCAAAAGGAATTGATTGAGTTTATGTACATTGTTACATTACTCTCCAAGTCCAAAACTCTTCATCAAATGAATTTGCTGTTACCCAGAAAAAACCAACAACCTTTAAGAACCATCTACAACACCTTCCAACTTTTAACTCAATGCAACAACCAGGGATTTACTGAAATGAATTATTTTATATCAAATTAAGCTTTTCCTCATTTTCTTGAAGATCATCTAATTTCAGAATCCTATGTAATCTTTGATGGAGAAAAAGCCTTCTGAGTAGGCAAAACTCTACCTCCTTCCACATCTCATACCACAATCACCCACACAAAAGGTTTATTCTGCCACTAGATCCTTTACATTCATCCAGATCCTCCCCATTTCTAGTTGGCAAAGCTGTATATAAAGATTTACAAACTACAATGCCTATATTTCCCTGCCATGCAAATGGCACCCCCTGCTGGATGGATGACACATATATAAAAAGAAAGAAGAAAATTAATCTAAATACTTTTACCTTACTTTTCCTTCAGACATTTGTTAGGGTTATCAAAAACGAGAGCAGAAATATGGCACAAAGAGGAGCAATCTCAAAATTATGTTATCTTCATGGTTTATGCAACCTTTGTATTAAGTCCTGAGAATTACATTTATTCAGTTTAAATTCTAAGAAAGCTTATTATGAAACCTTAAATTATATACACAAACAGCTATATTACTTTTTGAGTGCTATTCACAAAAACCCAACAGCCAATAAACTACATTTCTTTCTTAATCTAGTCAGAACTGGAGCTTCTCCCTTTTTAAAAATCTCAAACCAGACACTACCAAACAATAAGCTTCCAAATGCCCTGCTGCTTCCTGTATCCTTACACCTGTCATTCCAGCAAGTAAAGCAGTCTTATTCAGTCCTCAAACAGGCTGTACCAATTTGATTTGACTACAAGTCCAAAGAATACATTTGCAAACTATCGAAGCTCTATCCACCTAAAAGCTTCACAATCCAGGCTGTTAAAACCTCCTCCAAATACAAACTGACAATTGTTCGTCAACATTTTCCCTCTCAATATATTCTTTTTGTTCATTTTATCAAATTAGAACAAACCTGACATCTTCCATTTAGAGCTGAAATCCACCTTCAAAACGTAACGTTTCATCTGATCTTTCTTCCTACTTACTGTCAGGTCTCATTTTGTTAACTTCATTCGTTATTCTTTCTACAATCAATTCCCAATTATAATTAGTGTGACAATCCAAAATCATCTGAAAAATTTTTTGGCAGATAGAAGATGCAAACAGAAGCTCATTATAATTGGTTCAGCCAATGAGCAGAATGATAATGTGAAAATGACATACAAGCAAGCAATGTTATTCCAAGCTTCACCATTGTCTGGATCAAGTTTAACTGCATGAGTAAATGCTTCCAAAGCCTTATCAACATCCCTAGCCTGTACTAAAATTTTCATGGTCAGAATCAGAACCTGTACAAATATAATAGCAATATCCTCCATTATCAATCACCAAATAATTGTATAAGTCCAGTTCGATGGAAAAGCAATCAATAGGTACCTTCAAAGCAGCAGCACCAAGAGCAAACCAACCATCTGAATATAAAGAATTCAAGGTCATTGCAGACTCCCTGCATTGCAAGCAAGAGTAATTCATCGCTCTCTAAATGAAATACAACTGCAAGATAACCAGGCATTTGATGGGAGACATGGAAGAAATATAAGTAAAGGTACCAGAGCACTTTAGATATCTCATAATCTCCTCTGTTATATGCGTTGCGAGCAAGAGACCGCTGCCATAAGAAAAAGGAGTTGGTTCAAGAAAAATGCTGCACTATAGGCAAAGAGAAGGCCATTTAACTATGTGAAACAAAAATAACCTTTGCTCGTGCAGATTTATCATTTGAAACTTCCAGGGCTTTTTCATAGCAGCTATCATTATTTGTAACATCTCCCAGTGAACACCTAGAAAACAAGTTCTTCCAAATGTCAATAATGTTACAGAAAACAGGGAGCTAAGAGAAAGAGAGAGCTACAGAGAGAGTAAGATAACTTTCATGCAAATTATCTCATCATTTGGTTTATAGATCTTGCAACAATGCCAGAGTTAAGGGTGGTACTGAAATTTAAAACCATATAGCTATAAGAGTTGCTTGAAACATCAGGAGTCCAACATCATCACACATAAATTCCCATCTGACAAATGGGAAGAAGAAAGAAGTGGACAAGTTTAAGAAGCATACCAAAAAAGGAAAGAGTGCAAAAACAACAATGCAAAGAAAACAATGAATCAAGAGACATCCTCATCAACCTTAGTTTGAAAGACAATGTGCATCACGTTTACACTTCAGGTTTTGTCATGTTAAAACAGAAGAAAAGTTAAAAAAGGCCAGAAAAATGTCTGAATCATGCATAAATGTTCTCAAGGTATCATGCATGATCTTGTATTCTCTGTTAGTACAGTTAAAAAGGAAAAAGAGAATGAGTCTAAAAATAGAATTTATATAAGTTGACTACCAACAAAATATTGAAAAAAAATAATCCCAATGCTTGAAAACATTTAACCATATCTACTCTTAACCATCCAGCTTAATTAGGAGTCACAACAGAGCACATGACAAATTTTCAGAACTAATGAAGAAGGTACTATAAAAAGAAAGAATGAAATAACAAAATATAACAAAAACTAATATAAAAAATTAGATGATTAATACTTCATCAAGAAGTCACAGTGTTTTATTATTTTTTACACAAAATCAAACTAGAGCTTTACTCGTTACCTAGCATGATCAACAAGCAGTAAAGATAAAAAGGACCATTTCTATTTAAGATAGAGCACAAAGTAACACCACATGCTCATGCCAAAAATCCAACCAAAAAGAAGTGCCTAGCCCCCCAAACTAGCAACAAATTCATGAAATTCCTTGAGATTTTTTAGCAAGGCCAATAAACATAAGGCACAAAAATATACACAGGTTAGAATCAATGTCACTGCCTACATTAACAGAATCAGTCAAGATAATACAGTTTGATGACTTTCTAATGCAGTCATTTTGCCATTTTGACCATGAACTAGGTAAAATGTTTCCTATGTTCTCAGCCAAGAGGTAGCATTAGTCCACAATCTTCCCTTGTTCATGAAGTGGATTATCCTGTTTATTCCTACTGGAAGTAGCATATTTTGACTCAAGACTAATTGATTTACATGCAACCACCTTCTCATGTGGAACACAAAAGCCTATTTGGTTTCTTCAATTCTTACAATTATCATCTCACCCTCCTTCACACTTTTAAGCAACTCATTCAATTCAACCTCATTTGTCGTTTGATGCATTAGTATTTTGTATGGTATAGGAACGCAACAGCTGGGGTAATGTAACCATTCCCAACAAGGCAAAATAAAAAAACAACAGAGAGAATAAGCATAATGCAGCCAACTTTGTTGAATGCAATCTGGTCCAACATTTGAAGTGGTAAAAAGTTGAATTAGATCAACTTGGTATGCAAACAGCTCCAAGATCAGAGTGACCAACGATATGAACCATAAGTGCCAATTTTAGCAAGATTGAAGAAAATAAAAAATCAAATTCAGCAAATCAGATTTTTTCTTTTCTTTTCTTTTTTTTTTTTCTTTTTGGTTTAGACTACAACAAATTATGTCATCATCCTTTTGTAATCGTCAAATATAGAACACTTTTATACATCCCTCAAATGAATATCAAAGATGACAACATTAAACTGACCCCTGACACACCATATTCAAACTTCAATATTTTTATCAAGGAGAATGGCAGCTATCCTCAATGCTGTGCTACATTTCAATTTCTCTAAAAATATCATTTGTTAGATAAATTTTTATGAGACAATAAAAGAAAACAATAAAAGAGAGTAAGAGGTAAGAAGAATGCAAAGAAAAAGGAAAAGGCTTGCATACCACAATCTAGGGTCATTGGGCATTTCAGACAGTCGCATCTTGATGAGCTCAACTGCAGCTGCTTTTTTACCCAGCAGGCTGTTTTTAACCAGCATAGAACCCATAGAACAATGACTCAAATCAGGCAAAAAGAAAAGTAAAGTGCAGAACAATAGGTTATCAAGAAAAATCTTACCGGTTGCAATATATTAAATTGTCCCATAATTCTAAGCGCTCATAGATTGAAAGTGCCTCCCCCACTAAACCACAGCTCACTAAAAGTTGAGCATACTCCCTAAATCAAGAAAAGCAGCCAATAAAGGAAAAATTATCAAAAGAGCCAAAAGAATGACAACCTACACATTTGACTCTAAAAATATCTGGAAGACACTCAGATTTAGAAACATTAAAGAATGTAGCAAGGTGCACTAAAGAGAAGGAAATCATTTTACTTCTGCAGGGCAGGAATAGTAGGAATGTAAACCATGTAGCATAATGGAATCCTTTGTGCCACTCCAGGCAAAGTCTTATGGATACCCTCAACCTGAAACAATGCAAAAACTTTTCATCTGGCAAGCTATGTGGAATGCAAAAAGGTCCCAGAAGATGAAGGAAGATGGACACAAAGGGAGAGACAAACACACTCAAAGCAAAAACAGTGCATCAACAAAGCTCCAAATGCATAAGTGAGGAAAATAAAATTACAGGTAATTAGTTCTCAATTAAAAAGAAGTCATGAAAAAGTACAACCATAGTAAAAGAAATTTTACGTCACAGATGAAATCCATGAGGGAAACTACTGAAAAAATTCTCAAGAACAAAAAGCATGAGACTTTTGCCCAAGTTATAATCACTTTTCAGTGGTTTCAAGACAAGCATTGGACAATGTTGCTTCATGTTGACATTAGTGGGAACTTTAAAAACTTATATACAGAAAATTTGAAGCAGACAGTGCACATGGGAGTCCATAAGCCTAAAATAAAGTTTTGAATGCCTTATTTCAAACTCACTTTAACTTATGAAGACAACATATTTTACCTCATATGTGTGTGTAAATAAATCTATGATAATAAAAGGCTGTCCCAGTACACAAAACTTCTACATTATAGGGTCTAGAGAAGAATCAAATGCACACAACCTACCCTAGTTTTCATGAAGAGGCAAAAAATTCTATGATAATAGCTAAGTAAAAGGTTGGAGTTCTGAGAACAATCTGGGGAAAGCTATTTAGGATTCCATTGATGATTGATAGATATCTTTATGGGGCATATCTCAAGCACATTCCAAAACACTGCAGAATCTAGCATTAAAAATGCTGGGCAGGGAAAGAAAATCACCAATATCATAAAAAATCTCCAAGGATTAATCTATCACACTCAAAGCTTTAAAAAAAAATTTACATAAGACTAAATAAGCATATGCTAAAACAAGACACAAAAACCCAATATGAGAAAAAAGGGACCCAAATAAACCATGAACTGATCAGGTTCCTTGGCATAGGATTATCCTGCAATATATAGCCTCGTTATCTTTGAAAACCTTGATATGGATTATACAAGCAATTATGAGTGTGCACGGAAAACCAAAATCTAAAGTTTTTTCCCAATCTTTTTTGTTTCCCAGACCAACAACTATCAAGACACATAATCATCGAATTTATCCTCCAAATACCTTGCAGCAATTGAGGGAAAAAGAAGAGATAGGTACAACTCAACAGAACTACCATGTTAAAAAGGATCATAATCCAAAGGAAAATGTGACACGTACCAATTTTCCCATCATTTCCAAAGCACGTTCCTTTGTGTGAGTGCGACTTGACTCCCACCGAATACGTAAAAGGTTATTAAGATATCGTAGCTGTATCCCACCAGGAGGGGAGGAGGGCAAAAATAGAGAAAAAAGTAAGCAGATAAAAGGGAAAATCATAAGACAAATTTTGTCATTAAAGGTCCATTAGCAGTGAGAGTTCAAGCTGTATGATGCTACCTGGCATGAAACATTCTTATTTTGGTACACCAGGGTCAAGTTGTGACACTTTTAAAAGGTTTGGTTCCACATGCATTCTATTTGTTTCACATGAAATTATATTTGGTAAACAATAATTGTAACTTTAAACAAAGGGATGTAAACAAATGTATTCCACTTAAGACCTTAAATCGTTAGGTGGTGAAATTGTAAGACAGGCCTAGTCTTCATATTTTATTAATATGAGATTTTATTCTCTTGACACACCCCTTTGACATATTCTAGACCAGATGGCAAGTGACACAATAGAACCAGAATTGAACAATAGACCAAATCAGTGTCTTTAAGAGTGCTAGATGCCTTGAGGTGATCAGGGCTTGTGGAGCCTAGGCACAAGGCTCAGGCGTGCGCCTGGATGAAGTGAGGCACAAAAATAAAAATAATGCCAAATTGCTAAAAAAGATCTATAAGCAAGACCTCACTACAACAAAAAAGAGTTTGGTTGAACAAAACAAGAAAACAAAATAGGTAGACAGAGAGGCCTGAGAGATAGAGAGTGCTAGAAAGAGACAAAGACAGAGAATTTGAGAAACAGAATGCATTTAGGGAATAGGGGTTGATAGAGGAGAGAAATTTGAAATTGCAGTTGAATAAGACAAGAAAGGGAAAAAAAAATGTAACAGAAGAGGTACAAGAATAGTAGAAAACATTGAAGACTCTAATCCTAAAATAAAGGAGTTATCTTCCCCGGAGTGTTTGAGTTGTACCAGAACTCCACATTTCTACAAGAAGCACACTTTTTAAGCACCTTATACACAAAAGTCGCCTCCCCTGGCAACCAAAAAGCACTGGACTCCTAGCACCCTGCGCCTTGCACTTTAGGTGCACCTGAGGTGTGCTTTTAACAACACTGGGCAAATCCATGTACCAGAAACCACTAGTACACAGAAACTGATTAGATTGTACACATAGAAGGGACTGAACCACAAGAGGCAGACAAGGGAGAGTGAACAATATCAACTTAAAAGCTTAAGTCATTAGGGGGTAAAACACAGAAAATATATGTTAGAGTAAGTATTTGTATTTTAACAATGTGAAACTCTTTTTTCTCAACATTAACTTGCTAGCTACCAGTGCACGAGAACCCTACACAATGGGGTTTGGAAGGGTCAAATGTAAGCAATCTTGTTCTTGATTTTACAAAGGGGTTGTTTCTACAACTTGACCTCTAAATCACAATGGAGGTACTCTACCGTTACATACCACATAATAATCAATGAATATTTCAAGCAAACATATTGATTGATTTCTAACATTTCAAGTAAATATTATGTGGATTAGGGGTAGCTTCTAAGATATTGACCTCAAAATATGTTCTGCCAGAACGCAGTTCTTATAGATTAGATGATGACTATATTATAAAGGTTTGGCAATTCCTCCTGTTGGTCTAAAGCTAACAGTGATAGCTTGCCCTTTCCAAATGCATTATTGCATTCCAATGGAAAACAAAACTCCATGCAATAAAAACATGTAACCAAGAACATGAGATTTAAATTACCATAAATTTACCAGCTTTATAACCACATATTTCTGACAGAATTTATGCCAAATAACTGTGCAGTCTCTTCCAACTTACAATAAATAAAGATGATTGCTGAGAATCAATTGCCTCAATATATGGAGCCATATTCCATCCTGAAACAAAAATTAGGAAGTCAAAAAAGTCCGTAACCTACATATTCAATTTTAATGTACTGATATACAATCACTGAACTGTGCCCTTATAAGCCAATAGAAAAAATAGATATTACAGCAGTTAATTGAATCTTAAGCTGTTAGATTTGATAGTTTTTCTTTAGGGATGAGGGGTCTATATAACATTTGAGCCATATTAAACACATATAAAGTGTAAGGCTCCTTAAAACCTTCCACTTCCAAGATTAAACAATAAGAACAAGACAAGCATGAAAACGGCATAGCATGTTGAATAACAATTTTTTTTTTTTTTTTTAAAAGGGACAATGTACATCTGCAACAACAAAAAGCTCCCATGAAATGCTTCTAATCTAAGCCTGAGATTGTGCAGACCTTCATGAAAGTGGCTACTCACTTTTAATACAATACAAACCTCTCCTTGATGTTGAAGGATGGATAAAATTTCTTTCTCATATTCAGATGCTGAATTTAAAAATGAAATAGCTAGGTCTCCTAATAGTATCTCATAAATATGAGAGTTTTACTACACTTCTCCCCCAAAATTATATATTCACCATTTTTTTACATTATGTTGACCGAAAGTGTGTCCAAAACAGCAACAACACAACTATTTACAATTTCTAACATAATGACTTACCTGCTTCGTGACACATAGTGCTTAGTCCAATTTCCCTGATGTTAGTTTGTTATAAATTTCAAATGGACCTAGTAGAAAGGTAATAAAAAGTCCCCCATCAATGATACAGGCTTTGGAAAGTGTATAAGGCATGTTGGCACTTTTTCACTCAAAGCTTCATGGAAACATGAAAACTCTTAAAAGGTAAACACAATTTTGATGTTTAAGAAAAACAAAAAAAGGAAAACTTCACTCCACTGCATGAACAATGCACAAAATTTTTCTGTAACTTCATGGGCAATGCCATGATTTGAATAGAAAATATGCAAATTAAACAACATGGTACTCCAATAATGCATTATATCTTAATTGAACTTCTTATACATGAGCTTCAGGTAATGGTGTTGCAACTCAAAACAGAAGTTAGCAACTTATTTGATCCAAATAGAACTTGTATGGGAGTTCTGTCCAGAGAAAAAAAAAAA